>CAJNDT010006164.1:267500-373186 GCA_905221615.1 Symbiodinium sp. CCMP2592 | reverse complement strand
GCCAGGTTTCCGTATGATTTGGTAGACGGTCGGAAGTCCCTTCTGCCGTACTAGAAACGAAAGACTAGCTATACTAGCTTTCGTGATGAGGCGAAAGAAATCAATCCCAATAGAGATCTAGACAAAAAGCGCAGTATATATAATATATTTAACAATCACTCTTGAGCTCAAAGCCTTTATAATGAGAATTACGAAGAATCTTTTTAGTATCGTTCCTTGCAGATTTAGTGCATATATGTTCAGGCCCTGAAAATCGGGAACATACGGGTTCGGTTGAGGGGGGGGGAGTCTTGGAGATATCTGGCAGTTCAGGGGGTAGCTCATATGGTCACGCAAGACATCGTAGAATATTGGAAGCCTGTCAGGGCCTATCAGAACCCAATCTTCGCTACAGAGACCTCTGCCACCACCCGTACGTGGAGCTTTAGCATTTGGCTAGGAGTATCCTCAGAGCAACCTTGCGGATTCGGAACATAGCTGAAGCTGCAGCGGAACACGGACTATTGAAGGATAGGACTTCGTGCCCTATCTCGGTGTTTAGGAAAAATCATATTTTGCCCAATCGCCTGGGCCTAATCCAGATTCCATGGACGAAACATGACGAAATCTATCGCACCCCAATTGACCACGAGGACTGAGACATTGTGTGGAAGACAGCTTATTGCAGGCAAGTCTCCTTGTACGTGTCATCATCGAGAATTTTGACGATCTCCTTCCGAATCGCTTCCCAATTCGGCCCCTCGCACCTCAATTTTCAACAGTGGCAGAAAAAGGGGACTGAACACGAAAACCCATGGGTCTTGACATCCGCTGGCAGCCACGGGACCCGACGGGTTGCACCCAGCTTTTGGCAGTGAGAGCACCGGCTCCGAGGGCCCCGGCGCTCAATGCCAGCACAGCCCTGCTTGGCACCTGGAGTTGAAACGTCTCCACACGAAGCAACAAGACTAAGTCGAAGCCGCCACAAAGCCACCTTCGCTTCTAGCTTCGCGAAGCGGGACAAAGCCAGATAGCCTGCCACAGCCGCATGCTAACTCTCCGCACTCGTCTCAAAGGGAAGGTGTGCCACTACTGAACCAAAGCTTGACAAGGTATGACAGGTGGGCAAAACATCTCCTGTTGAATGCCACCTTTCTGGATTGCTTGGTGGATCTGTGCGGATGTGGAGTCGCGCAGGCCATGGGACCGAGAGCTCGACGGGGATTTCACTCACAACCAAACCATAGCACGAACCGGTGAATTCTCAAGCTGATCTGACGCACCGATAATGCGATCATTATTGCACGTCGCGCGATGCCACAACAGCAACGGACCTGCTATCCGCTGAGGCACTTCAGCATCAGGCCTGCCGACGTGCGTGCACGGTATATCGACGCCGACGAATCCTGCCGTTTGGGAAAGAGGGTGCACTCGCGAGGACATCGAGGAATTGTCTCTTTGGCGCCGAGTGAAAACGTTGTCGTCGAGACGCTCACTTGGCTCGCATTTCTGGCCATGGAGTCGGTTCCAATCCTCCTTTTCCAGACGCCGTTGCGTTTTGTGTCCTGCATCGGCCGCTACATCCCCATTGCGATTCCAGGAGAAGCATCTGCTTCACGTTCTTAACCGTTTGCCGGTCTAGCTTGCCACCACTTGAAGGTGTTCAGTGTGGGACAGAGCTTGGGTGTGCATTGGCAGGACGCCAACCCTTGACGACTGAGAACTGAAGTAGGGGGGCCCACTTGCCTAACACAACTATAATGCATTTATCGCGACTGTAGATCGCGGAAGCCGTGCACCCTCCCAGTCTCGACAACTTTTGCATCGCAATGCTGATGAACAATCTGTCCGGCCGAGGTCGAGCGAATCTCTGTGTCCCGCTTTGCAAGCGCATCTGCAGGTTTCGTCAGAAATTGCCGCAAGCGCGAGGTTCTCGTGTCCACTGTATAGAACATGTGACTGTTGCCAATGGGCTTGAACCAAGTCCTGTCAACCCAAAAAATCATGCCTCTTGAAGAAGGCACGAAGAACTCGCAAGTCTTTGCGAGGGCGCGTCAGAAGTTTTGCACCACTCGGGTGAAAACACATCACATCACAGACTCTCTTGCGCAAAGGGCGCTAGTCTGTGCAGATTCCTCGAGTCACTCTACAACAAGCACCCATCTACACGTGGCAGACATCAAGTGCACATCAGCCTGGGCGCATCGCACGTGCAAACATGGCGCGAGAGAGGCTTGGCTTAGAGAGGGCTGGGCTCACTGGAAACAGCTGCGGCTCGCTCCCCGGTTCTATTGCGGACACCTTCCGACACAAAGGTGTTCCATCGCTGCCCTCATAAACTAACTTTTGTTGTTGTGACGAAAATGGCAACCTGACCTTCCAGGTCCTTTGCGTTTGGACGAGTGATATATGGATGACGGCAGGGATCTATTTCTCTTAGTTTCGGGGCATTTGGGAGGAAGGAACCCGAGATCACGGCGCTCGCACGTAGCACGAAAAGGACCGTTTCCATTTTTTGCAGGGCTGTTTTCGCTAGGGATCGGTGCTGGCTGTGTCTGTGCAGCTCTGTGGCTGTAGAAATACTTGAAATTGATCGGCTAATTCCGGGATTCTCCGGCAGGCTCAGGCCGCACAGCGCAGGGCGAGGCATGTCCGACTCGGCCTTATACGCCTTGGAAGGAACACGAAGCTGCCGCAATGCAGCTGCCAGGTACCCAAGGCTTTGAGACGATTTAAGACGCGCGAACTTGAAGCCGGCCCACTCAAAATCTTCACCTCCAAGTCAGAAGAGGCCAAACTTCTTGGACTCCCCGTGGCCCAACCTTGACAAGGGTCCACAACGTATTCACAGGTTGTCAGAGTGCAAGTGACTGCTTTTGTCAAGCCCCTTGCCCAAAGAGCTTTCCAACCACCTGTGCGAAGTCCTTCTGGAAGCGCGCATCATCCTCGGAGGAATGGCAAAGTCACGCCCGGCATGCCTCCGTATTCCCCTTTCCCAAGCTATCGGCTCGCCTTTGCGTAGATTTCGACGTATTTCCGAAACTCTCGGTCCTCCGCTGAGTCGCGTTACAAGGCAGACAGTGGATCCTTGTCATGTGCATTCGGGCAAGGCCGCGAGATGGAATTGCTGTCCTGAATGAGCACTATGTCAGATGGGAGCATCATCAAACCACCTGGCCAGCATTCAACTATACAGGCTGCTACTCGTCCGCTCGCCGTTCTCCGAAGACTTACTGCTGCTTTCGAAACGACCACGCCTGTGGGATCTTCGAACTGCAGTGGGCCTTTCCACGGTTGTCCCTTGTGTGTAGTCTTGACCGTCCTCGGATTGTCGTGAGCCCTTTGCGTGAGATTTGCTGCAGAAGATCAAGATCATGCTCAGTCAAACCCTCATACAGACTGCGAAGCTTACGGAAGTGGCAGGTGTGATGTCTCTAAATGCACACATGCCGAAGCACCAGACATTCTCCAGCAGCTCGCGGAAGTACTCGGTGCCTCGTGTCTGAAAGGCTCGGGTGCAACCGCTCTCGAGTGGAGAGTGACGCCTTTGGTGATCCATTGAATTTTGTGACGCAAGGCCGGCACTGAGAAAGTCTAACTAACTGCAACCTCTTCTGCAACAGCTCCGTCTCAAGCTACATCAGGGCCGGCTCTGAGTTTAGTATTGTTGGACTTCATTGGGTTGACTTGAGAGCAAAATGAGCCGTTGACAAAGCTTCACCAATCTCGAAGAAGGCAACGGCAAATAAAACTTCGTGTGTTTGATTTTAGACTCCGCATGGCTCGACACAGTGTCTAGCATGGCAAGTTAAATTAGCACTGATTTTCGGGACCTGGCGGCCGAGGCACTGATAGTGGTGGGTGCACGTGTCCAAGGCCCCCAGTAGCCGCTGCGGTCTGTATGGCAGGCGCCCAATCCATGGGCTCCGCTCAAAGCCACGATCTCCTTGAGCTTCGCTCGGCTGCTCTCGGCTTCTACGGTCCGCTGTCTGCACACTTCAGCGACTGGCAGAACATGCCCAGTCCGAAACGACCGTTGTCAGTGTGCACACAGGCATGCGGGTTGTTCGTGGAGACACGAATATGGAATAGCGTGGCTCAGTGTGTGCGCATATGCGGCATGCCGTACCGGGATGCACGCAACAGAAAGCCGAAGTCCAGACTACTTCCGCTATCGGACGATCAGCGTGCATCCTGGTCGTTGAAGCCCATTCCTCAGTGTGTAGTATTCGCCACATCACATGAAGCGGTCTATGCAGCGGCTCTACAAGACTAAAACAGCTAGCAACTAGGCATCTGCTGGTAGAAGGCGCTCATTCTAGCTGTTGGCAGCACACTGCCTACAGAAAGGTGTCAGGCCAGGCCATGCTCCACTGATTCGAAGCTCAGATTCCCGCTCGCTCTGAGAATGGCCAGCACAACTGATTCCCCACGCTGCCTTTCCCTTTTTGCGCAAGGCTCGGTTGAAGATCAGCCTGAGGTGCGCTGCCGTCTTGTCAGGGCTGCCCATGTCCGCGCTGGGCAGGCGGCCATCCTCTGGCAGAGAGAGAGAGAGAGACCTGGAGATTTTCACAAAAAGAGCACTGCTCCTTGCAAGTGGGGCCGTCCCAGGCAGGGCACTCCTTTGCAGTCTTGTCCTTCCGGCCGGGTGTGAAAGGCACCTGGAGCCGAGCAATGGCAAAGTCCAACTCGGACCGCCGGACCCCCCAAGAAGTGGAAGTGCCCCCGACTTCGCCTTCTCGCCACCCATCTCTTCGATGGCAACGCAAGCAGCATAAATCCAAAGGTCGGCGTACGAGACCGACGGGAACTTCTTCTTCACCTAGGCTTCTCGCATGCTTGTAAAATGCATCTCGGATTATTTTGTGACCGCCCATTAATTATCCACAGAAAAACAGTTTCGCTTGCAACGAGAAGTTCCAGGAATCTATTTCATTCAGAGCTTTTATAGTTGGACAGTACCAGTTACTAAGCACATCGCTTCCGAAGTAACTATGACCCGGGCCGGGGGCTCGAGGTGCACAAAGGTGCACACGAGGCGTGGATCATATTAAGAAATGACAAACCATGTGTCATGGGGCAGATCGCCGGGAAGGGGAAGTAGTCGAAATGGGAACAGGCAGTGCTTGATGATCTTTACGCCTTCAAGACTTCAAGTTGCAGCCAGAGCTCAGGCTCCAGAAGATCTTGCGCCAGCTTCAACCCCGCATTGGCTCCCCAGCCGATTTCCGGCTCAAAGCGCATGGTGGCACCGCTCGACCTCTGAAACGCCAGGAGAAAAACGCTACCCCTAGTTGCGTATGCGCGTTTGAGAACTCGTAGAGGGATCCTGGCGTGACCAGCCTCTCTTGACATGGACACACTAAGCTCGATGATTCGAGTGGCAGGGCTGGGCTAGGTCCCTCAACTTTCCTGCACGGCTTTTTGGCTACCAGATTCCATTCCTTCCCGAAGACTGAAATGGCAACTTTGGCCACTCATTCCTGTGGTGAAGGACAACATCGAACCATCTCAAGATCACAGATTCTTCTAACTTCTAACGTCTTGAAAGTGTTGTGCCTTCACAGTGGCCGAGCTATGCCGAGCTTACGAACACTGCACAAGTCTCCGCGTGATTCCGCCCTTTGCAGGGTTCTTTCGCAGTGTGAGGTCTTTGTTCGGGCGGGGCATCCTGGGGCAGCAAAAGAAAGAACAGTACAAGCCCGAGTCACAATACGTCATCCAAAAGTACTGCATCCTCCAATCTCGAAACAAGCCTTGGAACTAGCTGGAGGGCCCTTTATTTGGAAGAATTGCCACCCACACGAAGCTTTGACCTCTATAAATCCGAAACCTAAACAATCAATCCGCTAAACCTTTTCAGCATGTTCTTGGATTGAGTGCCAGCGAACACTCCCCAACAGCAGGGCCTTCTCGTTTGATGAGGAATGCAAACGTGGGAGTGAGAGCAAAACAAGGATGGATGGAACTATCAGCTCTGCTAAACCTTGGAACTAGCCCCTCAACTGTAACCCTAAACCTGAACCCATAGTTCGTGCGTCGAAGGATCCGCAGTTGCATCTAATTCACATTGTCGTCGTGCGTGCCGCGCGAGGCAACTCAGGTCTGTCTAGAGAACCCCACAGACCACATAGGTTCGTTTAGGAGCGCAATAACTCACAAATGCGACGGAAGCTCGCGAGGCGATTTCATGAGGTTTCTCACCAGGACTCACGTGCTTTCACAGGCGACATGATGCGCGGTTTCATTCCAGGCTCTCTCAATTTCCCGAACATGTATCTGGCCACGTAGATGGACCTTCCCTCAACACATATCTGAAAGCATTATCGTAGCCAGTGAGCAAGCCTGTGCATGCATCAGTGTGCGCCAGCTGCGCGAAAGCTTTGCGACAGCGTCGCGTAAGCAAACGGTCGGCGTCGACACCCATCCCTTCTCCTTCTCTCAACCGCGCTCTTCCCGAAGAAAGCTGCTCAAACGTCCTACAATGGGATGGAAGCTTGTATGAATAAATTCTTGATGGGAACTACTTGCGTAAAACGCAGAATCCTCCTATACGTGCTTCTGCGGCCAAAAGCCCAAAAACGACTTAGCTGAATTAAATCTTCCGCCTGCCACTAGGTTCGGCACTGCACTTCGTCGCTGAATGCATTAGTTTTACGCATTCCATGACTATTCCATGCTTGCTGGCAGCATGGAGCACCGCAGGGTCGTAGGGGCACTAAAATCTGCTGAATCGCTTCCGAAACGCATGAAAAGCCGCGGTCTGATGCGAGTGTCCATGTAGTAACATCCGCAACACATGGAACCACGACAGGCATCCATGCAGCTAGTAGAATCGAATACAACAAAGAGCTCCATGAATCCAAACAATGTCTGTAAAGCTAAGCTTGCAGGAATCTGCAGACATGTGATTTGTGTCGCTAGGTGCCGGGCCCGCCGGTTTTCGTTTGCTTGCAGTAGGTGCCGGAGGAGTGCCAGGCCAGGCGCAACAGCAATGGCCCTGGAGTCGCACCCTCGTAGGACGAGTCCTGAGAATCTTTCCGTGGGCAAGATGCCCTTGATGAATGCTGAGACAAGCCAGAGAGAACGAGAGAGACCACGGAGATGCTCGGGACGATGTTTTGTTGGGAAGTTGAGAGATGTAAACTTTGGATCGCGTGCGATACGAAAACCCATGCCTTGCAGGCACTTCTGTGAAGTTTTCTGGCGAAGATACGGTCAAAACAAAATGAAGCGTTGGAATTGTAATTTTCTGATGTTAAGCGGTTGGGACTGCCAGGCGCCACCGAGGACATGGCGATGCGAATATCTGGAGGTAGCACCGGCGCCGGCGCGACTGTTGTCGGCTGGATAACGAAACTCAGCACCGAGACTTGCGAGCATGTCAACCAGAATATTCGAGAGATTGATAGGCACTCCTGTTTTCACGGGCACTTTCAGCCAACTCAATTCATGCCAAGGCTAACAGTCCAACTGCAGAGAAACGAAAAATCGCCCAGTGCTTCCAGCATTTGCTGACTCACTTGGGCGACCTGAAGTCAACGCCGGCCTGCAGGCAGCGAAATGCTTCAGAAGCCTTTGCTTTGCTTTGGGGGGACATTCGTTGGATACTGTGGCTGTCGTAAGGGTCCAGCATAAGACGCCAGCCCACCGAGCTCCTCTTCGATGCGCAAGAGTTGATTGTACCTTTCACGACGGCATGCCAGTCTTTGTCTCCCAGGGGGGCAATCATAACAGTCTCAAGTCTCTAGACTGGGGTCGGCACTTGGACAGGCGCTCGGATCGGCAGGGTGCGCCAGTCTTGATCTGTCCCGTTCGGAGGCCTGCTCGCAGACATTGGTACACCATGTGCACGAAGGCAACAGGAACCATGACCTACGACGAGGTCTGCGATGAAGGAGTCCTGTTCTGCAGCCGTCAACAGAAAGCAACACCTGTCTATAAGATCAGGCTTTTCAAAAGCCACCGGTCCTCAGTCTCGCCAGACCGATGCGACACCATGACGCCCCAACCGGCGTTCTGAGACATGGTAGCAGCCTGTGCGAAAGGGCTGGTGGTGAAAGAGGCCATGAAGTAGACCCCGAGCAGGCCTCGATAGCTTCGGTGATGGATCCAATCTGGTTAACCTGGCAGAAGCTCCAAGGCGAAACAGCAATGCCACTCGTTCCTGCGCTCGATGCCAACCTTCAGGAGGAGGGCATTGCAAGCCCCGACTTCCAAGGCCTCTGTAAGTCTGCTCTCAAAAGACTTTGCACCTTGCCAGGTGAGAGAATGGCACCTTCTTGACGCGAGTTGGGTTCGTCACAAGGAGGTCATCGCCAACTATTTGAACCCGCGGCCCGACCTGCAACACTGCAACGCTCGTATCGTTCATGAGATTTTCACCGAGGCTTGTCGGCCTCTGACATGAAATGCTTGTAGGCGTCCCAGTCATCTTGGTCGAACGGATCCTGACGCTTGGTACACGCTTGGCGAAAGCTTCGCTACTCTTTCAAGCCGTTTGTAGATGTCATACTGTGTGAATATCCTCGATGGAGACGAAAGGGTACTTGTCGAGCCATGCCTTGTAGTAATCAGCCAGCTGCGGCGCAGTCTTCTTCATTTCCTGGAGGGGAATTGTGCCGTGTCTCTGCAGGCGCAGAAATGCCATTCTCGAAGCACAAGGCGACACCGAAACCCATGAGACCGAGCATCTGGTGGGCTGCTTGGGTTTTTGAAGTCCAAGTCATAGGTCTTGCCCTCGGCACTGTAGAATTCAGACGCCGCCACGTCTGTGCCGATCTTGACCTTCGCGCTGTGGCCAGACTTTTCGATAGCCTCCATCAACACATCCAGCGCCTGGCGCGAGAAGCGCAATAACTTCTTCGAGCATGAGATTTGACGGCCCTAGCTGCCTGCCTCGTTGTTGTCTTGCACATTCGGGGCAAAGCCACCTTCGTCACCAACATTGCAGGCCTCTCAAGCAGGGGAAAGAAACGCATTCACGCATTCCAGGCTTAGTGCGAGCTGATTTCATGGCCGCACCAAGCTGGCTGCTGCCAGGCAGCATCCTGCCCATACTTTTTCTTGATGACGCTCTTCAAATTGTGATATACTTCAGCACCAATCACCATCGCCTCTTTGAAAGTGGAAGCACCCACAGGCAGGATCATGAACTCTTGGCACGCCAGTCGATTTCCAGCATGGCTTCCGCCGTTGATGACGTTGAAGGACGGCACTGGCATTACGAACTTGTCGGTGCTCTTGCCTGAGATCTTGGCCTTCGCAGATGAGAGCTGTGGAACACGCATAGGTCCAAGAAAAAATCAGGCATGTCTGTAACTTGTGAATCGTTAAGGTCACGGCAATGTACTGATAGAGAGGCATGCCGCTAGCAGCTGCACCAGCACGGCACACAGCCATGGAAACAGCTAGAATTGCCTTGGCAAGGTAAAGCACATAGGGCGGCTGAGCTTTTCACACAGCGAGAAACAAATTCTGGGTCGCGTTAGCACCAACTTTGGACTTGCTCCTCGGCGCAGGCCACGGCTTTGAGGTTGGGCAGTTCTTGCTCACAACAGGGTCTGGGATTCTAGGAGCACTGCCATCCCCACTCGTTCTTCGATCCATCGATCCTCAGTGGGCTTACAGTCAAAACAACTGATAACAACTGGCGGGAGAGTGGCGAGTGCCACCGCTGGGTTCTGTCCAGGCGCTCTTCGACCATCATCTTGTCAATCTTGGTTTGGTCGGTGACGTCCATGCCCAAGAGCTTGGGAGCGAGAATATCGTTGACATTAGCAACGGCCTTCAGTACACCTGCTGCAGGTGGCCGCTGGCCACGGAAGGAGCAAGTTGACCCATAAGGAGTGAAAAAGTGAAAGCTGTTCCAGCACCTAGCTTGAGAATCCAAGGCGCCCTTTCCCAACAAACGACCTTTGTCACCGTCTCGAAGCTCCAAGGCTTCGTAAATTCCAGTAGAAGCTCCACTGGGGACGGCTGCACGGAACAAGGCCTCGGTTTTCTCCCAACGCGGTTGCCAAGGAAGCATTTTACGAGCTGCAAAGCCAGCTTTTGCACCAACCAGGTGACAGTCCCAGTGCAGAGGTCCACTTCGACGGTGGGGTTTCCTCGCGAATCGAAGATTTCACGGGCTTTGACAGCCATGATCGTCTTCGAGTCAGGAGCAGCAGCACCTGCCAAGGTGGGGTGCAGGTTGTCTGTGGCTGCCTTATCTCATGGAACTTGCCGGTTCGAATAAAGGTGAGCTGCGTTCGTTATCTGCTCTCATGTGGTGGCAAGATCACGGACGCAGTTTCCAACCGCTGCCTGCTGGTGCCGCCACTTTGGTCTGATTCTTCACAGCTTCTGCCGCGGCTTTGATCTCATCAAGATTACCTTCACATACACCAACGCAAAGACTCTGACGCTTTTCCAAGACTCCGCGGAGCAACAAGCTTGATCCATGCGGCCCAAGTATTTTCCGAACTTGAGAGGCGCGATTGCGTCGGCGCTTGCGATTGGCTTCAAGTCCTCGCATCTGGAGCACTATAGGGCAAGTCTGGCATGACTGCAACAAGGAGCCCGTCCGCATCCAAGCTGTACATGAGCGGGCGACCAGTGGGGATTTCAAGGCCTCAAGCATGAAGCAAGCGAATTCCTGAACATGTCCATGTCAGTGCGCAAGTCTTCCCCGTACGTGTGTCAATGTGGGAGGTTTTTGAGTCAGGGCTACCCGCTCACACCATGCAGCATCGCCAGCTCATGTTCAGCCGGCAGTCTTGTGCAGTGTGCCGTCAAGTGTGTCCCATGTTGATTGCAAGATCCACCAGCCTGTGATGTCGTCATCGGAGATGCCCTCCAAGAACTTGAGGATTGCCCGGATAGAATTTCCGTGGGCGGCGACGAAAATGGTTTTGCCCTTCTTCAGCTCTGGGGCAATCGCCGATTCCCAGAACGGCATCACGCGGGCCTCAGCGTGGCCTACAAATTTACAAGGGAATCTGGAAACATGAAGGAGGATCACGTGCTGTGGACAGCAAATGATGTGCATGCTGAAAGAACTTGCTTATGACCGAAGCTGAGTGACAATCGTGTCCTTGAGGCACTCTGTTTTGGGGATGTCCGCCTTGTTCAGAGCGGCATACCTCAGACCCGGCAACTTCCTGCACAAGACAAGCGCAACATGCGCCCCTCCTCTCCCGTTTTTACCCGAGTCAAGTCGCTTCTTCTCCTGACAAGGAGACAGGGGAAAATTCATGATGTCGACTGTTAGCTCAAAGAAGGCTCCCGACAGGTTCATTTCTCTATGCTAGCAAGAGAGGCCGGCACTCCGTCATACTCAGAGTTTATGCAGGCTAGCGCATGTAGTCGAGTTTGCATCCGGATGCGTAGTCCGGATGCGTGCCTTTGCGGGGTTGAACTCGCTGTCGTCGTCGATTGGTGGCGGCGGCACGTCGAAGCTGCGTCGCCAAACTTGGACCTGATCGGCGCCGTGCTTCTTCACCGTCTCCTCGGCAGGGCGACGGGCCAGGACACGTGCGTTTTGCTGTTTCAGAACTGCTTACTGTGTCATCTGTGTCCTTCTTATCCAAGCCTGTAAGGCCGCCGTACATGCGCTCGTTGAGTCGCCAGCTCTTTTCCACGGGAACAAACAACTGATCAGCATTCTCCAGCGCCAAATCACATGTCTTGATGGCACCTGGCAGCGAATGCAGCGACTGCGACATGCCGTGGCACCGCTTTTCGAGACAGCTGCTGCTTTGTATCATCTTTCACCCAGCCACGTTTCAAGTAGGAAGTGAAGGCCATATCCACCTTAATGCCCTCCGACTTCAGCAAGCTGCCGGCGCTTTTGGCTTCGCCAAGGCCCTTTGCGGACAGGTCGACCTGCGACAAAGGCAAATGCCTCACGGAAGAGTGGAGTGGAATGCTGGGAATGTGCAAAATCAGCCACGTTGCATCTACCCATCCGGTGAACCTGTTGTCCACGTTCCATTGGGACTCTCCATGCCGAGAGAAAATCAGAGTAGCGTGTGGCTTTGCCATGGCACGAGGGACAGCGGAGAGAGGCAGCGGAGGTGCAAAAAGCTGCAGATGTTGTCTGTTTCGCCTGGGCCCGAGCCAAAGGGCAATGGACTTCAGTGGATCTCCGACAGCCTTAACCTCACTGAAAGTCTATAACAAAAGAAAGCCGGCGATGACAACATTCTTTCTCGCAGCTGTAAGTCGCCAGTGTGCTTAAAATCGGCGGTCTTCTGAATCTTCACATCGACCTCACTTGCCCATTGCTTGTATGTCAAGCTGGTTGCTGCCGCTGTCAAATTGGGGACAAGCGGCAAATGGCTCCTTGTACGACGCGGACACTGCTGCACCGTCGTCTGCCAATAGCCGCGAGATGTTCCTCGTGAAAGCGTGTTATGACATCTGGGGTCTCACGAGCTGACTCATTTCTTTTGAATCCGGTGCTTTTGCGTGGACCGGGCGAGCTCTTCTCTGTTCATATCAATCAGACTTGAATCCGAGCATCCATCGATGAAGATGGTTCCAGATTACGAAACTCCGGCCTCCTTATCTCAAGAGCCCTAGCGAGCAGGCAGTGAGGGCCTGTGTCACTCTGAAACATGTCCAACATAATTTGGCTAAGATCCTTCAGGACTGGATATTGTGTCGAAGCCCCACTGATGCTGGCCATCTGAAAGGGATGTCCAACTCTCGGGGTGGACATTCCTGCACGAACACGAGACGTGACCGGCATCAAGGCAGCAACAGACTCACAGAATGCGCATGGGAAGGATCGGAGTCCTTAAGTGATGAAGCAGCAGCACCCCGTTCTTGTGCAGTACCCACAAGAGCATCTTCAACCCACGCAGTGGGTGGACTGTGTGGTCCAGTGCATTGCTGACGTAGACTATGTGAAAGTATTCCTTCGGATACACATGCCAGAGCTCCTCGACGTCACAATACCTGCTGCTTTGTCTGACGATCTAAAGCAATCGAGCAGGTGGAAGCCGGTTATAGTAGGCAAGCCTGCAGCTGCTACATGCCGATCAACGCCAAGGCTCTCTGGAAAGCCTTCTGGCGGCGTGAAGCCAGTCTCGGCAGCCAGCTGCCGGTAAAGCCGGGAAAAGGCATCACAAGAGATCGTTTCGCCCACTGCGCCGTAGGGGCACGTGAAGGTGCGCGTCGCAGCCACAGGGCCAGACCCAAGAACAAGCACCCGAATCACTGGGAGCCTCCGGTTCAAAGCAACCACAAACACAAGAAAGGACAGGCCTAACTACAGGCTTATACAGACTTGTACAGGTATGTAGTCTAGAGTCTAGATACGGCTCGCGTACTAAATTGTCACTGAAGCTCTCGAGCTCTCGAGCGAGCTCGCAGAAGTCAAGCTGGTCTGCAAATCGAAATTGCGCGAGCTTCCCTGGTGAGGATGTCATCTTGTGCTCCCAATATTTTCGATTGTCCCATGCACCAAGTGCCCAATGAAGGCGCATGTGCACTTCCATATGATTCTGAACTCCACTCTGTGACCACGGTATCGCATCATGTAGAGTCGAACCAGCCACATTGCGCACGAAAGGCAAGCCTCGCCGTGGTCGTAACCACTCGAAGTTGCAGCTCTGCTCAATGAAGAGCTGAAAGTTGGAAGAGAACTCTGCCAAAGTGATAGGCCATGCACTGTGGTCGATACAGTGGGTCACCATTCCGAGCGCTCTGAAGGCGACCATAAAGAAAGAGAGCGCTGGGTCTTGCTGGTGAGGGGCCGCGGCCACTGAGGATATGACCGATCCACAATCAGACTTCGCAGTTTCGGCCAGCGCGCACATTGACAGCAACATCACAATACCCGGAAAGCATGAAAGGTGAGCCAGGCGTCGATTGAGCCCTTCCGTGTGCAGCATTTCTGCGGTCAAGCCCGTGCGCTGGAGACCGTCATGGCAATACTTTCCGACGGCAGGGCGATCCAAAGTGTCCAACTCCAGCGCTTGGCTGAAGAGCCAGCTGCATGTCGGCCCCGAATGCCCGCACGTGAGCCCTTCCGCTTGCACATCAGGCCGAAGGCTGCGAAGGTACTCCGCACCTCTCGCTCCCAATGCCAACGATGACGCGAGAACCGTGAACGCAAAGAAAAATTTCCGAGTCGCAGGCAACAGCCTTCGAAGGTGAAATCCTGCTCCCGGTCAGCAGTTGAAAAGCAGTGAAAGACTCGGCGGAAATGTCGAAAGGGGCTGTGTCCAGCCTGGCTTGGGGGGAAGCAGATCGATCGTCCTGCATGTCTCTAAGGCAGGTCGCTCAACCAGCCGCACCGTGGTGTTGCCAGTCTAGACCCTTTTTGAATCTGTCTGACTTTCGCGTCCTGCTTCGGAGCAGCACAGTTCCGGCTGCACTTTCCCTACCCAACAAGAATCGACCATGCCCTCATTGCAGCATGCACTCTGGGCTGGTGCAGGTTAGGGAAATACAAAACGCTAGCTGCTCACTGAGCTTCCAGTGCTCAAATTGTACTACAACCGAGCACAATCCAGCCAGGACCCCAAGCGAGGCATTTCCGGTGCTCAAGTTGTACTACAACCAAGCCAGGACCCTAAACGAGGCATTTCCAGTACTAAGATTGTACTTTGGCAAGGGACTAGTATTGCCAACTAGACCGCGGAATGTTACGACTTACGCTCTCGCAACTCGGACAAGCCTGACGAGGTCTTCGCCAGACATGTTACGACTTATGGGTTTCGCTTCCCGGAAGGTCTGCTTTGATTTGCTGACGTGCATTGCGACTTCGGTACTGCGCTGTAAATGACACGATGGGTCATTGGGCGTACATGTGTGTGAAAACAGCTCAAGAGAACAAGTCATCCGGCGCCAAGCATTTCGTTGTGGTCAGATCAACTCACACCTCTTCAGCACTGACACACATGGACTCTTTCAATGCCGCAGACGCGAGTCGAGAGATCCGGCTCCGGAAGCTGTACAGATATGTACAGATGTCCAAAGCTAAGCGTAGAGTCGTAGAGAATCAATGAAGCCAGATGAAGCAAGCGAGCCGGCGTCTTGCCAGCATTGGTGCTAGAATGGACTAAAACCACGATGACGGGACCTAAGTCTAATGTTCATCGCTTGGTCGCCTCAGGCTGCTTGGTGTCAGGAAGAGGTGCTAAAACAAACTTCGGCACTGCCACAGGTCTGCAACAAAGCCCCATCCTCGACACTTTCTTGATCTTTGACCACGGCCGCAAGAAGCCTCCACAAGCTGGTTCGCGGAAGAATGCGAAACACGACGATGCGGATGCCTAATACTTGCACCCTCTCCATACGCCTCGAAACTTCGCACGTTCGCCCGTTTATCGTCACCTGGCCATGACAGCTCAGTTGATCTAGCTGTTGCTGAAGGGCGAATGCCCGAGCCGACCGCGCTTTGAGCCTCCTCGAAGGCGTCTTGGCGCGCTTGCGCCAGCGGCCCCTGCATCACTCAATTGCCGGCTCTCCGTGACCCGAGTGCAATTTAGCTCTGCCAAGTCCTGGGGAGTAAGTGGTAGTGGCAGCTGCAGATGAAGCCTGAAGACCATTCTCTTCATCGCACCGCGCGAAGGAGAGCTCCCCTGCAGCCCACTCAGCATCTTCTGGGACTTCTGGGTGCCCCGACGCCATGTCTAGATATGCAGCTCCACGGCAAGGGACTGACTTTATGAAGCCTTGCACCTGCCACAAGATCAAGGACTACAAAAACATTGTTGCACGTGGAGGGTCTCCATTCGGCAGCAAACTGGTCGGGACTTCTATGTTGGATGGGACAAGTCGTGGAACATCTGGATCGACGTGGAGCAGGTTGCACACCTCAGGGGGTTCACTTCGATCCCTTGGGACAGAAGCTTCGAGAAACGGCTGCAGCAAAGCCCGTTCTGAGACTTCGGCACGAATTCCCCCATCGGGGAGGGCCTGCACATCCACCTGGGCGAGGTTTGACTTGGGCATGACAAAGTCGGAAGGCTGCAATATTTGCGAGCAGCTTACCATTGACAACAGCGTCGCAGCGTTCTTGAAGGTCTGCCCCTGCTTCAGATTCTGGACCTTCGGACTGAACACAAACATCAAGATATGAGAGGCTTTCCATCCTCCGACTCAGCAAGCAGCGCCCGATTTCGCACATTTTTGGCAACTGTCGTCCGCACTTCCCAGATCAGAACCCCCAATACCAGAGCGACGCGCGTTGCCTGTTGGGGGCTCCTGTCCTGAACAGCCCGTGAGGCCTTTGCCTCTGCTGACCTTCAGAAGCCTATCGGCCTGGGAATCCCGCAGCCAGTGCAGACCTGGCGAAGACCCACGCACGGTGCGACCCGGGACCCTGCAGATCCTGGAGCAAGCGCCTCGTTGACTTTGCTGTTCTTTGCTTTGCATTCCTGAGCGGAAGATCCACCAGTCAAGGGAGCCGAGAAGTTCTTAAGTTCGACGAATGGCCTTTCTTCGGCACAGCCAGTCGCCGTCCACGAAGCCAGGCCGTATCTTGCCACAGCTATGTTTGTTACATTTCACACCTCAGACAGACACGACAGACACGTCTGACCTGCATGGAACGGTGGCTCAGCATCAGACGGCTTTCAAAATTGTAGTTGCCGCAATCGCAATACCAGTCACCTTGCAGCAAGTGCCCAAACGCCCACATGTCAGCCGCTAAACAAGCGACCGGCGGCGACTCCGAGAGCTCTCAGAGCCAAGGAGCCCTCCCGTTGTTTGTGGCCTGTGGCCCTCAGATCGGCTGGCAAGAGCGCTCGGTCGAAGCGATCACCGGCGCCCAAAAGCAAACCGAGTCGCATGGGGGCGCCAGCAGCCATGCCTTCGGCTTCGTGTGACTCGTGTGACTTGCAGACAAGGTGTCGCTAAGCTGCGGCCCGAGGCTGGTGCCGGCGAGGATATCAACGGCTTGGGCAAGGGCGGAGACGATCGGGTCTTCCGACCTGCTCACGCATCAAACATCATCACACACCGCCCTCAAAGGCCTTTTGCCCACAACTCATAACACCCACATTGATCATGTTGAACGCGGACCCCCAGTGCAATGCTGCTCCCCCGCAGAAACCAAAACTGAAACGACTAAATTTGACTTCTAGAGATCAGCGGTCTTGTGGACCTAGTAATGACCTTTGGTCTTCGGACGCATCACACAGATTCACACAGCTCCGAGGTCTGCACTGGCCCGCTGGCTGGCCGTCCCACTGGCCGTCCCACCAGCCACCCTGGCCACCCTTACCACTAACACCTCCGACATCGGAGCCGCCTTTGCCATACCTCAGACATGAACGCTGAATCAAACAAAGCATCCGCATCACGTAAGATAGCTGAGCTTCGGAGATGGCCGTATTCTCCTGAAGTGCTTGCCAAGGTGTCCCATGCAAGCGGGCGGTACAGGACAGCACTAGCTCTGCTTTACAATTTTCCTAGCTGCTGGTCTGAGCCAACGACGGTCCCCCCTTGGCTGTGGAGGAGGCCTCCATCTTTTCCGTCAGATTTGCATTGGCTTTGGCAGAGTTGCATCGCTGGCACCTTGAGCAGTGCACCGCTTGATACTGAAATACCACATTTTGGTTGATTAAAGAAAGGTCCCCGGAGCGTCTGCCTGAGTCTTTTTGCGAAGCTTGTCCAGAAATCGGAGAAGCACATAAAACTTGTGGGCGGTATGTGCTTTCTTTCGGCGGAGCCGATAGTGCAGAGAAATGACAAGGACACAACTTTAAGGCGATGTGCGCAAAATGCGCAAAGTCAGGCGAAGTGTCCTGTGGCGCACGTTCGCTGCGGGTTGGCTTCGGCAAGTAGGGGCGGTGCTGACACTTCGTATAGTCAAGTGGCATCTCTCTGGCAGCATCGTTTTCCTGAGTCTTCATATCAATGACATTTTCCCCGCCTTCTTTGCTTCTACGGCAACCGCCAGTGCTACCGAGAGTCTGAACGGCAATTGCTGCACATCCAGTCCCCAGCTTTTTTTCCGGGTCTGAGCTTGCCGCAGCTGTTGCAGTAGATGCGGCTCCTTATACGTTTGTTTGCATCATGTACTCCTCGTCGGAACGAGGATCGAACCTGTCGGTTGTATGTGCTATGCCAAGAATCGCGAAGTTGTGGTTGCCACACTCGCACATCCTTACATAAATGACAGCTTTGGCGCATGCTTGCTCCCAGACAAAGTGACATGACTTGCTCTTTCCCTTGCTCTTTGCGCTCCGATGAGCGATGGGAGGCGAGTCAGCCGCACGAGGCGAGATTGGTAGTCAAGAACAGAAAGAGACAGAGTTGGGAACAACGGCTGCGCAGTCAGGAACAACACAGGGGCCGAGTCCGGAACAGACCAGGTTAATGGTAATGCTTCGAACCGCTAGATGCATCTGCAAGGCTGAATATCGCACGCATTCAAAGGTTCTTGGGAAGGCCAACACATCTACAATGAGGTTGCCGTTTTCGGTGACACCTCAAGCTCTCGCAGCACACAGAGGTTGAACAAGATCGGGGCAAACGCTTATGCTTTGAGGCCTTCGCTAAAACTCTCGCAACCCATGGACGTGGAACAAGATCTGGATAACACTTGATCTCTCACAACATGATAGATGTGGTACAAGATCGGGATAAACGCTGGCGCTGTGAGACCTTCTCTAAATCTCTCGCAGCACATAAATGTGTGACAGCATCGGGGTAAAAGCTTACGCTTTGAGGCCTTCTCTAAATCTCTCGGAGCGCATAGATGTTGAACAAGATCGGGGTAGCCGCTTATGCTTTCAGGCCTTCGCTAAATCTCTCGCTTCGCGAAGGCGTTGAACAAGTCGGGGTAAACGCTTATGCTTTGAGGTCTTCTGAAAGTTTCTCGCAAAACATAGATGTGGAACAAGATCGGGATAAACACTTATGCTTTGAGGCCTTCTCTAAATCTCTCGCAGCACATAGATTCACATAGATGTTGAACAAGACCGGGGTAAACGCTTACGCTTTCCGGACTTCACTATGTACATCTCTCGGAGCACATACATATGTAGTTGAACAAAATCTTTTCCCTCTCGCTTGGCTGGAATGCAATGTCCGCTCGCGAGGTCTGACACTAGCTGAATAGTTGCATGCAGGTCAACAACAATGTTGAACAAGATCGGGATAAACGCTTGTGCTTTGGGGCCTTCTGTAAATTTCTCGCGGCATTGTTGAACTGCACGCCGCAAGTTGTTGTAGAGCTTCCTGATAGTTTCGCGAACCTTCTCGGCTATCATCTGCTTCAATTTAGTGGGATATTTGATATTTGGGTATGATTCTGAACACTGCTGGAGATGCCCAACCGAGGCGTTCGCTGCTTGCTGCTTGTTCCGGATTGTTGCATATTTTGGCCAAGCTTCGAAGCTCGGGCAACGAGCTGGCTGAAACAACAGTCACTAGGAGGAACATCCCAAAAACTAACATAACGTTTGAAAACAACTGCGATATTCATCTGCTTGTCTTGAGGGTGACGTGATTTGTGTTTGGGTTGTGGTCCTGTGTCGCGGCAAGCTATGGGGAAATTGAACTGGTTCGGTCCTGTTCTCGTGCCCACGCGCTAGCAATGTCGCTTATGTAGCCTTCTGCTCCCATCACGCAGCGATGCGGTTGACCTTATTTCCTGAGCCCCCTTCATTGGGCAGTGCTTTCGCCCAGCCCGCTGCGGACTTGTATTCTCGACTTGGGCCTGTTCTGTTCCTGACTCCGATCGGGCAGGGGCTCCTGACTTCGTCCCCTGGACCTTCCTAACTCAGGTGTTCCCGACTCGAGGGGGTCGGTGCAGGCTCGTCTAATATTCCTCCAATGATGCGTGGTATGGGGGTAGGAGGCTATATAGATGCTATATAGGCATGGAGCACACATATTGGGACCATGAGGCCTGATGTTACTTCTTCGCCCTGCAGCTTCCCCACATGTCAGACTCATCTTGAAGTGTGGATCTGTTCAGATCTCGGACCGGGCTCGGTGTGCCGTCTGATCCCTGCAGCGCCTGCTTCTTGACCAAGAGAAGGGACGATTGAAATTGCTTTTTCACATATGATGGCAGCACGTGATGCATACGCTGACGCAAATGCAGTTGATCAAGCTGCTGTCTAACTGAGTTTTTCTCCGAGTGATTTAGTTTACATCTGCTGCGGCTTCTAGCGTGCATGTTCCAGAACTGTGAATATTGATACATGTGCCACCCTTTGCCTTGGATTTAGCTTGGTTGCAGGCAGTAGTGAAGAGAATCTTGGCTCGGCTTGTGGGTGTGGATCTGCGAGGACCACATGGTCGAGAAAATGGACAGGTCGCTCGTTTGTCATTGCAACAGTCACAATTCCAAACATGGCTCCACCAGGAGAGGTTTTTCATCACATCTTCCTTGCCCTTCTGCTCTACTGTCGCATCGTTACTTTCGTGCTTCTCATTGCCGCTAGATTATTCGAATTAGAATTTGCTTCTTTCGTTCAGAAGCTCAAGATGATTGAGAACCCGCAAGATCAGCAACCCCGAGTTCTAGAACGCCCGGGGATATGAGGGTGTCCCGAAGCAGCAGCAGCAGCAGCACCACCACCACCAACATCAACAACCAACAACCAACAACCAACAACCAACAACCACCAACCAACAACCAACAACCACAACAACAACAACGGCGACGACGACGACGACTACGACACGTGTTGAAAACATGGTAACTCTTTCGCATTCTGTTTGTTTCTGCGTCCGGTCGTGTGACCAACAACGCCGAGGATCCAGTCGCCTGCCCTCATTACCTTTGAAGCAGGCGTGGGTGCGATCTCAGTCCCTGCTTCAACCACCGGCTTCCCGAGCTCCGTCTCCGTATGCGCGAAAGCGCAAGCCTGGTCATCTAGAGAACGTCAGCTGTCGGACGGCATTTGCATCTTGAACTTTGAATTCTGCAAGCATTCCCCCCTTTGTGGCGGGCCTCTCCCTTGCTGCAGGTGCCGAAAGGGAAGAATCTACCTGCAATTATGCTCGATCAACTTCAGACAGAGAGTTGGAATCCGGTCACAGTCTGGGTTTCAAGCACATCTGCGTCTTCACCTTGTTCCCTGACGGGTACAGCCTGAGAACTGAAGCAAGCGATCCCCGTGAGGTCGATGCAGAGATCACGATCTCAACCCATTCCTCTGCCAGGTGGCGAGGCATTCATCGCATCAGTTGCAGCAACCGGTGCTGCGAGTGCCGCGAAGGGCAACGCCCCAGACAGCGTGGCCAATGCAACAGGGTTTGACGCGGCCGCTGCCGCTACTGCATCTGTAGCCGTGGCTGGGACAGCTCCGACCATCGGAAAACTGGCCTGGAGGGCTTGCAGCGCCTGCAGCTGTTGCAGCAGCTTCAGCAGGACTAGGACTAGGACCAGGACGACAAGCAACATTACGGCATGCAGACTGCTTGCTTGGTCTGCTCTTCTACAAGGACTTAGGATTGCCACTCCCCGAAGATGGAGCTGTCTTTCCAGAATCGCGGTCAGAGCCTGGCCTGGAGTTGTTGCAGCTGCAGGGCCTGCAGGAACAACTCCGGCGAAGCCATGGCCTCCCGGTGCTGTGAAGCCAAGCGGTCCTATAGCCAATCTGTTCTAAGCTGACAGTCGTTGACGCTGCAGATGTCATGATGGGAAGCGGGAGGCATTGGATGGCGGATGATGGCGGCCGACCTTGTGTGCGACATGCGCCTCTTTTTCTGATTGCACATGTTCTGCGCGTTTAAACATTGGGAAAGGAGGTACAGACTTGACAAACAAATAAACACACACAGACACATGCACGAACACACACACACACACACACACACAGAGACAGAGAGAGAGGGAGAGAGCCAGACATACAGACAGAGGCAGAGGCAGCGACAGAGGCAGAGACAGAGAGACCAGGCAGCCAGGCAGGTAGGCAGACACACACACACAGGTGCAAAAATGCCTCATAGAGGCAAACAGGGCCTCAGCGGTGCTCGGCCAGGTTGTGATCGTCTCACATCTTGAGCCCCGGCTGTGCTCTGACAGAAAACTGAAAACACGTGACTTGCAGCCATACTCAGGCTGGCAATCGTGAAGCCACTGGCATTCTGTGATGACTCCGAGGTTTCAACCTGGTCAGCATGTGCAGCAGAAAGCTCTGGCGGGGCTGGAACCTGCCGCGGGCAGCGCGTGGGGACACATGCTTCGATGGAACCTGTACTTCTCATTTCAACCAGGCCCGCCCAGCAGATTTTGACAACAAAGCCACATCTTGCAGCGACTCAGAGCAAGGCGGAACCGACCAACCAAGCAAGTCGCTTGCTCTGGGTGCTCTTGACCTGTCTGCTTTTGCAGTTCCTAAGTTCCTGTGCAGTCTCCTTCGGAGCCACAGGGAAATCATCTGGCAGCAGTGCAGCAGCTTTTTCCGGAAGTTATATGAAGGTCTCGCGAAGCCACAGATGCCAGAACCCCCTGAATCTACCCTGTGCAGTGGCATGTTCGCTGGGAGCGGCCGGTCCGAACCACTCAGAGCCAGACTTTGTCTTTCACAGCCTGCAGCGCTTATCAGTGCTGAGCAGTACTATGCACGACAGCTCGAAGCTCTCCCGTCTTCAGGAACTCACAAAGGCCACGACAGAGCTCTAATTTTCGATACTGTGCTGCACAAGGACAAGGGAGGACCAGGGAATCGAATGGATTGAAAATTGCTGCATATAGTGGCATATAGTACGCTTATGGGATGTACAGTACCGATGTGCAGTGCTTGCATGTGCTCGTGCTGCCTGTGCTCTTAGGGGCAGTCATTCGGATTTGCACTGAAACCCATGTGGACCCTGCAACGTTCAAAACCGCTACACAAGGCTTTTCAGAGCTTCAAGCTTCCAGAAGCGCTGAAGGCCACAAACTCACAAATACTAGGAGTTTCTAGGACTGTGAACTCCAACCCTTCTCCAACGTGTCGCTGCCAATGTGCAACAGGTCGCTTACGTCATTATCCAGTGTGAAATGCTGTTGGGGGACGGCTGCCGTGCTGCGAAGGACAACTAAGCCCATCGTGTGGTCTAAGCATGGATCGATCAGCTCCTATCGAATGCTTCTTGCATCTGATACTGTTCTCCAACTATGGCTCAACTGCTACCAATATTTGTCCAGGAAACCAGCAAACATGTCGCAGATCCCAGGTGAAAGTTTTACGGGCCTTTTAGGTGAAAGGCTTGAACATCGTGAACGATTCTTCTTTTCTGCATCGGAGAAATTGTACGCTCAGATGACCAGCCTCACCTGGTGGCCTTTGGCCAGTTCCAGAACAGCAGCTCGCATTTGCTCGGCTGCCCTAGTGAGGTCGGACAATTGGCTTCGAATCTTGCTAGTCTGCAGCCTGAGGCCACAAACATCGACAGATCGCGCAGATCCGCGCATGCGAATGCAGCTGTCGATAAATTCGTCGGCATGGATGTAGTTGTTTCCATCAGTATCAAGCATCTGAAAGAGTGTCCAAGCGTCAGCAGCGCCTTAGTTGCTTACATCCTTCAGCGAAATCGCAGCGTAGCGCCCTCATGTAACTCTTGCCAATGCCCTCAAACCGCGCCATTGGCCCAAAAAACACATCGCAAGCAATACATCCAAGAGGTTTTGGACAGCAAGAATTTGGGGATGTGTGGGAAAATCTAGGGAGCAGTCTATGGGATCTGAAGTTGTGCGATTCCACCCTCTGTACGCTTCTTTTTTCCCTCTCGCATTGCTTGGAAACTGTGCCCGGCTCGCGAGGTCTGACATAGGGAGAGAGAGGTATTGGGCTGAAAGGTTTGACAAGCCTTCGGGTACTTTGGTGCTTCGGGCGGAGTAAGAGAGACACGAGTTGGGCATCTTATGGGCTTCGGGCCGTAAGATGCTCAGCCTCAGCCAAACAGACCCAAGTCACTTAAGTCTGATGTCCTAAGTTTTTCCTCAAGATCCTCTCTGTCTGCAAAGTATGCTATTAAAATTACACGTTTCCAAGGCTGCAGTTGATGAAAGCAATTTCGGACTTGCCAGCTTCCAATCTAAGCTTGAGGAGCAACGAGCAAGCACAAAGCACACTGAAACAAAAGCGACGACCACAAAATTTATCGAGATACGAGCTATTCGCTGTCAGCTTCTAGTATGGGCAAGCATTACCGCCAAGGTCTTTGCTGCAAAAACGTTTCGAAGTCCACTCAACGCCACGGGACGCATAAACGGGCAGCCAGTCCCACAAGATGCATGGGAAACCAAAAACCCTGGGGTCGACCAGGAAATCTGACAGACTGGTCGCATGATGCAGCACCCCAGAGAGGTCCCCTCAAATTCTTGAATAAATACCGCAAACGGAAAGCCCGCAGTTTGTTGCCAAGTACTTGACGTGACGTGCTAAGAAAATCTGGTCTCAAAAGTGTCGGACTACTGGGCACCCGGAGACGAATCTTAGATCTTCACGGAAAGAAGCAAAAACCATGTGCTGGGGCAACCGGCATATCCGGTGATTTTTGGCTCTGCGCCGAATGAAACCCAAATCCTTCCGGGATGACTTTCTCGGGCCTGGAAGAGTCAGTTGGTAGCCCTGCCTGCCATATCAGCTACTTGACGTCTTTTTTGGGGCTTCCACTTCCACCCGATCACACCCTAGTGGGTTCAGTAGGCAAACATCAAAACAAGACTATCCACTATCCCCTCCGATCTGGCGATTTGGCAGCACCACCACGACTTGCTAGGGTTTCTGGATCTGTTCTAGACCTATTTCGCAAAGTCACGCCAATCCTGAGTCAGCACAGGCAAAAGGATTAACAAGGAGACAACTTGCATCACGGACCCCCTGGTCTTTTGCTTTCTCTCTTCCGGTAGACCTTGTTCTGTTGAGATTCAGCTCCCTCCGCAGGCTTAGAATAGTCATCGATGATAGATTTCCTGCGCTCGAACAACCCACTGATCAATACATTTCCAATCCTGTGTGAAATCGGAAATCACCCCGAATTTCCGGCTGGTGTGTTGTTGCTACTGCACTGCTAATGTAGCAAGTACTGCTCCTGCTGTTCCACGACGACGACTGCCACTGCCACTGCTACCGCCACGGCCACTTCGACTCCGACTCCGACTCCTGCTGCTGCTGCCGCTACTCCTACTGCTGCTTCTTCTACTACTACGACGACTACTACCCACCGCTACAGCGACTGGCAACTGGTAATTACTCAAAACCGCAGCGATTTCAACTGCGCCCAAACGCTGCATGTTCATGGCGAGTTAAACAACTGAGAACTGCACCAAGCTCCAAAGCTTCAAAGAGAGCTCGGACGGACTCATCCTCAAACCTGCTCTCGAATTCCAGCAACGTGATTATGCCGTTTTCGTCGTCGTCGAATGACCTGAAGAGCTGCAATAGCCGCTCCCTAAAGCTTTCCTTCTCCTGAAGCAGCGATTGCACCAGCAGGTCTTGGTCTTTCTCAGCCCCCGTGATGGCAGAATGGCAAAAGACACCGACCTTAAACAATCGCAAGAGCAGAACCGCTCATGGTTGCATTGCTTGCAATTGCAATGCGTGCACCAATGAATCAACTGAGAACTTGTCCATGACATTTAAAACCTCAGCTTTGCCAGTGCAAGACAGCCACGACAAATTGATTTGATGCCTTTCCTGCAGCACTTGCCGCACGCACTCCCATGGCACGATTATACAGCGAAGTTGTGTCTAACACATGGCTCTTGATCAGTGCCACTTAGTCAAGCTCCCGCGACCAGCGGAGGGGTGCGGTGTGCAAGCTGCACGTGCAGCACTGGGGTGACCTACTTTATTTGCTTTCGCAACAACTGTGAAAAGACTGAATTCTTAATTCCTTGAGATCCAAGCCGCGGCAAAGCAGCAAAATGCAACGTAGAGTGTGAAGATTAACGACCACTCCCAGCCAATGCCACTGAGAGCATCTGCAGGACCTTCCCAAGTCACACCGCCAGATATTGATCTGAAAAGCGTGTTCATTGACCGAACTGGTGATCCGAAGTGAGCCATGATAGGATGATCGTCAGGAGTCCTTGCATCAGGTTTTGCCGAGCTGCCCATGTACACATATGTACACATAAGCATCTCTCCTACTGCACGCATCTCCGAACTGGCTCTCTGTTAACACAACCTATCACAACCTGCATCCTCGCAGACAAGCCTCGCGACGAGGTTGTTTTCCAAGGCGTGGTCGATCGCAGCATCACTGAAAAGTATGCTGAATGCATAGATAATGACCAGAAGCAGAACCAAAGACCACACCAAAGATCTGAGGGTGTACAAAATGGAAAACACGAGCACCCGCAATGCTCGAATGAAACGCAGAACTTTGACCATGCGTATGGCTCGTGCCAAACGAGCAATCTTCATGATCCGCAGCAAACGAAAACCACTGCTCGATGAAGAGGGCTTTGCCTCAATACCTGCCACGACGGCTGCCAGATCGAGAACTGCAGTGGCAGAGACGAGAATGTCCAGCAGATGCCAAGCCCAGTCCGTCGCACAGAAGAAACCAAGCGGGCCCCATGCCGCAAGTCTCAACAAGATCTCCAGGATGAACAAGACGGCATATATCATTTGCAGCGCGAGGAAGACGCCGGGCAAGTCTTCTTGCAAATGCAACGAAGTCCACTGCGTCTGAACGCCGAGGAAAATTGCGTTGCTGACAAGAACACCTGCGAAAAATGTTTCGAACCTCCAGGATTTTACGCAGCTTGCAAAGCGTGATGTTGTCGAAGGGTCTTCGGTAGCTTCCACGGACAGTGGCATGCTGTTCGCTTTCTCCATGACAGGCTCCAACGCCCTCAAATGGTCCTGCTGTAATGAGAGCCGCTCTTTGGCGATCTCGTATGACTTCGAGCGATCGATATCGGTAGGCGCAGCTGCAGCAGCTTCTGTGACAGTGCCGGCTTGTAGAGCGATGTCTGCGGAGTCTGCTGCAACAGCTGGTGCAACTGCAGGCTTCGTGGCTTCCGGCCTCAGCTACTATTCTCGATCCTCATCTCTACAGCATGTTGTGCTGCATGGGGGGCATGCAATGAAGACACTGCCTGAAAGCATCTCAACACAGCTTGTGGAGTGGAATGAGTCTGAAGTCTACAGGAACCGCTCCAGTCCCATTTCCACCAGCGGGCTCCAGCGCTAAGGGCTGTATACCGGCACTCCGCGGCCCCATCTCGCTCATGTCCGCGGATCTCATCAAGTGGCCGAAAAGCCTCAGCGGGAAGCTGCTTCACTGGCAACAGACATGGCTCGAGCCGTCCCGACAAATGTGGCTGATGTGCCCTTGCCGAGAAGCTCTTCGAAGCGACCCATCAACTCTTGATGCTTCCGATCGAGCAATGCCTCCAGGTCCGCATATTCAACCTGCAGCTGAGCACGCACTCCAGCAGCAACTGCAGGCACACAGCTGCACTGCTGCTCTGCACCCTAAGGGGTGGACCTGCGCCTGCACTACCATGGAAGCCGAGCTCTCACAATACGACGACTAGGAATCTAAGTTGGAGCAAGCGGCGGCTTAGGCGGCGCAGTGCTGGTCAGACATGGACTGTCAGATGTTCAAGCCCGAAAGAACTCAGGGTAACGCAGTGATCCAGGGGACAAGGGCAGCTGGTGGCCGTTGTTGGGAGAATAGATACAACAAATCCCTTCATCAGAAATTGTCGAACAGTGACACGAACTCAAGCCAAGCAGTGCAGGTCAAGGACAAGCAAGGCCTCAGGTTCTGGTTCTACCTCATCTACCGACTTTACTCCAGTCGGGAGATCGCTGGCCGGGTACCTCGCTCTGCTGCAAACGTCAGGCTTCAGGTTTAAACCAAAACGTGAGGTACGAACAACGAGACTTGCAGGTGATGGTGCACCAGATTTGCTTCGGCAAGTCATCCAGGGGATACACCGGCCTAAGGGTCTTGCAGTCTCCTTCGAAGCTGTGGTGGCAGAAACTCGAAGAGTCGCGGAAGTCGGACTGACCGAGCGGCTGGAGCAGCAACCCTTTCTGTGGCTCCGGATAGAACCTCCTTTGCGGGCGGTGCAGTGCATGAGGGCCCATCCCCAATCACAGGCTGAACACCGAATCCACCAGCGAAAGAGTTGGCGGCGCACTCTTCCGAGCACAGGAAACAGAACAGGGTAGCAGGCGTGGTTCTGGACACGTGCTGATGGGAGGTCTTGGGTCACAAATGTATGTATGATTTTGTACCGGCGTCCAAGAGGGCACGTCTTGCGAGGGAGGGTTCCAATGAGGCACAGGTCAAACACCCCAAATCTTGCGATTCCGATGTACTGGGTGGTCCTGTCGCTTGCAGGCGTCCGCTCCGCTGCATACTGCTGCGCCTGCACGACCACTTGACCAGACGCAACGATGCACTGGAGTACGTAAGCATGTCAAGCCCAAGCTCCCCAGCATGCGGCCTTGCATGACTCATGATGTCCGCAAAGCAGCAGAAATGAATCATCACTGGCCCCACTACCGCAGCCTTTTCGCCCAGTCTCACACACTGGCAAGGCGGTCAAGGATGCTAGGTCAAAGTAGCAGGTTGAAACTGACTTAGTTGCTCCAAAGCCCTGTGCACAAGGCGGGTTGAAAGTTGTTCACAATCCGCTCAAGCAGTACGACAGGACAAGCGGAAAATCCAGGAGCAAAAATGCTGGAGATCTCGGCAGAAAGGCTCTTCGAACCTTCTCCGAGGCTAGCTATGACTATGTGCTCGGACTTATGCGAAGTCTGCCTGTACTAAGCCGTCACGGCGATGACGGCTCAGATCACTAGACTGAGATCCTGAGACTGCGACTGCTCCAGCACGATGGCTGAGATTTTCTCCCCCCTCTTCAACCGCGAGGAACTCGCTCTCGCTCTTCTTCTTCACGGTTTCATGGAGCGAACCAGGTCCCCCGGGCCCCCTCGACATCGGAGGAATTTGTTGACCACATCTAGAATTTATACTTTACACACACACACAAGTTCTCCGCCAGGGCTTGAGGGACGGCACAGGAAGTCCCCGTACCCCGTGCGTTCGCGCACCGGGGCTTGGCTCTCTCAAACACTTTGGGAGGCCCGTCTGTGTGGGACCGAAAGGGCTCAGGAAGCAAATTTCGCGCCCAGTTTGTACAAGGTGGTTCCTCCAGGTGCCCCGACGACAATCCCCTAATGATTGGACTTCGACAAAGTGGGTGCCTTCGCCATGGGAATTGCTCTCCTTCTCTCTTTGTCTCTTCTCCCCTCCCCATTTGCGTGCATCGGCTGATGTAGTTACTGCACTGTGCGACTATGCGAATGCATGTTTGCGTTCCAGCCACTGTTGAGCTGCCACTAGCTTCGAGTAGTGGCCATCCAGTTCCATCAACTGCTCCTGACATTCGCAGGAACTACTGCCTTCAGGGTGGCCGCACAGCCGCGACAGAAGGGGATAACTTGCAAGGAAGCCGCATGTCTGCCCGTTTCTACAATCTCGCCATGGCTGAAGACGCAAATCTGGTCGGCACTTCGGACGGTGGACAACCTGATCGCAACTTCACATGCAAAAAAACTGCTGGGCACTTGGTTTCGCAGCGCAGCTCGGAACTGGATAGTGCCTGTGCGCGATGATGATGGTCGTGCGTGGCTTGGATCTCACCAGCCTTAGCTTGCAGCATGGCAGAAAATGCAATAACGAACTGCAAGCAAAGGCCTTCCTGCTAAGGAGCCGGTCCAATGCATCCTGCACCAAACGCTCGCTGACGGCATCTAACGAACTCGTGGCTTCGTCGAGCAGTAAGACCTGGATCGGAGCGTGCTGCGCGGGACGAACACTTGCTGGAGCGGGTTCGTTCGCTACTGGAACTCTTTCCTGCCTACTTTCATATCATTCGAAAGAAAGATTTCCACACCAAACGAGGAGAGGTCAACCGTAAAATCTGCGGTGGCAAGACGCAAGACAAGCTAGCTTCACCGGAAGCGCTTTGAAGATCGGCTTCTGGGGAGCAGGAGCGCAGTTCTACTTGGTCTTGAGATGTCTCTGAGTCTCTGGACCTTGAACATTTCGCCTCAGCTCAGTGCCTGGAAAGCCTGACAATGGTCAGTAAGGAAGTTCAGCGTTTCAAGCTCGTCTTCTGATTTGCTGGCTTCTGCTCGCTTGCTATGTCTCTCTCTAGCTTCTTCCCTCCCTGCTGTCTCCCAGTCAAGCTGTCGAATGCGGCCCGAGCAGCAGCCGGATCACGCAGCAGAGCGCGAGCGATCGCGATGCGCTGCTTCCTAAGAGAGGTTAACCGTACCGACCGTGCCGGATGTGTCCAGCTGCAAACTGCCTCCGGCTGTTGATCGCATCGGCAAGATCATGGAAGTTGCGGACCAGGCGCTGCCCGCCACTCAGATGTGCTCCACGATGGCCTGCCTGCGTGCTGAAGCCCTGACAGGTTGAGGAATCTGAAGTCGCGGTGCTCACTGCAACATACCGCAACATGCAATTCTTCCACCGTTGCCTGGGGCATGGTGTTCAGGAAGTCAGTGGCATTGGCAGCCTTCGCAGCAGCCTCGACCTCCTCCATGGTTGCCTCCTGCCGTGGCGATGTGCGTCTCACGCCATCTCGCAGGATCTAGCAACACACAACCTGCATCATGTGCACAGCTAAGCCCCTCCTGCTGCCCGTAGCGGATGTTGTCCAGAATGCTGCGCGAAAAAAGGATCGGCTCCTGCTGTACCATGCTCCTCGATCCAAGATGCTGGATGTGATGGCAACAACACTCTGGGCCCGACATGCTTCATTCCCTTAACCCCCACGTTTACTGGCTGAAACTGGTCAAGGGTCATTTGCGCTCGAAGCCAGGCCAAATTCAAGTTGCGCAGGTCGTGGCCATCAAAGAGGATGGATCCATCTTGGCTTCAAAGAAATTCGGAATGCAAACTTGTGCCAAACTGGTGTGTGCAAATCTCTGCCCATGCGCCACAGGTGTTCACCGGTGCATGCAATCTCAGAAAGGCCCAGGCCGAGTGGATCATAGAAGCGCTGCAGCAGACCAACCTGCACGGAAGCCCCAAAGGCTCGAAGCAACACAGGGGCTTGGGCTTGCTTGCGCATGTGCTTATTGTCCGCGCCAGATCCCAACTCTCAGAGGCCAAGTAGCAGCCGTACTCTTGCCACAGCCACTGGGTCCCACGAGTGCAGTTGTCGTACACGGTTCGATGGTGAAGCTCAGCCCGTTGAAGACGGCAAGGTTCGGCCGCGTTGCATAGCGGAAATGGACCTAACAGAGGGAGCTACAAGTATTAGTGAGAATGCAACACGGGCACAGGCAACTGCAGGCAGGTCCTTGCCTTTCGGAACTCTACCTTGCCACTCACTTGCTGTAGCTTGAGGCCCTCATCGGAGAAGGGGTCGATCTTGGACTTCCTCGCGATGATGTTGAAGACCCGACGAGCCGACTCTTGCGGCAAGCTGGTGTCGGTCACAAGGCGTGCAAGTTCACCGAAAGCACTGACAGTGGTGACCAGAACCATGATCACAATCGTGGCTATGTCCACCTGCATCATGCCCCGGGAGATAAAGACGTTGATGCCAAAAACTGCCATGGCCAGGATCATGAAAACACCCGCCGATGCAACTCCGGTTCCCAGGGCGGAGATGCGTCGAATACGCTGTTCGTCTTCCATGTGGCTCTCGAGTTTGGTCTCATACTTCTCCATTAGCCGACCCTGCAATCCGAAGGCCGTCACGGTCTTCACACAGTTCACGGCCTCGGACACCACTCCGCTGGAGTAGTCGCCATCGATCTTGCGCATGTTCAGTCCGACACCAATCGCGCTGATACCCAGCAGTGGTATCAATAAGAGTATGCAGAGGCAAAAACGCCAGCTGAAGTACATCGCTACCCCCACTCCGATTACTGTTGTGAATCCGAAGTTGGCAGCGGCTGCGATGTTGGCCTGGCGATTGCCGCAGAAGGATCACAGAAAAGGGCTTGAATTGGCTCTCAACCCATCCGGGTCCAAACCCCCACAAACTACAAACCCCCACAACCAAAGCGTTTTTCTCCGAGCTGCGCCCACGAGATTCTTCAGGCTCGGAACGTCGGCACCGAGCTTCCACAGCAAATGAGCAGTGCCCTGCTTGTCGTGCCAGGAGATCTCCTGGACGACCGAAACAAAAGCACAGATTGCTTCTAACACGTCGGATGCTCTTAGCGACATGGCCCCCATGGCCCCCATGGGCCATGGGCCCCTGGGCCTGGCGGAGGAGGGCCTCGAAGAAGCGCGCTCGGACTCGGAGTGTCAGCAGCTCACCCGCTTTAGCAAAGGCCCAGGAGGCTCCAATCGCCTGCCTTAGATCCCCATTCCGCAAGGCCCACAGCGGTTTGGCCACGGTGATTGGAGCTCTGAACTCTCTGCTAATCTGTCCGAAGCTGCAAGAGCCAGAAGACGCTGAGTGCCTGCATCAGCATGCAGAGGTTGGTCACGCTGGCGGCGATAAAGGGCTCGTTGTAAGCTGCATACCTGAATTTCAATCTTCAGGGCGCAGCTGTGGACATGCGAACCGTGTCAAGTGCGAGGTTTTGGCATGTCCAGCGTGCGATCACATATTGTGATACTGAGGCTCCTGCCAATTGTGGGACACAGGGTCCAATACTGCAGGAGGCTGGTTGAAAATGTTGATCGTCCGAGCAAATTGCACGGAGAAGTATGGCATCACCATGGAACCTCGGCCATAAGGTTTGCGTAAGCTTCCTGGCCATTTCCCGTCACGGCTCTTACAGGTCTGACAGCACCTCGGAACTCTCATTTTCTGGGTCGCATCCAGGACATTGAGCGGGTGGGCGTGGCAGCCCCCACAGCATCAACACGAAGCTAATCTACATTGCACAGGTGTGCCAGCAGGCGCTGCATTCGGGATTGCCGTCATGGCTAGGTGGAGGGTCGTAGTAGGGAGACCCGCAGACTTTCCTCTGCTGCTGCGGGCCGCGATTTTGCCGACCTTGCCAAAAGCCCACTCGCCGCTCGGAGTCAAATGTTGACCGATTTGGGCAGTGCAGAAAGCCTTCCAGCTGCAAGCCCGGCCCGCGCATTTTTTTGGTGGATGCGAGCCCCCGAGAGATTGGTGCTGTTTGAAAACATGATAGCACATCAGAAACTGATACAACCCGGTCCAAGGTAGGGAGTACACAATTCAAGTTCTGCTCACCAACTGCAACTGAGCCGTGAACCTAAGAGTGTGAAGCCAACCCCGATCATGTAGTACTTGTAGTCCTGTTTGGACATTTTCCAAACCTCTTTGACCGCAAAGGCTGTTCCAAGATCTTTTTCGAAGTCGTAGGACTTGGCGAGCTTCAAACAGCGATCTTCATCTGTTTTACCTGCACCATCTTTCACTCGCAATGACCCGTACACTCGGCCCTGCAGAAAGCCTTGAGCTTGGTCATTGGCATCCGGCTCCTGCCCAGCCACATGACATGGAACGGAGTGTGTGTGTCAGTGACAGCTCGCAGATCACAAGCCAAGCGTTTCAAAGAGAGGCCGGCAGACAAGTCCCAAATCACTCTCGCAACGGATCCCTGCAGCGCGAATGGCGAAATGCAAGCACTGCCTTGGAGGACGCCGCTTCCAGGAGCTCCTGGGCGCCAGGTGCCGCAGGTATCGGAGCAGGTGCCTCACGTTTCGGACAGCATGAGAACACGATTCTTTTCACTGTATTGCACCTGGCCTGGACCGGCAAAACTGTGGTAGTCTCCTCCTTCTCTGCAGTCGGCGCGTCCCCATCCTGCGCTGCATGCAGGCTGATGCAGGAGCGAGGCTCGGAACTCGCGCAAGTGCATCACGTGTGTCTGGTGGCCTTGGATGCGGACATCTGCAGGCGCAATAGCTTCTCATAAGCGCCTTGCTTGGACATCAACTCCTGTCGAGCAAGCCGTGTCTCTGCACAAAGGCTTCCCAACTCGCGCCGTGAAGTGATGTCCTCGTGCGTTCCTTGCTCCACGACTTTCCCCTTGTCCAACACACAGATCTGGTGTGCGTTGCGGACAGTGGACAAGCGGTGCGCGATCACCTTAATGTGCGCAGGAGCATTTTCAGAACATCGCATGGACCACAAAAAAGAAGGGGTTCGAGGCCAAGCAGCGATTGTTGTTCGTCCACCAACTTCCAATAGCTCGTCCAGCGCCTTCTGGACGGCTCGCTCTGATGCCGAGTCTAGCGCACTGGTGGCCTGTGCGAAGATTCGCTCCCATCTCTGCGACTAACTACACCAAGAAGCGGTCACATGCAGGGGGTCCAGCGGGGCCTCGTCCAGCAGCAACACAGCCTTGCAAATTCTTTGGCAGTGAGAGATGCATGCTGACTACAGTAACGGGTCGAACATGTTGACAGGAATCAAAAAGGTCCAATCGCATGCAGCCGTAGCACAGGCTTGCGGATCAAAGCACGGGCGATGGCCAATCGCTGCTTCTGGCCGCCGCTTAGCTGTGCCCCAGCTTCACCCACCTTGGTAATGTGCTTGACTCTGCCTAGCTCGACCTGCTGTATCTACGAGTAATTACTAGGCAAGCTGCCATGGTTTGATAACCTCGAGGAAAAGTAGAAATGAAGTCGTGGGCGCTGGCCTAGGAATCATGAAGGGGTGCAGCCACATGAACAGAACCTACTGGCAAACGCTCTTTGCTGATGTCTTTCCTGGAGACTACGGTCACTCTCAGATGCTGGCGAGAATTGCTGCCTGGCACGGCGCAGGGGATGCAAGGCAAACTCTACTGCTTCGCATTGCCAAGCTTTCCAAAGGAGGCCGAGAAAGCTGACGGAGGGAAGAGGAAGGCCAACCGTGAGCAAGTCAACAGAGCAGAAACGGGTACGGGCCGAGAGCCGCATGGACATAAGACCCATGCATGCAGCATTCTGGATATTCTGGGCAACTGGGTCAATAATGCAAAACTCTTGTGATTGCCTGCTCCACGTCAGCTTTCGTGACGGAGTTGGCACTGCCAGCTGCAATGTTCTCGTAAATTGTGTCTTGGAAGAGGACAGGCTCCTGGTCTTTCCATTGCGATTCCATGCTGTGCAGCATCTCAGCTCAGTCCTGTTCGACGAGCGCGAGTTTGGACCGGAACCATTGGAGTTCCAATGTGCGCACATCAGTGCCTGGACAGCCGCATCACGGTGTAACGGCCCTGGAATCCACGAGAAATCGCGCCGGACAAGGCACCGTCGAGGCAAACCGTTCCAGTCTTCGGCTCGTAGAAACGCAGCAGCAGGCCGACAAGCGTACTCCTCGATGTTCAGGTTGCTACAACCGTTCTTCCATGTAGTTCTCAGAAAATGAAGAGTTAGGAGCTGTGGCCATCATAATGCTTCAGAACCGGTTTGTGGCTTCAAACTGTGGGCCTTAGGTCCTTGCAAAGGTGCAGATTTGTGTGACAGCACCAGCACAATGGGTCCCGGCTGCAGTCGCCAAAAGCAGACAGCCGGCGAGGCTTCTTATCTTAAAGCATAGATGGCATAGCTGCCATAGACGGAAAGCTTGGGAACCATCAGGGAGTCTCAGGCGACGCACTTCTAATGATGCTAGGACCTGGAGTATGTGTGGCTCCTCCCTCCCGCCCTCCCCGCTCGTTGGGACCCCCGGCTTCCCAGAGCCGCTGCCGCCGACAAAGGCGGTGGTACAATTGGCCTTGATCTCCAAGGTCACGCCCTTCAGAACCAAGGACTCCTTGGCTTCATTTCATTCACACAATTGATACGTGCCAACCATGGTAACTATCAAACGATGAGTTGTTGCTCTCGATGTGGCTGACGGAAACTAAAGCGAAAGATCTACTGCTCAACAACCTGGAGTCCGTGCGCTTTGGGTAGGCGAAGAATACATCGGAGAAGATGATCTCACCCTCCACGTGGGGAAGGATCTTGCCACCGCCTCAATTGTGAACATTTGTCAGAGAGCGTATCGTGACCATGTCAGACCCATGGACCCTTTCTTGTTTGCCTGCATGCCTGCAGGAACCCAGGCCAGCAACATCTGCCCCCCTTTGCAAATATGCCCTGCGCAATTCACCCTGCAAGCTGCAGAAGTCCAGGGAGAAGAGTCGATACTCGGCTTAGGCTCCGACTTGTAGCACTGAGTGGCTCATCCAGAATGTTGCCAATTCGGTGCATTGCAGCTCGCGCGTTTGCAAAAGCCACGAAGCACATGTTCATGGTGCCCAAGCCCATCGTAAATCCCCAGATGATCGTGTACCTCGAATGCTGAAGCTTCTTGAGAATGACTTGGTGCACAATATTTATGCTCAATTCATGCTCCGTTGCATAGCTGACATAATCGTACCACCCGTCCGACAATTTCCAAATGGCGGTGATGCGCGCCAGCAGTCCTTCCACATCATGTCGTAGATCCCTATTAGGATATGTCATGGGCTCAGGTCATGAGACAGGCCGAGAAACGGTTTCATAGTCTTGCAGCACCCATTGGGAACCGAAGTACACGCCCAGGGACATCCCCGTAATGAGCACCTGAGGTGCAAGATCTTTGGCCTGGGAATCGCCAAGGCAAGTTTGAATCCGCCAGAGGCACAGTGTTGACAAGGCCAGTGGCATAGCCGGCAACAACCCCAATCCTTGGCCAAAGCACAATGACCATCGAGAGCCTTGCACAAGCAGTTTCCTCCGAGGCATACTGAGGCAACGTCTGGATGGCATTGATGTGAGCCTCGTCTACATGCCCATTGAAGGCTTCCAGCTCCAATCGCTGGCCATTGAAGGCCGTGACTGTCTTGATGAGTTCGGTAGCAGTTACCTCAGCTCTGTCGCGCTATTCCGGGATCAGTTACTGTGCTCGATTTGGATATATTCGATGCAGAACTGAACATTGCCCAGACACTGCCACCTGACCGGCCTTGGCATAGCAGGCCTCGACCACGGTAGAGAAGTTCCGCACGACTTCGACTGACAAAGCCATGCACATTCCTGCAATGGGCATGATGATGGCCATGAGAATGCTGACCTTCCAGTCGCGACTGCAAGCAAGAACCTCGGCCCGAGCGAGCTAGGCTGAACTGTGCGAGCCTGTGCAGTCAAGACCCAAACCCAAACATGGCTGCGGCTGTGGAACTGTAGCTGACACGGCCATGAAGCAGGCTCGAGTGAAATCGACGAGTCGCTCCCCGATTCCATCGCGGAAAAGGTGCGTGTCTTGCACAAGCTGTGGAGCCAGCTCAGAGGCATTGTGCATGTCGTGCCAGCTTGGACCTTGCATCAAGATCTGATAGAAATACTGTCGTCGTGCTGCCACCACCTGTCGATCAGCTGCCTTGATAACCAAATAGCATCCGCCAGTTCTTGCAACCAAGACAACCAAGGCGAGTAGCACATAGGTCAGGCCAACCTCTGCTACCTTGGAGTCCCGGATGGTGTGCGGCGCATGGACAGGTGGCAGGGAACCATCGTCATTCGGCATGTAAACCGCTTGATAAAGGTCAGACAGGAAGAAGAAGGCCATAGGCATGCAAGCACCATGCACGGCGCCCAAAACCATGGCAAGCGTAGTGCATATCAGATCCTTACTGGTCACACGTGACAGGTAGACAGGTAGACTCCAGTCCGCACGCTTGGCTTCAGCTCGGCGGCCCATGGGCGAGCGAAGCGGAACAGTGCATTGAATGAAGCTCTCACCTAATCTATTCCGCTGGCAGGATCGGATCAACAAGCTCAAGGAAGGCATGTTGGGCCATCTCTGAGCAACAAGCCTCCTCATCTTTCTTCGGTTCCATCGACTCGTCGCCACTGGACACTGACATCGCATAGTCGTCGATGGCACTGGTGCTACCTAGCGCTTGCGGAATGTTTCACATGCAGAACAGGCTGAGATTCAGATCAAGCAGCCGGGTGTAGTAGCATTCTCGTCAACTCTATCTTCGAAGCCCGTCTCCAGGTTCTCACCTCAGCAACATAACATAGACATTGACAAACATCCCGGAGCCAGACCGATGCAAGCGCCAAGTAGCTGAGGGGTGGTGTTGCTGTCGAGGTGGTATCCAGGCCGGGTGACAAGTTTCCAGGCAGTCCGACCTCCGATCTGAGAGCACATCTAAGTCTAACTTGAAGAGTCCAGGACAGGGTGGGCCTGGTCATCCTTGGCCGGGCCGAATGTTCGGTGGAAGAAGTTCAGAGAGACCAGGGCGAGGATCAGAATAGACCCCCCGGTAATCGGAAGCGCCAGGGATGCCCTGGCGTACTCCACTTCGTTTTCCTCTAGCCAGGAGTAGCCGGGCTGGACATCAAACGGGTCGGACTTCTGGGCTCTCAGCGCTTTTAGTGCCGCTTGGCGGAGCAGCTTGAGAACCCCGCGGCCCATCGCGTTCTGGTTCTTTCTCTCGGCCTCAGTTGCTACAGCCAGCACCACGCCCTTGAAGAGCTTGTCAATTTGGGTGTCGTTGAGGTTCAAGTCCTGAATTAGCTGAGCGCATGCAGCGCAGTAGCACCCCAGCATGATTCATGCGACGTTACTGCATATGAGCCAGAAGTCCTTGAACATCAAGTGCCTTGGACGAGTGTCTGTCAAGGGTGCAGAGGGTGTCCAACAGCAAAGGCAAGACCAAGGGAACGAGTGACACCACGACTCGAACAGTACCGTTGTGATATGTGCTGCCAAGCTTCTCAAGAGCCTGCAGTGCTTCATTACCATTGGTCTTTAAGTCAGTGGTCATCGAGTCGCTGGTCATTGACAACGACGAATTCGACTTCTCGCTTGCAGTGTCGGCTTTCTCTATCAAGGAGGTGGCAAATATGGACCTGTCTTCCTCGTTCAGCTTCGCTTCTTGGGATCGCTCCTGTGCCGGTGGCGAGCATGCACAGCACTTCATAGATTGCCCTCAGGTGCCAACCCCGTCCTTGGCACTTCGTGCGTGGACGGCAGCTTGCAAAGCACCGAGACCACATGCGTTGGAGGCACCCCTGGGACGGAAAGCAAGGTGAAGAAACGCATAGATAAGTGCTCTCGTTGCAAGGCCTATCGCAGCTGTCGTCAGCGGACAGCGCAGAGGACACTTGGACATTCAGGGTCTTTTGCACATCTGCCTGCAGACGCAGATAAGATCCAGAATCCGGAAACGAACGACTAAGAGCATAGACGCCTCTGCCAGAGGGGTGAGCGGCAAAGCGAGCAAAAGAATGGGACAGTGCCTCAGCACCTCGGATTGTCAAAATCATCCCAGTCACTGCTTGCAGGAATGCGCGGCACAAGTCAGGTACGTCATGTCTTGTGAAGCACCGAGAAAGGCACGAATGTAAATGTCATGATGACCTTGGTAGCTGGGCTCTCTGCAGTCACCCGAAACATGCCAAGATCTCGTACACGGCAGGCACGGATTTGAGGTCAAGCCCAGATGCTGTTCGGATGTGACGGATATGAAGTTCTGTGCCGCAAGGGTTCCAGCAACAGATTCTCTCTTTGAGCCCGTGGCGGCAGAATGCTCAAGGCTCGAGCTTGTCCAGTCCGTTCACGTTCACTCACAATGGAAAAGCTCAGCATCAGCTAAATCTAATCTAATGCGGCAGATGGATGCGGATGCGGCTGCAGTTGCGGCATGTCAAGGGTTGAACCCATGGCACAGCACTTCAGCAAATTGGCCAACTTGGGTGAAGAGCAGGTTGACCACTTAGAAGTTGCTTCGCGACAAGGCGATCGCGAAAGCAGAGGCTTCAGAAGTGATGTGCTCACCCCTCTTTGGAAATTTGCGTTTCGAATAGACAAGCATCGGCAAGCGCAGCACGGCAAAGAGGACAGAACACGACGCATTGCTTGCGCAGCACCTCATTGAACCAGCTAGAGAGGGTCTCCTGGTTCCAGTTCTGCACCTGCACATGGGGTTGTTTCATCCAAAGAGAGTTTGTAACGGTCACGGTCACTCAAGCCTTTCTGGGAGGTGGAGGTTCTCGTCTGGCGTGCGTAGGAATCGCAGGGGCGCCTGCCAGAAACGGTCCGGCGACTTCGTCCACCTCTGCCCCAGCTGCATGTCGTCTTGCCTCCGAGCTCGCTCACCTTCTGACCCAAGCCGCTGGTCGCGAGATCACGCAGCACCAGTCTCGCCTGTAATGAACTGTGGGAATTGCTGTGCAGGGTCATGTGCATCTCGACGTCCATCAGCCTCGAAAAGTTCTTGCGGATGTAGCCCGGGCCTTGGAAAGTTTAAAGCACTTTGGTTTTCTCTGCCTTTAGTATGAACCTTGGAGCCGAGCACCCCTGGTGGCTGCAGCTCGGGCACCTTCTCAGACTTCTTTGGCGTTCTTTGAAAAGCTGCTCACATCTCCTCGCGCCTTCAATAGAGCCTCCTCCATATCCTCCACAAGGGTTTGTGCCTGCAAGCTGTGCCTCTTCATGTGCCATTGACATCAAGCACCGGCTCGGCGGCTACGCCTGTGTGTTCTGTTGCATCAGCTGCTTCTCAATGACTGCCTGGCGCTCACCCCGAGCATTGGCACCTGCATCCATATCAATCCGGACTCTCGTTGTAAGGCTCACGTCTGACATGGTACTGCAGCAGGCTTGGAACCACGATCTTGGGGCACGGCGTGCTTCCTTCCGGGCAAGTTTGGACTTCATCTTCCTGAGCTCCGTGAAATACAGATGTGTGGATGCTCCACCACCGCACGAAAATGCAGCCAGCATGAATGCCCCGAGGCAGCACCAGCATTCTGATCGTCAAGGCTCTCCTTCTTGACCCTCTCCTCCATGGCAGAATTGAACACAAAGTCTTCGGAGTCGCTGATGACTGCAAGAAAGCACTTCTTCGCACTCCTTCTCAGCTTTGATGAGCCTGGCTTCCTCAGCAAGTCGCCCTGCCTTTTGCCGTTCCACCTCCCAGAAAGCTCAAGACAAGTACGAGTACAGGCTGTCCGAAGCAGTGCCTCGAATTGCCACTCTGCCGGGGGTGCTGAGATGCCTTTGTAGACCCTGCAGTGCGGCAGCTCGTGCGTCAACGAAACCTCTCCGACCCTTTGACAGCAAAGCTTCCGTAACGAATGTGCCTGTTCATCGCCATGACCTTGAACACTGCTGCCTGCAAAGTTAAAGTTCAAGGCGACGCCAACAGCTTTCTTGGCACCGATGTTCCATCTGCCTTCATCTTTTCGACTGGAGTGCGAGCGCCCAAGTGGTTTGTCTGAGCAGGGGGTGTCAGATCAGACAAAAAGCCGCGCACTGGCAAACTGGCGCAGACTGGCACACGGCGGCACAGGGCCCAGCCGCCCAGCCTTGAGCAGGCCGTCCTTCCACTCCGGCCGATTCCACTCCATTCGCCTCGCCCCGACGTTTCGGACACCGAAACAGCAAACAGCCTAGCGGCCCACTGCGACAGCCCGCCTCGACAGCAGAGGGGTCGGGTTCACTAGGCTACAGTACGGTAGAGAACATTGCTATAAGCGAGCCTCACGCCGGAGAACTTCACGCATGCGTCAGTGCCATAAGCATAGCGCCTGGCACATGAATTTGAACCGCTCGACGAACCATAAGTGCACAATGGCCAGTTGAACACCTCTCAGCCTTCGTGTCGTCCCATCGGCTCTGCACCTTGAAGAACGATGACACATGCACTTGCTGCGCCGATCTGCCGTTCCCTTAGACTGATCGGAGGCTGTGGCATATCCCGAAAGAGATTCTTGGGAGTCCTGCACACTGCAACATCCCATGCCTTTGAATTATAGCATGAGCCAGACGGGCCTGAGACTCCGCCTCCGAGAACTCGTCAGGCTCGTACGGTCTGTATCCCTGCACCTCACAGTTCACAAAAGCAGAAGGCTTTGCACACACACACACACACACTAGAAAGCACAAGAAGTAAATCAAACAAACAATCCACGAGCCAGCCACGCGTGGGGCAGCTGAGAAGCAGGCTTCAGCTGCACGAAAGGCAGACAAGTCGAAGTCACCGATCTGAGCAGGTTGGGACGTTGGGGCTTCTGGGCAACCATTCTCAAAGGCTGGACTTCGGCTCCACAGCGATCTGAGCTCAAGGCTTCACCAGAGAAGCGCTTCAATGCAGGCCGGTGGCCCCAAGCTGTAGCTCCAACCGTTGGCCCATCCAAGGGCCTCTCGTGAAGCGAAGAAGCGGCCATCCAAGAAGCTTAGGAGCCTTTAATAGGCCATAGGCCTGTACTCGGCTTGAGCTCGAGCTCGAAGGGCCACCCTTGGCACACACTGGAAACCCGGGGGCTTTGCTTTCTTCGCGCCGCGGTGTGGGCTTCGGAAACAAGGCCTGCTGTTCGTGACAGTGACAGTCGTCCTCGTCTGCGTGGGAGTCTTTTTGGTGTGTGTCGGTGTTTCGTGTCGCTTTGCATCTCTATTTGTTGGTTTATATGCCTTTAAGCCGTGTAAAGAATAGGTCCTCTCAAGAGAGTCCTCGCGCTTCCCGAGCAGAAGCCGACTAAAGGTTGTCTGAGAGTCCCAGACAGACAAGGAACCTGCCTATATATAAGAGGCGTGTCTCGCGAACCGACTTTCGAATGGGGTGTCTAGATTGAATGAAAGGGTGGGACTCCGAGCGCAGGGATGGAGAGTTTAGAGTGGAGCTTCTGGGGATTTTGGGGGGTCTCGAATTTGAGCTTGTAGTACCCTGCTGCACCAACGTATTTCATGCTGGAACTTGCTAGAGCACGCGAACACTACGGTTTTTAGATACCAAGTATTGAAGAAATCCTGAACCAAATATTAAACAGTCTCTTCTGAACAAACCGATCTCATTTAAACAACCGTTCCTTAAGTACATAGAACCTTAGAAAGGCCATCTCATATTCGCTTGGCTTCTGAATGAACTCACAATTTGCTTGATATTTTGAGGTTGCGATATTCATGTGGTGAGGATTCGAATCATGATGACGCTTTTGTTTGAATGTGATGGCAACTTGAGAGAAGCCACGAAAGCTAGGGCAACAATAGCAAGCAAAGTCGATAGAGCTCGGTGGTTCTTGCCTGCATGCTCGGCCGCGTGGATGCAAGCACATGGGTACTGCCATAAAGCTTCAACCCGCACGATGATTGCGCCCTTCTGCTTTACACTGGCCCACATGCAGATACACCCTTGTCGTACCGTAGTACCTTGACTCCTTGACCGACCCCATCGACTTCCGGAATGTCCCTGCATACGAGCAGCTTCGAACTGTCCTCGCGGCAGCTTAGCGAAGTACTGAGGCAGCAGACTTGAAACCTGTCGGAGCCTGCTACGTAGACGCGCTCGGCCTCGTAGAGACAAAAATGCAAGCTGCCCTGGTGTGTACATAGATGGACGGTGGGGGAAGGGGGAGACCGAAAGGGGGCCGGGCAAAGCCCCCACACACCTTGTACTGCCTTGTGCATTGATTGCTGCTGCCACCTTGTGGTCCCTCCCCCGCCCTTGCTGGCTATGAATGAATCAATCATTTGCATGGTGGCACGGGCGGGGCTGGGGCCCCAAATATCCCACCGCCTTATCTATTGTTGAGAAAGGACGAAAGGACCGATTAAGGTCTTGCACGCAATTTTCACCTAGTTCTCTACTACCTAAGTGAATGGTAAACGACAGCTCCTGCAAACTCCACTCAATTTCGATGGTTTGGTGTAACTGTACAAGGATTATCGGCAAGACTTGGCATGATCATGCGAGTTTGGATGGTGTGCGGTCGCACAGGAGTACTTTGTAGGGTCATTAGCATGTCATCGGTTTGCTGTGCAAGAAAGGACTGTCGGCAGTACTTAGCATGACTATACCATGTACGTGCTTGGATAGTGTGGGACTTGGAAGCGGACTTAGCATGCCAGGCCTTGGCTTCTTTGGCTCCTTTGTCTGTCTTTCTGTCCGTCTTCCTCCTATCTTTTTGTCTTTGTCTGTGCGTCCTCATCTTCTTCATTCCCTCCCTCCCCTACCCAAGAAAACGAAAACACAGCAATCAAGTCTAAGATCAAAAAATGACTGAAAAACAACAAAACAAAACGAAAAACACATTTTTTGCATCCGGGGATGGGAGGTCCGCCGGGGAAGGTGACAGGCAAAGACAGACACCCTACCCGGGGATACACTCTCTGCGCGAGGCCCCGACGCCCAGGGCTCATGAAGCTGATAAGTAGGCATCGGTGGAGGGATTTGGCTGATCCGCGGCGACCTGCTCTTCTCCATGTCTTGGTGTCAGCACCCGTTGCGGTTTGCAAAGCTCCCGACAGAGACCAAGTGCCGAACGCCTTCGGCTTCGGAAGAGGCTTTGGCGGTGGAGGCTTCGCTGCTGTCGGGGGTCCTTTGGCTTTCGGCACCTGGCATAGGTAGGAGAAGATAAGCTGAAACCGTCTGGCCTTTTTGGAAAATGCATAGAACACGAGAAGCTCATTGCATGACACTCGTGGTATCTCCTGGTTCGTGATACAAAGGCACCTGACCTCCTCAACCCGAGCTTATCTTTGTCAAAACAGGCTTTCGGTTGTCACATTTTGGAAGATGCTGTGAACTTTTTGGAGGAGAGTGGGGGAAGCAGCTGCATTGGCAACATGAAACGCAGGGGCACGCAGTGATCGAGGAAGAGCGATGCCATGTCTTTCCCTACTTCCCAGCCAGCCGCAGACCCCAATTGCCGATTAGGTGCATCAGTTAGCCTGCACAACACAGACGCAGACGAGAACAAGCATACTAACGCACCGCCGACACGGAGGAATATTTCGTCACCGTTCACTCCGAACTAGACCCAAATCTTGATTGATGCAAGTCAACCCGCTGTGCTGCGGGTTCCTCAGCCGCTTCAGCATCGTTCCAGTAACCACAATAACCGCAAAGGGCCACAACACCACCCCGCTCTGGATGCATGCAAGAGACCAGGATAGCAAGGAAAGGCCAAAGTAAAGACGGGGCAAGCACACCACCAACACCACCAACACCACAGCACCAACACCACCAACACCACCACCACCACCACCACCACAACAACAACAGCAACAGCAACAGCAACAGCAACAGCAACAACTGCAACCGCTCAACAAAACTTGGGGTGAACCACCTGAAGGGAAACAGGCATTACATCGCTGTCCCGTCCAGGCCATATCTTGCCGTGTCGGGAGTCCGAAGCTTCTGGAAAAGACCCCACCACAAGCGTCACAAGCAAAAAGGGCTGGAGAGTCAGAGTCATAACATTGACAGATCCTAGAGTGCAGAGCCATAAGGCACAGTGCCTGCTCGGCCGGCTCTGCCGGCTCCGGTGGAGGCCAGGGTCTGCCTTCCTTGCGGCATCTCGTGGCAGCTTTGCGGGTCCCGTTTGCCAAAAACACTCCAGTGCCAGTCCGGAACTTCGGGCTCGAAATCGAAGTCGTAGAGGATGCCACCCTTACCTGTCGTACTCTCTCACAGACGTTCCCATGGTCCGGTCCCCTCCCGTGGCCGGCCTCTACCCTTTACGATTCCTTTGCCCTTCGGGACGGCTTTGGGCTTCGACTTCGACATGGCCGCAATGGCCGCAGACTCCTTTCACACGCGACAGGCAGCAAAACCCTGGCTAGGTATGGCTTGGCCTGCGAGCGGAGTCCGAGTGAGGCTGCTACATGCCTGGCACCCCTCCAGGAACCCTGCCTTGAGCCAGCTGCAGTTTCGCCATGAGACTTTCGACAATGTCAATACCGTGAGGTCAGCCGGAAAGTCAGAGGTACAGGGCCAGGGTGCCGTCACCGAGGTGAGCCGTGGCAGGCATGAGCTGCCGGATGTTCTCCGAACTGCCTCGGAACATGACTGGCACCACCGAAACAAAATCTCCATCCGCAGATCCGGCCTGCACAAACAGACCGGCTTGAGGCGACTGGATATAGTTGCCTGAGCCGTTCTGTGGCGGCAGCTTTCACTTCCAACAAGGAGCTCATCTGTCATGAACACCGGGCTCTACACTGCCTGGCTTGCCGTACCAGTACCAGCACCGAGACCCAAAAAAACTTCATGAATTCAACAATTGCATGAGCTCCCGTAACTGAACCCAAGATTGACTGCCTGCTGCAAACATTGGCACTCGAAGCTGTGAACATCTCTCAACCACGACGGTCCCAAGAAGAATGGTCTGACTCCAAGAAGAGCTGCATGCTGCCGTTGGGAACCATGCATTCATTTACGCAGGTGTCGAGTTGGTCTGCTCGTGTGCGCTTTCAGGCCGAGCAATGCAGCCGCGAGGCCGGTCCAGGTCTGGAAGCTCAGCCAGCCGTGCGGCCCAAGCCTCGACACTCTCGGATGCGCTCAATGGGCCCCGCTCGATTCTCAGAGACTAGTCCTCTGCAAGGTCGTGTCGGTGGCCTGGCAGCGAGACCACGCCCTCCCCAAGAGAATCGACATGCAACAATTGGGGGGGGATGCCAAACAACGTGAAACAAACGACTTACCGCGGCATTCGTGTAGCCGTGACTAATAATGCCAGCCGCGGCCCGGTATGGATCTGACAGCTGCCGCCCAGTGAAGGAGACGCTCACAGCAAACACCTGTCCAGGTCTGTGCCATCTGCAGACTTGAGAGGCCACCGCCAGGCCTCCTCTGCAGTTGGAGGCTTGGCACCCCGCGCTTGTTTTCGCAGGGAGTCGCCTGCACACCGCTGTTTGCGTCAGTTTACATTGTGGCCCCACAGATCCCGCATTCGCCTTGCTCGATTTTCCCGCTCTGCATCATGGGATGAGTTTCCTACTGGCCCGATGCCCAACAGACTGCCGTCCATTTGCCATAGTTGAAATATGTTCGCGTTTCAGTGCTGACTGTTTGCGTGACACCAGTCCGACAGCAGCAGGTTCTTCTAGCCGGACATCCAATTCACCTAAACATGCCAAGTCTATGAGTGACCGAATCGAATTAAGCGGCTGTCACTCTGCAAGTGACCCGGCGCAGCAGGTTTCTACCATCTGCCACGGTTCAGCTTAGATGCGTCTTCAGGAACTGGTGCAACCTTGGACAACGAGGAGTGCGAATAGCGCCAAGCTGGAAAGACATTCTGCGACTGCGAGCACTGCGAGCGAGCAGCTGAAACATGGTAAAGGTCTCTTCAGGACAAACCTCCTTCATCTTGCGATCTGCTGTGATGAACCTCCCGTTCTGCAGGCCCTTGGCTGCACATGTCCACAAAAGGTAAAGGCCCCGTGACAGCATCTGCTATGAAAGAACGTCTACAAAGCTGCCCAGCCGCTCTTTCCTTGATGTAGCGCCACATCAGCTTGGAGGCCTCTGTGTGGGTGACGCGGCTCTTGCCGATCAACTTTGCAAGCTGCCTGGCAACACGGCTGCACGCAAAAGCTGCCTCCGCCTAGCGCCACTGAGGGATGCTGAGGGCACTACTCCAGACTCAAGACACCCTGCTTTCGCCAGGCTGCGGGCTGGCTTTCTTTTCTGCAAAGAGGCCTTTGCCTTGTCTCTTCAGCTCCAGAGCCTCCGAATTACAGTTCTACGACGCAGGACGCAGAAACACCACGAAGCAAAATGTCTTGGTCGCGGCCCGCCGCTTGTCATGACCCGCCCGTCCTTGGCACTGCCTGCCGCCTTTCTTGCCGCCGTCTTCCGCTTTCTGTGAGGCTTCTGTTGGACCTCAGACAGCGACGACAGCGACAAAGACACTGCCACAGAAGCAGTGCATCGCCCAGTGCAAGCTGACCTCATTGCCGGCAGGAGCTTCTTTGGCTTCGGCCTCGGCAGCCTCTTGAAGCGGCCTTGCAGCGTCTGGGGCTCCGCGGCACAACCGAAATCCTGTCACCGACATGATCGAGAGAGATTTTCGAAGCAGTTCTGGCACACCAGTCTTCATCGTTTCTGTGCCGCTTCAGGCATCTACGCCCGGATGGGCTCGAAGCGAGGCTGATAAATCTAGGGCAATCTGTTGCCTCCTGAGAAACATAACTGCAGCGTGCTTTTGTTGCCTCGCTGAGCAGGAAAGGCTTTTGCTTTACTGCGACGGAGATTTCTTAAAGAAACTGATAGAGCGACCAGCAAGCCTTGGCAGCCTTGGGGCTTGGGCAGGCCCATGCCAAGGCCGGCCACCTGGACTCATCTGAGGATACCTGCCTCCTCATCCTCAGAAACCGAATCCTCGGCGACCGCCTTCCGCTCACAGTAGTGGCAGTAGAAGCCTTGCTGGTCGTAGCCACACTGTGAGTTCATGTCTTTCTTCATCTCCTCCACGGTCTTGCTGCCGGCTCTGCCGAGGTATAGTCTCTTTAGGCCTACGCAGCACAACCAATATTCCAAACAACCCCAGAGAGCCGCCAGAATCGGACCACACGCAGTCCTGGAATGAAGGAACCATGTGGCCATGTCTGCTCACTCACGTCACAATGTCTGCGCTGAACCTTGCAACGATGCATGCAACCGTGTCGCCCCTCATCGTAGACAGGGATTGCCACCGTACGGATGTTCGTTTCGCAATCCACGACCTCCAGCCAACGACAAGGATGGCGTGTCGGCACTACGAGTACTTCTTTGCAGGTCTCAGGGCTGAGCTTGAACCCCCTTCCAGAAATTGACGAAATCCTCCCACTGCATCCAGAACGATCCATCATCCTTGGGCTCATCGGAGCCCAGGAGCTGCCTCTTCACACCTAGGCGGCAGCTCCGGCTCCGAAAAGGCTTCGGTGGCTGAGATGCCCTCTTTGATGCTCTGAGGAATTCTCTGAGGCTCTGGCTGGGGTATTCGCTCCAAAGCCTGTGATTGTCTGACCACGCCTCGGCTCCGTCTCTGCCTCTGCCTCTATATTGGCCAAAGCAGAGGAAGCCGAGTCCCCAGCTCCCCGCCACTCTCCCTGACCGTGCGGGTTCCGGATCTGCACCATGCGGAAATAATTGCCGGACCTCCGGTTTTCCCAACAGGCCCTCGAAAGAAACACGCATGCTCTGGAGCCTGAACGGATGATTTTGTTTGCGTGGAAGCTAGCCAGGGCTTGCCGTTGAGTGATGATGACTGCCATCTTCGTCTTTGTTTGCTGGTGGTTGCTTACGGCTGCAACGACAAATTACCACGATTCCTCCGCAATAGACTATCTCTGAGGCAAACGGCATACAACCTGACGTTTGTACTGCTCTGGATTCATCCCATCACAAGACGCCGATGCCGGCAAGTACGTTATCACTGTTCGTGGGCACAGGCCATCATGTTCTTTCGTGGGTCCAGTGCAAACGCGACTTAAGATCATGTTCTGCATGTAAACCCTTGGGATGGTCACACGAAGTAAGTGCTCGGGACATGCAGAGCAGTCATGCGCGCAGATTCGTCCCAAGAGGGTGGCGTGCATGTGTGCCGGGCCACAGTGCAGTCTGAACTAGATGTTTCCTGCAGCCGCTCCGTTACATCCGCGACTAAGTGTTCCTGTCCCGGAGAGGTTTGCAGCTTCCCTTTCCGTCGCATGGCAGTCATGGCAGTCAGGACGCCCTTGCACGCCCTTGCGGTGTGACACCAGAGTAAGCCACGAAGACGCTGCGCTGTCATAGCATGCAAATGACAGACCGTCCCGATGTCCCCGGTGCATCCGCTGAGTCTGTTAAGTCCGCGGCATGTCTGGTTGAACTGTAGCCAACTGAAGGACCGAATACCTCACATCTGGAATCATGCCGAGCATTGCATGTAACTCCGCCCCACAGTGCACGTCTTCTCCAAGGACTCAAAAGCTCGAAAGCCAAGTGTCGCATGAGAGTCGATCAAGCCTTGGTGGTTCGCTTGCCCAATACCGGCGCAGCAAAGGAAAGCACCATTCCGCTTGAGGCGCAGGAGAAACCTGCAAGCGCGTGCGACTTAGTGCCAAAGTGTGAGTGTGTGCGTATTGATATGGGCCCCCGCTACCCCCAAACTGTGCAGCAGTGTTGCCATGCAAGCACTCCCACTAATTTAGACTGTGTCTCGTGGCTGTCAACCCCACCCCAATTACACGCCCGCCCAGAGTTGCCTTTGAAGGGCATGGATACCAAGTCCGTGGATCCTATACGTACCACCACAAAAGCAAGAAATGCATGTGCGTCTGTGAATACACAAACAAATGCATGTAGATATATACATATGTACATGCATACATGCATACCCACGCATAGGGTATACAAAAGTATGTATGCATGAATATATGAATGTATGAAGGAAGGTATGTATGTATTTTTCCAAACCTCTCCCACGCCCGCCCGGCAGGCCAGGGCACTAGCACACAACCTCGAAACCCAGCCCGAACAGCACACACCGATGGCCAAGCAGGCTCAAACAGCAAACCGGTGCCACGGGAGGCCGAGGGCCCTGTATTTATGTACATAAGTGTCTGGGCGCGAAGTTGTTCATGCGTACTTGTGTGTATGTGTATAGGAGTATGTATGTATGTAAGTACGTAGGTAGGTATGTATGTATACATATGTATATGTATGTATAGGTGTCTGCATGTGTATTGTATACGTGGATGTGCAGATCTGTATACGCATGCAAATATATGTATACATATGTTGGTATGTATCTGTGGATACGTACATGGTGTGTAGATATGTATACATATATCTATGTGCGTGTATGTATGTATGTACGTAGGTAGGTAGGTAGGTATGTATGTATGTCTGCATACAGTCATATATATATATTATATATATATATATACATGTATATGTATATGTAGGTTTATATGTATGTATGGAGTACACTTATCTATACACGTACGTGTTTGTGTGTGTGTGTGTGCGTGTCCGCACGTTGTCCTCTTGCACACATGCTAGACCGGTCATATGCCTCAATCACTGCAAAGGAGCATGCAGGGCTCCTGCTTTCACTAGGCAACCACTACATATCGGAGACGATTGCCCGTCGGAGACCATTGATTCAGCTCACCGCCTTCATGCCTTCATAGGGGTCTTTGAAAGCCATTTCTCTGCAGAGGCTTGCACGGATCTCCAGTTGAAGACACTTCATTGAATATTTGCGAGAGGCATCAGAAGCTTGAGGGGGTGGGGGGGGGGTGGCCTAACGGTAAACTTAAGTTAAATCAAAACCAACATCAATCACCTCCCGATTCTTAAAACCCTGAGTGTCGAGTCAGTTGCTCTTATCTGCTTGCTTCAAAGTTTAGAGGAGTGCCTAGGCAGGGAATTCGACAGTGGGCCTGAAAAACTCATCGTCTGTAAACTCTTCGTCATCTTTGCTCAAGGTCCCATCGCCGTTCGGATTCCAGGCCCCCCAAGTGCTGGCCCTGTGATCTCTCATGAAATGGACTGCTGGATTGCCCGTGATTGCGGACAGAGCCCAAGACATTTGGCCACCTGCATCAAGCACAACATGTTGCAGGCGGTTGGTTTCATGAGCTACATTGCTCGCTTATGCACTTGTGTTCCCCACCCTCGAGCTTGTTGTAGCCGCCGTACAGCTTTGCAAAAGCTTTCTCCATCAGAAGTGCCCACATCTCGTTGCTGTTTGCTTGTGCGAACCGTGGCTTGAGCGTGCCAGCATGACAGGGAATCAGCTCATCGATGACGACCACGACCCACTGGGTACCCTTCCGCGATTGCACCTTGGGCTACGTCAGGCTACGTCTCTCCTACTGCCATCAAAATCCAGGCAGCACGTAACATGAAGCGTGCAGCAGGCATGAACTGAATTTCTGTAAGTCTGTAAGCCTCGCACTTGGTCCCTCAGTTGCAATGACTCACACGAGCCACGGCCGAGTCATGGCCATAGGAGGAAGCGTACTGCAGCTATGCTTCCAAAGACGGATCTTGTACTTCCCCCGAGGGTCGAAGGATTGTGTCAGGAACGCTTGCTGTAGAATTTCCGGTCTTTCTGCCACACAAGCCTGCATATGCGACAATCCGCAAGTGCCGAGTATAGACTTCCCCTTCCCAAGTCAATCCAAGCCAGGAAGCCAGCGCGGCAATCCTCGTTTCGCAACGGTGCGACGCATGCTTACGAGCACGAGTACCTTGCAATACCTTAAATTCCTTGTGGAATCTGGCCGGGTCGCAGCCAGCAGTCGCCCAAAGCTCCCTACAGGGGCACAGCACTTTTGGAACCGACTGGTTGGAAATTGTTGCGCTGGGCCCTGTCACCAAAGCTGTTGATATGCGCAACCCCGTCTGAAAACACACTTCAAGCCTTCAAGCCCGAGCTGTGGCCATGTCTTTGGTGTTGTGTCACAGTGCCGCCGGCACGGCAAACCACGGCATGACGAAACTGCCCTGCACTCCAAGCTCAAACATTGAGCATGATGACTCCTCGGTTTGTAGGCCGTCCATCATGTGAACGTGCTCGGCAAGCATACCGTGCAGCATCGATCGATCATTGCACCCGATGTCCCGAAAACAAAAAAGGGTGGCTTACGCCGTGAGCCCCCCTCCTTCCACCGACATGTTCTCGCATATGCCATCATGTCGTTTGAGTTCAAGTGATATCGTAAATAACCAGCAACATCCACCACAGCAGACACCCCCAGTGGCCCTGGATGCACCAGGACCAGGAGCTGTCTGCTTCTTCAGGGGTCATGTCAAAACACCCGAACGCACGGGCAGCGGCTACGAAGCCATACGGGTGAAGAAATGTGCGCCCCCCCCTCGACCTGCAGCAGGTCGGCGGCATCGATGCTGCCTTCGAACAGCTCGGCACCACGCGCCTCGTGGCTATCCTTCAAACCGGCACAGACGTCTGACTCGCTGGGCGCTGGTCCGTCTCTAATGTTATGCCTTGCTCGGGCTGGCGACACACCCGTAAAACAGGCCTTGCCAGCGATCTCAGAAGCCTTGCGCCAGTCAGTTCGGCCACCCTGGTGCAAAACACCTGCAGCCTGGGAATGCAGCAGCTGTCCATAAGGCTTTCATTAGAAGACTCCAACCGGCTCAAAAGCATACATACCGTTACAGACCAGCCACCGTGTCACCCTGGAGCTGTCCAAGGCTTTGGTCGCTTGCGGGAAAGTCTGCATCCTCCCAATCCCGCAGTTTACAGAATTTACTGCACGCCTCACGGCACACGGCACATGCGTCTCCACAGATCTACGACGTCTCGTCCTCAAAGTCATCCCAACAGCAGCCCTTTGTACAGGAGGGCATGCACAGGAAGGAGACATAGCTGTGGCAGCAGGCACAACAGTAGATGCGGATAGCGTTGTATATCCTTAGCTGACAGTTGCAGCGGCGGTGGTAGGAGTTGCTGGGCATCGGGGGATGTTCAGTGAAGGGTGGGCATTGCTTCCAAGTGTCATAACACATGGACAACAGAAAACGCGGTAGAAGATGCACCCTCTTCCATCGCAAACCTGCAGGCTTAAAGCAACTGCAGGCTTGAGACATGAAGTTGTTGTATCGTCGGCAAACTCGGTAAACGCAACTTTCGCTGCCAGAGATCCAACAGTATCAGTTGCTGCTTTTTCACGACGCGGCACTTCATGAAACAGTGAGGGAAGAACGCTTACTCGGCTTTCTCTGGAAAGCTAAAGTGGAACCCGTTATCCAGGCACCTCCGGCCAGCATAGCACGTAGGGCTGCAACCACTTGGCACCGGAGAAATACGCACAGGCAGCAATGATGCCATAAAGCACCAGTAGCGCCAGGAAGGCCTGAAGGGAAGCACGTGCAAAGCATCAGGACTCCGTTCGGGTCATGTGTACGAACAACGAGCATCTGGCCGTGCCAAAACGGAAGAGAATCATAAAGTTCGACATGCCAATGCCGAAGAAGGAGGAGCTCTGCACATCAGAGATGCTCATAGAAGAGATGGAGATGTGAGGTGTGAACAGCCCCGCAAAACTCGAGCGGCGTGCGGATTCCTGCAGGGCGGCAACGGCTGCAGCTTCTGACTCCACATCTTCCCCTGCGTTCGCCAGATGTCCTGAATTCCCTTTGCGAGGCTCTGTTGGGCAGCATCTGTGTCGGGGACATTGCCTGTCCCACTCACGAGGAATTCAACTCCAGCTTGTACCGGGAACCACGTGGAACTCTTCGGAGTAAAGCCTCCCAGAGTCCGAGTCTCTCAGACTGTCTCGTTTGTTCACAAGCATAGAAAACATCCGGAGCGCGGAGGCCTGCCAGGTCATTGCTCGCCATGAAAGCAGACCTCATCCAAGCACCCCACTGTGACCACTTCTGCTGATCCAAGCCTGTTCAGGTAGCAGAGCAGTTCGTCAGTTCTCAACCACGAGACAACGGATTCATGATGCTTGCAGGCTGCAGCGCTATTCGTGTGCCACAAACACACACAGAGACACACACACACACATACACACACAGACAGAGACACACACACACACACACACTTGCTGACCGGTCATCGCCGTTTGCTACACTTGCTCTTCACTTCTTTTTCATCTAGTAGCTTACTCTGACGGCTGAAATAGCAGGTACGTCAGTCCAGCGTCCCGGACTGATTTCAGTGCCGAGTCAGAGCCTCTTCGTTGGGCAATCACTCTGACTGGGCAGATTGCCCCCCTGCTGTAAACGGATCTACTTCCTTCGGTACAGGATTTGCACACACACACACACGCAACCGGCAAAACCGGTAACATCAGCCAACACCACAACCCCTACACGCACAACAGAGACGACGACGAACGAACGGCAGCAACACAGCAACACGACGACGAAGACTGACCGAAAAGCAACCAACACCACAACCCCTACACGCACAACAGAGACGACGACGAACGACCGGCAGCAACCCAGCAACACGACGACGACGACGACTGACCGAAAAACAGCAGCAATACAACCCCTACACGCACAACAGAGACCGCGACCACCGAACAGCAGCAACACAGCAACACGACGAGGACGACGACGACGACGACTGGCCGAAAAACAGCCGCAACACAACATCTACTCCTGAGCTCCTGGACCTGGGTTCTTTCAAGGAGCTGTCTAGCCGAGGAAAGGTAACTCCAGTGTGAAACAAGGGAAATCGGGGCCTGATTCGTGTGGGGCCATTGGGTCTGAAGGCTCATGCTTCATTTGTGACCAGGACAATCGGAGGCTCAATCGCGTGGGGCCATGGAGACTCGAGGCTCATGCTTCATTTGTTACCAGGGCAATCAGAGGGCTCAATCTTGTGGGGCCGTTAGATCTCGAGGCTCATATTCCAAGGTCCAAGGAGGCTCCCCCGCAGACCGGGAGTCCGACAGCGCTTTGGCAGAACTACTGTCGGGAAGCACACTTGCTGACCGGTCATCCTTTCGATGGATGCCGTTTGCTACACTTGCTCTTCACTTCTCTTTCATCTAGTAGCTTACTGACTCTGACGGCTGAAATAGCAGGTACGTCAGTCCAGCGTCCCGGACTGATTTCAGTGCCGAGTCAGAGCCTCTTCGTTGGGCAATCACTCTGACTGGGCAGATTGCCCCCCTGCTGTAAACGGATCTACTTCCTTCGGTACGGGATTTGCACACACACACACACACACACACACACACACACACACGCAGAGACAAACACCGACAACCACCCACCCACCCACCCGCCCGCCCGCCCGCCCACCCACCCGCCCCCACGCCCCCCCACACCCCACACCCCACACCCCACACCCCACACCCCACACCCCACACCCCACACCCCACACCCCACACCCCACACCCCACCCCCACACCCCACACCCCACACAGCCTCCCCTCCCCCATACCCCACCACCCCACACCCAGACACACTCACACCGACACACACGCGCACACACACACACAACAAGTACGAAAACATCACCACGCGCCTTGCACTGTGAAGGCCAGCATAATCAGCTTCGAACTTCGATCCACGGGCAGTGCACACCTGTACAAGTCCTGCACTGTACCGCGGGGATATTGAAGCCATGTCGAGAAACGTAGCAAGTGTGGTGCAAGCGGCACATGCTCTCGCAGCAGCAAGCAAGCGATGAAAGTGCAACAAAGAACACAAGGTGTATGCCAAATCAATCGTTGCAGGAAGAGCTCCTCACGCAGGGCCACCTTCAGAGCATCGTCGTTGAGGGCTCCAACTGCTGCGTGGATGCGACTGCGGCACGGCCAGTTGTTGGCCTTGCAGTAATGCAGCCGGTCAAGGAGGGAACCGGGGGTCGAGTCGTAGAGCGCCAAGACGCAAATTATGTAAGCAGAGTGCCAAAATCCTCGCTCGATTTTTTGCTAGCCAACTGTAAATGATGCCAGCATCACTTATGGCCAGCAAGTTAGCCAAAGTCTTGCAGAACCTTTAAGGTAATCTTGCTCCCGGCGCCTTTACCCCTGCTGCAGCGAGGCACTCCGCACAGCTTCGGCGCATTCAGCGAAATGGAGCCATCAAGAGATATCACTTCAGCATCAGGTGAAGACAATCCACATGCCTGCATCACCTGCAGATGGCCCGGCCATTGCATGCGCGATCCGCCGCATGACTACTGCACTCTGTGACCTGGTGCTGGTGCATCGGTTGCCTGCGCTGACCACTGTGGCTGCGCACTCGCTGGCAGCAACAAAGGCGAAGCCAGGAACCATATCCGCGCCATTGCTCTGAATAACATCTCGGCACTACGAATGAATATAGACTCGAAATTCGGCGTACGGCCTTTTTTCCAAGCCAACATCGTCAAAACGCCCATGGGGAGAGTTTGGAGACATGCTTTTCAGGGGGTGTCGGCTGTGCTCTCGACCCAAAGGCCTCGGCATGAAGGAGATGACTCAAACCGGACCGGTGAGGTGATTTGTCTCTGAAGCATGGAGGGAGAAGGCAAGCTGCAGGCTTTTGCTGAACGCCTTGCCCCTCCAACCCGAGCTCATGTCAGGACCGAGCTGCAGGCTTTTCGTGTCCTTTCGGTTCAGATTTTCGGGCCAGGTTGGCCAAGCCCCCTCCCTGATGGCGCCTGGTCGGGTTGCAAGGAGTTTTCTCATTTTTGACCGACCACTGCTGCGGAGTCTTGGTGCACCGCGCAAACTCAACGCGGAGTCCCTGCAATTCTTCCTTCACAGCCTGAGAAATCGACAAACGTTTCCTCCTGCAGAGGCCACAGGCTAATGCATCCTAAAGGGTTCCACCTGGTAGGTCATTTCGTGCTTTGCTCGAGCCTGCCAGGCCGGGCTGTCAAGTTGTCAAATCGCACCTTGCAGCTTTGAACAACCGAACCCTGCGAAGCCTTCAGGTCGAGCAGCTTCTGACGCAGCTTCTCGACGTCCTTTAGATGACGTGCCTAAGTCCGCATCGGGCCCCAGAGGTTCTCGCGGAGGCTACGACCTGACTGCTTCCATTCAGCAAAGCTTCTGTGACAGACCGGACAAAGCCCTGAGAGTAGTCCGTGCAGTTCAGCATGACCTGCGATGCTTTTGATGTGCTGCGTCATTTGCTTGCAGCCAACCGACACCCTTGCTTCGCTCTTTTTCTGCATGTACGCAGTGCGCGATCACAGGTCCACCCCATTCACGATCTTGCTCAAGGACCCCTCAGCTGTCCCTGCTTCAGATCCTGCAGCTTGTGACTCCTGGCTGCAGGTTTGGAGCCCGCTCTACAACACATGTTGAGGAATCCAAGCACCAGCAACCAGTACAGCATAATACGGCAGTCGCTGAGTCAACTGATCAGTCCAAGATTCAGTGCTGTAACCTTCTGGTTCTTGTCATTGTGCACCTTGCGGAACTCTTGCTGGAGCCGGTCCACTTCCTGTTGGGCCTTCTCCTCCTTCTGCACGTTCATCTGCGCAGGGTCTTCCAATCGCTTGGTAAGGACGCCAGTGTGGCCGCGCTGGCAAAGTTGGCGAGGCAACTGAGATCGACAGATGATTTGCAGCCAAGTTACTTCGTACATCCTGGTTTCATAAGCCAGCTGCTCCCTTAGACGTCTGTCTTGTGATCTGCACACTGATGGTCTATTAGTCTGCAGAACACGTTGTAGCCCATTCCGTTAAGAATCTGTGCTTGCTTTTTCTCCATAGTCTGAAGCCGCAGAGAGGCCTGACAAGATGGGACTTCAAGACTTCAAGACGTGCTGCAGGCGACAGCCCGCCTCCTCAAGTTTTGCCTGCTCTTGTCTGAGCTGACTGTCGAGCTGCGTTGCTGTGCGCGTCCTGAGCGGGGCCGCCAGGCAGGCTCTTGGACTCTAGGACTTTCTCGTGGGGCTGATTCGCTCAAAACGACAAAGCTAGCCGGAGGCTCTGCTGCCGCTTGCTTTCTTTCATTGCTTCGACCGCCTGCTGCCTTGGATTGGGAGCGACAGAGACGGCGTGCAGTCACTGTCCGTCGCTTCCAAACGAGGAGGCGCCCAGTTGCGCAAACATCCACCAACGGTCGCTGACCCCGTTGGCCCTTGGAGTTGCATACCCGAGATGCATGTTGGACTGCTTTGTCTGGTCTTCCTTGAGGCGCTCCTCAACATCCACTTTCATGTGGTCGAGCTCCTTCCTCACATTCCAGACTCGTAGAACAGCGGGCATCTCTAGCCCCTTGTGCAACTGGGAACCAGAAATGTGCCGCATGCTGGTTTCAGGCAATAGGACGTCTTCGCAGGCACTGCAGCGGGCAAGGCTCAGACTGCCGTGCTCTTGGTGCCTGAGTGTCAATTTGTTGAGATGTCCGCGAGACCCTGGTGAGAGGCATACGAGCGAAGGGTTCTTCAAGCTGCCAGGATACTGCAAGTTGGATGCGTTCTGCTTCGCTTCCGTTTGCAATGCTGCCGTCTCTCTCGTTATCTCTTGTGCCTGCACCTGACCAAACCGGCATCGACTGAAAGAAGCATGTTGAGTGCCAGATGCCGAGCCTGGTTCTGAACTTCTTGCTGATGCAATCTTCCTTCCGCTTCGTGGAGCTTCACCTGGTAGGGCTTCAGTGCCTTCTCTGCCTCCTTCATCCTGGCATGCCAGCGCCAGCTCTAGCAGAAGCTCCACGAAGGTTCGCTAAGAGCACAATATTCTCCTTTCGTCTTCATCGTCCACGATGTGATGTTGAGCACGATCTCGAGCAGCTTGCACGGCGGCTTTCTGCTCCTGCGCACGCTCGAGGCTCTCAAGGCACCAAGTCTTCAGAAACAGCGAGGCAGTGGGCTCAGTCCTCTCTGGTATGCTCCAGTTGGGTCTGAACCTGGCGCAGCTCCGCCATGAGGGCAAGACCGCTTCTCGACAATGGGACATTCATCTCGATCCCACAGAACGGGCAACCCGCACTTGCATGCCCCGATGCGCCTGACCCCATCAACACGTTCCTGACAACTACAGTTCGCAGGGATGGGGCCGAACCGAAACCACCGGTATGTTTGCAAATTGCTTCTGCAAGCCTTGGTAGGCCTCCCGGGCGCGAGGGCCCGCACGTGTTTTACGGGCTGTATAGAGGGGAGTGAAAGATTCTGATGGGATTTTCGACTGAAGCTGCCGAGGATAATTGAAAACGTGAGTCCAGTACTCTTCTTCTCCAGGGCATGAGGGACGGTCAAGTCCCCCGGCCACTTGGGCCCCCCCTTGTTTGTGGGGGATCTTCGGGAGAACATCTCTTGCTTGCACGCAGCCAGAAGCAGGTCAGTCAACCTACTTCGCGCACGAGATCTCTCTCTCTCTCTCTCTCTCTTCTGGGCTTGGGGATCACGGCAGCGTCCAGGCCGATCGCCCCGTGCCGCGCACACCCGCTCTTCGAGGGGCGTCCGATGGCCCCCCTCGGGGATTTTCCCCGAAGGGCTCCGCTGTAGTGGAAACAAACGAAGTACTCTCTCTCTCTCTCTCTTTCTTTCGCCAGGCTTGAGGGCACGCCCCCGCGGGAGCAGCCCGTCTGTTGGGGGGATGCACGGTATTACGTGCGAGAAGTCTCTGGCTCTCCACGGGCGGAGCTTGCACTTATGCACCTTCGAGTACCCCGTAAATGACCGTAGACCTTCCCTGCTCTCGCCCCGGTTTTTCCACCAAGTGCTGTGGGCCTCGCCCCGGTACTCATCAACATCACTTCAGACCATGACACTGCATACCGGTACTGCATCCACAAACCGTGGTTGGGCTTGGCTCTTCGGCAACATAGTGGAGGCACTGGGCTACAGGAGCGGGCTTTAGCGCACAACAACTACACTCAAGGGTCCGACTGCGGAACTATGACACCATTGTTTCGGGATCATGTTGCCGCGCCGCGTTTCTGTTGGCTACAGGCTTGGGTCCACATCCCTGGCTGCGACATTGCAAGCATTGCAAGCAAAACGACGATGTGTCACATCGAGATACATCGAGGCAAGACTGTCGGCTGAAAAGGCATGTGAAGTTTGCGTGACACTTCTGGGGCCCCTACACTCTTCGTGGAAAAGCAACAAGAACATGCAAGTGACTATCCCTCATCGAATGCCTCACCCCGACTGCCTCGTGCCTGCCATCCGTGTGGCTCCCGTGTTTTACTTTACAAGGGCCCAGCCGAGTGCAGTGCCTCGACAGGGTTCACAGGACTACGGGAACTACCTGACAGCACTTACGGTTGGCAAACACATCTTCGGGCCTTTGTGAACCTGCAGGACTTGGGATGAGCTTGGGCCTGGCCTACGCACTGGGTCGGTCCGAGGGGCTGCTAGTCACTCTGCGTCGATTGCATGGCAGTGCGATGCAGTGCACACTCTAGGTCAGGGCTTCCAGTTCGTCTCTCTCTCTCTCTCTCTCTCTCTTTCAGTGTCTGTTTCATTTGCCTCTCTTTTATCTTGGGCTTAAGTCCTGGGGAATCGTTTAACCGACCCGGGCCTTCTGCACCACCTTCTTGTGCACCTTTCTCTCTCTCTCGCGATCGCGCGCCCGCGCCTTGTGCAGCTTTACTTCTGCAGCGTCGTGAACTGCTTTGGCAGCTTGCTGCTCCTGTCGCAGAGCTTCTTCGTCCACCTTGGCTTCCTCCTGCAAGCGCGATGGCAAAGACAAGCATGAGAAAGCTGGAATCCGGTCGTCCTTGTTCTTGCGACGGGCTTCTTTCAGCAGGAGCCTGAACGACACGCGACATGTCACAGGAAGTGTTCTACGCAGCTTGCTGGAGTGTGTGTGTGTGTGTGTGTCTCACGGCCAACTCTGGTCTTCACCTGAGTTTGAGGGTTCTCAGAAAGATCAGGGTTGCTCGGACCATCGCTCGGACCCAGGGTTATCCGCCAAGTGTCACGGAACCTCCGAACCCGGAACGTCATGAAGGTGCACGGTCCCTTGCAGCTGCCATCTCCGATCTACCTGCCCCTGCAGACAAGTCGCTTGGTATGTTCCAGCTCCTTTTCAGCGAGCGACATTTCCTCAGGGTTGACTTGTCGAAGCAGACCCAGCTGACCTCGAAAGGCGTCTTGCAGCACATTGCAGCAACGCAAACATGTGGCTTGGCGGCTTGGGTCAGGCCAGGCCTTGTTTCGACTCCACGAGCCGCTCTTCCGCCAGATTCGCGACCTCCTGGTTTTCCCTCGTGCGTCGAGCTGAATCCCATCGTGCCTCCTGCACCTGCGCCGACTCACTCCTTAGCTTCAAAGTTTCTCGCAACCCTCTGCACACCTGCCACACCAGCCAAGCAAAGGGCACATCGCTGAGGTTCTGCTTTTGAGTCCTTAGGCTCACCAGTGTCGGAAAAACGCATGGGGGTGTTTTTGTCCGTTCACCGCACATTGTCTTTCCCTGTCACCGCGTCTTGTGGTGTTCACCGCGCAGTCTTTTCTCCGGTCAATACGGTTTACGGTGGCTGACGATTCAAAGTTTCGACTCTCCGTTCACGGTTCGGGGCTTCGGGCTTGGCAGAATTTTGGCTTGACCGCGTCTTGGGCTTTCGTCGCTCACTCTCGCACAAGGCAGGCAAGGCAGTTGGGGCAGTTAGGGGTTTAGTTGGGCTTGGGGTTGAAGGTGATTCACATTCTTTTTGGCCTCTTGCTAGGACAAGCCATGACAAGTCTGCGCAGCAAGGTACCAGATAACACGCAGTACATCCGAAGTTCAGGAGCAGACGTAACTTCACGGGTGTCTCCCTCGCAATTCGGACACTGCATGGGTTCAGGGTTTCTTGTTGCCTCCCACCTGGAGGGACGAGACGCGCATTGCAGAGTGGTCAACGACAGGGCTTGATGCAGACGGATTGGACTTTACGCTTGGGGCTTCGGCGCGCACACTTATCGGCGAGGAAGGTTGGCAACTGTTGACGGGCGAAAGGATAGAAGGCATCCAGCTGCACTGATTAGAAAATAGATTAAACAGATGCTACCTACATGCACGAATACCTGAGCAGCTCGATTCACAGATTGCCGTGCATCACCAACCGTTTGAGAAATCGCCAACACTCGGTCAGCAGGACGGATTGGGTAGCCCAGCGCAGGCTATCACTGAGAAGAGGGCCACGAAAGCCAGGGAAGGAAGCGTAGCAGGGAAAGGGTGGGGCGACTTGTCAAGCGAATCGATTGCAGCACAGACCTGCGAATCACTCGAGCGTGCCGGAGGTAAGGCATAATTATGTACAACTGAAAACTTTGTGGGTGTACTGGCATATTCCGGCCGGCACATGCCAACCAGATTCTTTATTGTCAGTGCTTCGAACCGTCTGAGGCAACCCACCGTCTTTGCTGAATGCGCTGAATACTGCTACTGGACAAGGGGCCTTGAGGTAGGAGGGGAGGCGGTCATTTGCTTGTTGCCTCGGGGGCCGCCCGCCCCCCTCTAGAATCTCTAGACAAATCCCGCAAGCTTCCTGTGTCATGGTCAAGCGATTTTCATCTTCGTCAAGCTGGCCAGAGCCACGAAACTACTACACAACCTAGAGACTACCCATTCCGTTTGTTTCGGGAGGTGGGTTTCCGATTCTAAGTTCTGACTGTTAAGATTTGACGTTTATATACTGCCTCGCCGGGACTGAAGGGTGCTAGAGCTGATAGAGCAACCAACAACAACCGAAAAAAAAGACACACGCTTCATGTCAAGCAAGAAGACCAGGTTATCGAGAAAGCACGAGTTCGACCAATGCTGCAAACGACAGGAAATAAAAGCATACATTAAAGAAAAGGCACAGTTAAATTACAATAAAGAAGCAATAGATGTAGACATGGTTGCTGTCAGGAGGATCCTGCAGCTGCGTCCTCAAACAGTAGTGCAGGAGAGGCACGCGAGCTCCTTGCCTGAGTTACGCACAGCTCATCTTTCAAGAATGCTCACACCGAGTCAAGTTCTGAACAAAGCGAAGGCTATTGTCGCCGAATTGCGCGCATCCTTCAAGTCTCGCTCGAGTTTGTTGCTCTTCATGACAGCAAGACGCGCGCCGTTGTTGTATTCTTCTTCCCGGTGCCGAACAGCGATCAGCTGATCCTCATCTCGAGCTGTCTTGGTCCGGGTGAGCCTTCACTTGCAGAGTCACCTCTTGCAGCATGTGTCCTCGGTGGTCTTGAGCAGCTGCTTCTGGGCCTTGATTTCCTGAGCAGTCCAGCTTGCTTCTTCGACCTCGATGCTAGCCGCTAGCATTCCTGGCCTGGTTCAGCTTCTTCACCTCCTCCTCTCCTTGGAGCATCTTGTTTTGGAACTCCTGAGTCCTGGCCTGGTCTTTAAGCACAGCCACGAGTCACGAGAAGCTCCGGGCTGGACATCGCAGGGCGCCTTGGCTCGGAAAGCCTTCTCCAGAACTCCTCCGTGGGCCTTTGCTAGTTCTTCCATCCTGCGGAGATAACAAAACACTGCACGCCCCGTCACCCCAAGAGCTTCAAAACCGCGTGCACCTGGACTCCCGTTTAGCCATCATCTCAGCGCGACGTGAGTATGATTCTTCCTGCTGCAACAGCTTGTGAAGGCTGCAGGAAACTCCAGAACTGAAATTCGGCCTGTCGCGCGAGCTGTTCCATTTTCAGCTTTGCCGCTTCATACTGCTGCTGCTTAAGAAGCAGCTGGCCAGTCATCTGGGCCTGAAGATCGCTCATAGCACAGGTGCGAAATCCCCGTGAAGGCCCCCAAATGAAATCTCCTCTCTGGTCCTAGCTCTACCTCGCTGCCAAGAGTCGACGGCTGCCTGGGCCTGCACATGGGACTCCGCTCCAGCCTGCGGCGGCTCAGCGTCAGACAGCGCTCTCCGCCCTCGTGACTCGCGGTCCAAACCTTCGCCAGGCTCAGGCCCACCTTGGCGAAGGCTTCAGTTCGTCTGCGACCGATTTCGTGAGAACCCTGTCAATCAGTCCATTCCACAAGAGCGAGGTCCGCAAAACATCGCTCGGTTACCACAACTCAGACCAGTCAGAAAATCCAAAAAGGCCCATTCATCGAAGGAAGCGCATCGTTGAGCCGAGTTGAGTGGTGGTTCGGCAGTTATTTCTTGGCTGCCGGCTTGCTCGTGATTGACGGCTGGACATATGGCTGAGTTGGTTCCTATATAGGCTGGCAAATGACAAAGTTGCAGCCGGAACAATGCTCGAACTTGATGTCCGCGCATGGACCCACACTGGATGCTGCTACGTCCTATTTATTTGTGGCGATTGTGATGTCGGCGGGATGTTGCATGTGGCAATTTTCTAGCCGATGCCACATTGCTGAGCTGAGCATCCCACTTCATTGATTGGCTGCGCAGATCCGCATGCCAAGCCAAGCAGCAGAAGGTGCCACATCGGCTACAGGCAGACAGAGCAGACACCAGTTGCCTATTGCAACTAGCTGCGGGTTTGAGCCACCCAGGCTTAGGATCATTCATTGGCTGTGAGTCATGTGGGCATGTATATCGTACATCCAAAGTGGGGGAAAACAATACTTCAGACTGCCTGCACCTCCCTGTCGCTTTTGATTCTCTTCGAGCTTGGCTCAGCCAAAGCAATCTGCGGCACTGGCTGTGCAACGACCTGCAACTGCAACAGATCAGCTTGCACTGATGCCCATAGCACCCCCACCTTGTCCCGTACGGGCGCAGGTGCAGGTGCAACAGCTCGGCGATTTTCCCGGACTTTCCCAGCCTTGGCCACAGAAGAAAAAACTCTTCGAGCAGCACGTGCACAATGTGCCGGGTTTTTCCATCAATAGCCGGGGCTTTCACCTTTCCGCGGCTTTCCCGCGGGTCGGGCTGCTTGAACTTGAGCCGCCATCGCAACTTAGCACGCCGCACCACCTCAAGCTGCAACTGGATAGTAAAACAATCGACCCCTGCAAAATTGACACCCTGCTTGCAGCGACGCTGGGAACTCGGCCCTGGCCGTTTTGTATTTGGCCTGTCTTTGGCACTGCCAAGGCCGCACTCTTTGCGCGCAACCTTCCAAGAACTGCCGAGAGCCTTCGACGTCGACTTTGGGGCCATGCAGTGCTCCAAAGACTACCGCGGACCAACTTCAGGCTTGAGCCAAATGCTGTGATGACCCGATTTGCTGCTCGCCAATATGTGGACCTTGACTGGGGAGTCAGGTTAGAGCCTGAAGCCTCCACGATGCCGCGAAAAGCCGGGAAGCGAGTTCCCATATCCTGACGCAAGACATGTCATCACTTCCGCTTCGGAGTTCATCTCGTGTCTGACATGAATAGATCCCCCGCATCCGTGCAAGTTTAACTTGAACACCACGACATCGGAATCACCGATGACGAAAGCCTTGCAGCCAGCTTCTATGCACTGGCAAGCATGGCCAAGCTGTAGGAAGAGCAATGCTGCATTCTCATCTACTACAGCTGCAGCCAGATGCCGTTGGCGCAAGTTCTTGGCGCAAGTTCCAAATGAGGAAAGAGCCTGAAATCCTGGACACGAACTCAGGCCCACGCCCTTGATCCTTGCTGGCTACAAGACTCAACTAATTGCGTGCAGCAGACAGCCTGTACATGCTTGCTGCAGGGGTCAAAACCCATCGCGCTGGTTGGCTCGTGGTGCCCTCAGCGCTTTCTCCAGCGCTGCCGGCGGCGCATGCAACCAAAGCTCCTTGAGAATGCACTTTGAAATGCAAAAGGCTGGTAGATGCTGCTACCGGCTAGCTGTTGACTTCTGGCGGGCGCCCGGCACATACCACCCCCACCAAGCATTGGTGTGTCTGGCGCAGCCTTCGAGCATCATGAGACGTCTTGGGGCGCCACGACGGGAGACAAAGCACGGGAAAACAGACGAAGAGCGTGTCCTATTACGTAAGCTGCATCTGGTGAGGCCCTCCCCTTTTGCTCAACTTTCGACGACACCGAAACCTTTGTCCCCAGGCAGACACGACAGGAAACGGTAAACAGTTGACGCTGCAGTTGACGCGGCGGCCTTCGGGCTGCGGTAAGGCATCCAGCTCCTCCGCGTCTTGCAAGCAGACTGGAATCCGGAGCACCAACGTCAAATTGAGCAAAGTGACCATGACGGGAGTGAGCTTTAGGGCCTTTAGGGTCACGAGCCGTCTCCTACGCAGTCGTGTTGTGGACTGGACCCGCCTTCAGAACAAAGTCCAATGCAGCATGGGGACAGCGACCGACCGATGGCAAGAGGCCCTGCAGCAGTGCAGGGATGCTCAGCTTAACAGTTGACAAAGTCACACCTCTTCCTGCCTAATCATGCTGTGTTTGTGAAAAGCTCTTCGAAACGTGTTCTTCAAGAGATGCTCTGAGTGCAGTGCCTTGGCCAGCGCCTGTCGCGCAGCCGGAGGCAGTGCCGGAAACACGCCAGACCACTCGTGGAAAAGATACCTTGAAGGCTGAAGCTTGAAACAAAAGAGGCGCCTAGAGCAGAGGTCCCAGCTGAGGTGCGGGCTCGATCTGCTCTCCTCGTTGCATCAGCTTGTCAATCACGTGCTCGCATTGAGCAAACCTGTCGGACGGGTGACATCTACGCAACAGAAGGGGGCCACTGTGCGCGGCACGTGAGGCCCTCGTGGACCAGCAGCTCCTTGCGAGAGCAACTGCCTCGACCAGCCCAATATTAAAAACCTCCCGCGTCCTTAAAGACTGCATCAATCACCTCAGCTGGTAATTCGGGGTCCATGCTGTACACCTGTTCAGCCAGGTGGGTTGGAAGCTAGATGTCATGCTGCACTGCCCGTGCCTCTTCGAACATGGCCGTTACCATCGCGTCGAAGATCTCGGGCCTCTTGCCACAAGTTGGGATGATCGCCGAGATTGTCGTGAAGTTGGATTCGGTACTGTCCTGGCTCGTATATATCGGCAGACCAAGTAGAGGAAGTCGCGACTTCCTGAGCGAGGCCGCGTGGGGCTCCACAGGCCTGGAAACTGCCACGACAAACCTTTCGCCATGAGACCCCAGAAGAACCCAGTGTGAGGGGTCGCTCGTATGCTCCCATGAGCACCTTGTGCCTCAGGTGCCGAGGCTTCAGGGAGAGGTGAGCCTTGTGCCACTAAGTCCGATGCGAATCCCAGCAGCCTCAGGTCATCTTCCACCCCAGTGGCTTACTAGTACTTACTAGTTGCTCTATGGCTACTCGTAGCATGCACGCCATTGCGACAAGCAGCATGGCCGCATTCTCCTTGGCGAGCCGTGGCCAAGCCTGAAGCAGAGGCTGCGCTGCATGCCTCGTGCTGCGTTCGGTTACGCACTTTGCGTTGACTCCATGCCTCCCGCCGGTCAATGACCTTTTGGACCACTCGCCAAACCTGTCACAGAAATCTGGCAATGACCTGACGGGGACCTGTGGTCCCGGCATGTTCCGGTGGTTCGCTCCAGGTGGGTCCGGTCCGGGCCAATCAAAGGACAGTGGACCTGTTCCACTCGTGCACACCGGCAGTTCCACACCTTGCCATCGGCTGTATGGAGCGCACTGGAAATCATTCCCCGCACCTCGGAGTCTCACTGCTGTCTGCTGTCTTGCCCAAATTTTCAGTGATTGCTTCGGTGCTGCGTGCAGGTGCTCAGGGTAGGGTCAGGGACTTGATCCGTGTGAGGGAGGCCGGCGGGCTCGGAGATCGGCCTTAGCGGCGCCAAGCGGGCCGAGCGGTTTCGGTCAGATACGCTCTTGCCGACTCCACCTTGCTGACGCAGCGACTTCCTGTATGCTTGGAGGCAGCCTGGAAAGGAGAAGCCCCAAAGCTCTAGAATCTCTAGAAGGCTCAGCAGAACAACTCGACCAGAGATGCATCCTTTTAACTTCGAAGTTGTCTCATGCTTTGAGGAACTACGAAGAGTCGCGATCGCGGCACTTCTACCCTGCTCTCGGCACCTCGGTCTGGAGCCCTTGTGGCTGGCAGCTAAACAATTTCAGCACACAACGAGGTGGATAGGTCGAAGTTTGGATTCCACTACAACCGATAAGTGCTCCATGAATGCGTGAGTGTAGCTAGAGCTGCGGCCATTTGCAGCTTTGTGCTCGGGCTGTGATGGCAAGAGCAGTCTGATCACTTGAAGCGCTGAAAGATTCCGTTGTAGAAGTCCTTGGTTGGTGGCGGCCGCGAATGCTACCGCCAATGAGCGCAATGCTACTCCGATAATGACTAATAAGTACTTTTACTTTGGTGCTGAAACTGCTTCCTTTGTTGCTTTAGATGCGATTAGCAGTTTTGCACAATGCAGTGATCTAGTAACCGTCTTGGTTACAATCGTAAACTGAACATATGCTGTGGCAATTGCTTTCCGGAGTGCATGCTCTCCTCGAGGAAATCGGTCAAGCACTTCCTGCATTCGCCCTCATGTGGCGATTCCGGTTCCCGATAATATGTCTTAAGCACGCCCCCTCATCGGGCGATTCCGGTTCATCATATTTGCCTCGAACACACCCCTTCACTTGGCGATTCCGTTCATAAATATTGAACACGCCCCAACGATCAATTCGAGTATGAAGTGGAGAACTCGCACAACAACTCCTTGACATTCAGTATCAACAGGTGTCTCCTAAAGACTGGCACACAGCAAAGCACAAGGCAACAAGCAAGAAAACCTAAAAGCCACAAGCAAAAACATCAACAAGCCACATATAGCCATTAAAAAGTGGAGGCCAAGGCCCCAGAACCAACCGAAAAGACAATCAGGGTAACACGCCACCTTCTGCGTCGGCCTTGCTGCAGCACCTGCATTGCCGGTGCGCCCTCTATTGCTGCAGAATGCTGCAGCCTGGATCTCAACAACTCTTGGGTTGCCCAAGCATCGATGCCCTTGATATCGAGAGGGTCAAAGCCAAACTGCTCAGCGAGGAGCTGCTTGACCGCCCTGAGCTTGCACGGGTATCCGACAAGCAAAGCCTTCTGCAAAAGCTCCTGTGGCCATTTTTGCCTAAGGTTCGGAAGTTGAAGTGTGCGTGGCGGTGGAATGGACAAGTAATCGACCATTGTCAACTGCTTCGTCGAGTTGTCTTGAAACGTGACAACCTTATTATGATCAGTTGTCGACGCTACAAGAGCGCCTGCGCGGATCTGTAGTCCACACTCTGAGGGCTGTGCAAGATCGATAGAAGACATTATGCGGTCGCCCTCTGCTTCATCAACAAAATATGGATAATGAGCTGAGCTCGACATGTTCTTCTGCAGAACATACATCGCACAATTGTCGGGATTCCTTGGCCAAACATGTGGAACGGTTAACAGCTCTTTGCTCCACCAACATGATGGCAGGCAAACAAACTTCGGCAGATGCACAAAAGGCCTGCTGTGCAAGTGGAGCTGCCAAACCGTGTGAAAGGTGTTGGGCGACCAGTGGAATAACTGCATCAAGATTAACCGCATGGTCAATCCGTGGGTAACAACTATAATGGAACTGGCTCCGCTTTGTTCCATCAGGTGTCCTGAGACCGCAGGGGAGCAGACCACGGCGAACTGCCGCGACAGTCAAAAAGGCAGACAAAGCCGTGACGCAAACAACCCAGCTTTCACCGGGCTGCTATCCATCATCGAATCCCACCACTGTCTGGTTCTGTCATAGACATCAGCACCGCTCTCCCCAGTCGGGAAGCGATACCTTAACATCGGGACCAACAAAGCACTTCTCTGCGGCAGTTACATGTACACCACTTCTGCCACTGCTCCGTGTGTCAGGCTCTGATGTTCAGGGTAAAGGCGGCACCCACTGTGGTTCCGTGTTGACAGTTTCGATAGACGTGTACAGACGTCGAACTCTTCCCACTGTCCCACTGCGTCCTCCGGGGTCCCCCGATTCACTCCGATTCTTGGTACATTCCAATACAGTGGCTTTCCTTTTGCAATCGAAACGCTCGAAATGCCCTAACAGTGCCACATAACTACGTGTGCTGTGCCCTCAAAACGCTCGAAGTGCCTCAATCCTAGCAGGTCCTAGCAGGTACCATGAGGGACAATTTTGAGGCTACGCAAGCTGGTGCCGCCGTCCCCGCTGGTAGTCCTGGTGTAGTCACGTGGCGCTCTAGGTCATCGTAGTCATACAGTTGTCTTCGGGGTATGCATGGTCCGCTGCGCAGTCTTTCACTGTTGGGGAATCTCGCAGCAAAATGTCGCAGAGCTCCTACCTCACTCCTACTCTGCCATTTCTCCAAGGAGCCAAAATCTTCTGATCTTCGTGCTCTCTTGACGAAGGCCGACGAAGTTGTCACCTTTCAGGTTTCCGTGTGTGTAATGAGCGATTGACTAGGAAAGAGCTGGAACTAGTTAGGACTCTTAGCTTAGGTCCACGCCTTGCAAGTTTCCAAACTCTTGCTCACGAATTCTGGGATCCACAGAGACATCTACAACCTGGTAAGGATCGAAAGCGGAGAAGATCATGTTTCTGGCCTCAGCTGCCCAGCTGCCAGAACACGAATCGCAATTTGGTCATGCATCGTGCGTTTGAAGCCCTGAGCCCCACACAGTTTGCAACGTTCGTTGAAAAGGAGAAACATAGAAGTGGACCTTCTCATCCTGGCGTTGCCCAGGCATTTGCTGGAGCTCAAACCCATGCCATCACTGGAATTCTCGGAAAGGCCGAGACGCATGTACAACCTTCTTGACACGCTTGCCCACAGCCACCGCCTGCCTGCTCCCCAACCTCAGCAGGAACTCCCTTCGGCTTGTGAGGGTGGCAACATTCCATGAGAACCTGTTCTCTTGTGCTCGGACCGTCCAGGTATAAAGCGTTAGCCTCCTCTAGGCGGCCATTGCCAGACTGCTAGGCAGTAGGACCGTTTCTCGGCTGCTTTGAGGATGTCTACGGGGACTTTACAGGTTGTGTCGGCAGCATCTGCCCGTGGATCGCCAAAGACCATTAGAGCGACCGAGAGCCACTTGAGAGCCTCTGAATGTGTTCTGTAACGGTCACAGAGCTTGCAGCACAGATATAGAACCGGAAAGTCTCAGCAAGAGAACTGGAAAACACATTAAATTACATTGGCACACGAGCAGTGTCACGGTGTTCCGGAATGAGAACTCGGCCAGTGCATTCTTGGAAAGCTCAGGGCACGACTCAGTGAGTTCCATGAGGTTATCGCCCTTCGTTTTGAACAGCGTCTTGTCAAGGTTCCTTTGCTGTTTGCTGGATACAGAGGCTTGAGTTGGAATTCTCCAAACGCGACCTACTCCGGGAACTCGAGAAGCAGCAGTTCCGACTTTTGCGCAAGAACTCATCACACTCATGGTTAAGACTGCCAATGGAAGCAGGCCTCCCTTCTGATTGGCCATGTCCTTAGCCGAGAGAAGAACATCCTGCCTAGATGGCTGCATGGAAACGCTCGCGATGCATCCGAGACTCGAACTAGTATAATCTTCAATGGCAGCTTTTCTCGCCTAGCCTCTGCATATCTGCGCAGGACCTCGACCCCTCGGTCTCCTGGAAGTGGCGTGACTGTCATGACAGCAAGAAGACGCCAGTCTGCATGCTACTGCAAACTGCCGCTCAGCCACGATAGGCATTGAGACCGTAGGCTGCCAGCAGCCTCGAAGTCTCACAGACTCTCACGGAGCGAATTTCTTTACAATTTACAATCACAGCGATTACGTAGACAAAGCGCCCTGATGCGCCGCCCAGCACACCGCACAGTAGCAAATGGCGCCGCTGCAAAGGTGGAGGCGCAGACATTGCCAGGTGAATGTTGCACGCGCGCGTCAGGGCAAAGTACGTTACGATGGGCTTGGCTGGGGTTACGGGTGCCATCGCTACCGGCGACCGAGTGATTCCATCTGTTGTTGAGTGGCGGTTGATAACACGAAGCGTGCGCTCGTGGTGGAGGGCCCAGAGGCCCCAGGCCATGCAATTGCTTGGCAGGCTTGGCAGTGTTGTTTCTGGCATCGCGGGACAAGAGCTTGACTTTCCTGGGCAGCCGCTCTTTCAGTAGGTGCCTCCGAGCTCCTCATATCTGCAAACTCTCGTTTGGCCAGCATGTCAGAGACACCGTGACAAGCACCACCTAATGTAAACCCTGTCGGCAACAGATTTTGGTCTCGCTCCCAAATGGTTAGATACATGCATGTCCATGCCTGGGCCGAAGCAGCTTCGGCTTTCAGACTTGTGACTAGAATTCCTTTTGAGATATGACTCGACGCTAGGACCGAGTCTCTGACTGCAGCCGCTCACATGCGGCCTGGGAGCTGATCGGCTGATCTGCCTGAGGCACCTCTCAACGGTGCCGTGCCTCCAGCTCTGCTGCATCGGCTCCGCTCGCCATAGCCTCAATGCGATAGCGGAAAGCGGAAAGTCCTTCGAGCGAGCGCAGGCTGCTTCCACCGTGAGCTTTTAAAGCGCCTCCGAAACAAGGCCGACCAGTTCAGGCATTACCTCGTCAATCTGGAGCATGGACGCAACCTGCAAGTCTCTCAGCAGTCGCGCAATCGATGCTTCAGCCCATCCAAAAGCTCTTGGCAGCCTGCGCAAGCTGCAGTAATTCTGTCAAGGAGGATGGGTGCCAAAGTGCCGTCAGGCGGGCCTGGCAACTGCGCACGTGCGTAACGATTTGCCATGCCAGTCCTGCCTCACAATGAGAATCCACAGCCAGCCGGCCTGCAAAAGCTGTAATTGTGGAGAAATGCCCAAAAACTATGCAAGGGGTTCTTGCATCGGGGCTTTGCCTAGAAGAGCTTCCAGGATGCCGATGTGGCAGCCAGCGGGCATGAAGACCTGTTCCATCCATATCCCACTTGGCGACAGCAGCCGGAAACTTCCACGCGACTGCCGAAAATGCCTTGAAAACGCAGAGCAGAACCCGGTTTTCTGCCGACATGTACAGATGCTCAGCATGGCCCCATCTTCGCCCGCCGCGAGCTTGGCCACCGAGTTCTAGAGGGTGACGCCGTTCTGCTCCAGCTTCGTGCCAGAAGACACGCTGGCTTGCTGTCTCAGGCGCTGGTGGCCGTCACAGAAGCATTGAGACATCAGAGGCTGCACTCACCCAATGTGGATCCCCTGGACATACGAGAGGAAAAGCTCGTAGATTTCCTGCTTGTCAGAGCGCCCATGTCACCAACATGTTCAACTTTAATCGAACATCCAACTCTCTAGACTAGACCGACTAGACCAGACCTACATTGTCGGCGACGCAGGCACCGTTGTTTGGGCATTTTGTCTTTCATCATACTCAGTCACGCTCGATCTTCTCCTCCTGGCCTTGACTCGTCACCAAGGCACAAGTTTCAGTCAGCAAAACGTGAAAGCGCTTCACCTCGTGGCTAATTAGGAGGTATTGGAACGGGTGTGCAAAGCCTTCGGGCTCCCCAGCATGGCTCAGCAGCCTATAGTGAGACAAGCAGGCAGAACCCGCGCTTTTCAAGAATATGCTTTGCTGGACGACTCAAACAACAACAAGTCTATGGATTCACACAGCATGCCGCGAGAAGGGGGCTTCGCGTGTGGTTGCATTCCCGCTCTTCCCTTCGCCTCTTATGGAGGGTGCTCATTCATTACAGAAGTGCTTGTCAGTGATCCTTGCACTCGCTTCGCTTGCCCTTTGTGCCAGCCACAGCCCTGCAAAGAGCGAGCTTCATCTTCTTCCACACTGCCAAGAGAGCAGGTTTGCCCCCACTCTCCGCGCGGGCACACGCCCTGGTTGTCTGGTCTGTTGCGAACTCAGCAGGATGAGGCTATGGGTTGCACCGCACTTATAATTTTAGCAGTATACTAAGGCAGCTACTTGCTCTGTTGCCGCCAAGCGAGCTTTCCCCCTTTGCTTTGCTCAGGGGCAAGAGCTGCAAGCAGTCATAGCCCCCCTTGCTTGCTTGCTAATGGGTGTGGGTCTGCAGGGAGACCCTGGCCCGAGGGCCTACCCCAACAAAGGTTCGCGACTGTCGGTCTTCAAGGCCCCTTTCGGGGTTGAGCGATGCCCACGTTCCCCCAGATGTGCCTGTCTACCCGCACAACACGCAGTCCTTGCCCCCTCTCTCACTCTCTCTCCTTCTGTTTGGGACTCTGTCTGTCGGCATGAGGCGACGTTTGTGCGTTCGTCTATGGCTGTCTTTGTTGTTGATGCCGGTTGGCTTTCGGGGCGCCGTGGTGTGACCCTCTCCGCCCCTCATAGGCAGGAAGATTGCCGAGCGTCCTCTGCCCTCGGAACAAGTAATCCCTCGCCTGCGGTCCATGCAGTCCAGCCGGGACGTTGAGGAAAGATCGCGTGTTCGAGAAACGACAGACAATGAAACCAGGGACTGCCAGGGACTACAACCGCACCACCACTGGCCACCCAGTGGTTCGCTTTGGCGCATGGATCACGTTTGCTTTCATTGCAGGCGAACTCCTCCAATCTCTGCCGCTTCTGCTCGGCACCTCGCCGCACGTGCAGCGCTGAGAGTCGTCAGCTCTGGTCGCGCACGGCTTCTGATGTTTTGCGCACTGAGGAGTTGGCTCATTGGCATTTTGCCCTCTTTCGAGAGGAATAGATCATCCTTCGTTGGCGGGCGCCTGCAGCGAAATATTATGAACCAATGCCTGCGCTTGTCTTTGTCAAAAGCACACACACGCCTTATCAGTGCCTTGGGTGGAACGCTGCCACTGGGTTCGTATCGAAATGTGTAGACCTCGTTGCTGCAGCTTTGCTGAGTTCTACAGCCTGCTGTGCCCCAGGCCATGTCGGAGCCCTTCGACTGGCATCGGTAGTTCTCCTCCGGCCAGGTCCGTGGTCGCCACAGGAAGTACAGTAGAAGCCAGAAAGTTGGAACATGGCTTTAGGAGGATTAGTGCTAGGATCTCTTATACTTTACCTTAAGGGCATGAGGACACTTATGTTCCAACTTTCTGGCTTCTACTATAGATGCGCAGTCTTCAGGCCTTCTCATCTGGACGTCTGTTGGAATCTCGCCGATCCCCGTATGACCGATGGTAGTACCTGCGTGGTCGAAGAACAAACAGAACAAGCACCAGTCGGTGAGCGCTGGCGACCGGCCTCAGGCTCCACTCGAGAAACGGCATCGTCTCGACGTGGAGGAACTCGCCTAGAACGGCAACGGCGCTTCAACACCAGATCAGCATCTGTCTGCTTGGACCGCTTGGGTGCATGTTGAGGCACTGTTTTGCGCTCCGCTCAGGATATCGGAAAACCTTAGCTGAGCGGCTGAGCGAGCACGGTCTGCATAGACGGCAGAAGCCCGGCAAGGCAAACATGCTTCGTCACGTCAATCCAAGGAGCCGAACTCCTGAGAGCATGGGCAAGCCGTTGTCTCTGTCAAGGGCACAAGGCAAACTCGAAAGCCGAACAAGAATATACAGCATGCATCGTCCTGTGGCGTTGGAGTTGGAAGCAACTTTCACCACGCCGCCGGGCTTCACAAAACCTCGCAAGGCCTGTATGGTGCACTGAGTGGCAGGAAAACACACAGGCAATGCGCGGACATGGCACAGCCAAGCGAATGTCACCCCACCCGGAAGAAGAGGTGCATCAAGTTCTCATGTCGCCACCCTGGGAATCTGAGAACAGATGAAACAACATCCATTCGATGGGGTTGCGTTGAGTGCCATTGCCGCTGTTGCCGCCATGCGGCTCACAAAGGGGTGGCCATCAAAAAAGCCCTGCACCACTCCAGCATGTGGAAAGTTGTAGTACACGGCCCCAAAGCTGTTCTCCATGCCCTGTGCATGTCTGGCGACGGCAAGTCTTCAATCTTATGAGCCCCACAGTTACAACTCCTTCAACAACACCAGGGTCACCAGGACCTCGCTTGTCTGCAAGCTTCCTGTTTCTAGCTGTCGCAGAACCGCAGAAGCTGCCCAAGCCTATCCAAGCCTCGACAAACCGCCTGAATACCTCGAGCCCACCCGCCTGGAAACGCGGATCGACAGCAAGCCGGGTGCCATCCACATTGTGCAGGACTTCTGCATGCCTGTCCTCCAGCTCCTCCGACTTTGCAGCGAAGCAGTCTTTATGGATGCATCGCACAATTCCGAACTGCTTGCGATGGCACCACGCAGCTCCATCTTCCTTTCTTCCCACACATACTCGCAACATAGGACTCCTTGACAGTGCTCTCAATCTCCGGATAGCGTTCACCTGAGATCCAGGGGTACACGGCGACGTGTGCGGCTGGCAATGCCGCTTTGCCAACAAGAGAGTAGGTGTGGACGGTGGCTGCTCTGCAACCAGAGAGCGCAAGACTTCGATCGTCTCGAATGTGGTGGCAACGATGCGGCCGACGTGACCCAAAGCCTGCCCCATCAGTTTATGAATTCAAAGGCAGAGACATCCCCTGGCCTCACGATGCTTCGCAAGCAGCTGAGAGAACGTCAGGTTCGCGTCGCCCACCTTCACGGCCAAAACAGATGCTCTTAAGCACGCGAAGCGCAGATCGCAATCATGCAATACGGAGAGGCTACTTCGCAAGCCAGAAGTAAGTAAGGGGTGTAGTGTAGCCAGCACACAGACTTCTGGCACCGGTTTGCTGCCCCAGCGGCCACAAGAGCGTCGTCAACGGGGTTGATAAGTTCCAGGCGGTTAAACCTGACATCGGCATGAGAATCTCCCGCAGAACGCGATCCCCGCGTGTTTTCTTGCAAGATTATAAGACGGCGGGAGCCCGGCACCGGGAAGCAACAGCACCGGGAGCGGCGCGCCTGCTGCAGGTCAGCGGTCCGGGCTTCTCGGCGGCGGCCTCCTCGGTCCGCTCCACGTCCTCGCAGCTCGCGGCCGGCGGGGAACAACGCGTGGCCGGGCTGCAAAGCGCCGCACGGGCTCACGGAAGCTCCTCGGCCGACACTAGCAAGGCGGCCTCGTCCGAGAGCTGCGACACGGAGGAGGTGCCATCAAACTCCTGGATCTCAATTCATCTTTCATCCATCTCAAAGCCTCCAACTTCAGAAACTCGACCGTGACACACACCACAGTGTAGCGGTGCTACACTATACTATGCCAATAACCCGAAGCCGAAATCTCCTTCATGACATGCCGCAGGTCCTGAGCCAGATGCTTTACTTTCGCTGCTACAGGCACTGCTCTCAAAGCTTCTACCAGGGCGTGCTTTCTAACCTTATGCTGCTTTCTTCCCCAGGTGTGCAGAAGATGGCATGGCCAATCTTGTCAGCTGATTTGCACTTCCAGCTCTCGATTATATAGCCGTAGGCAGTCAAACACTGCGCGCTTTGGCATCCCATGATCGAAGTTTACACGACTAGCTGCATGTACGCATGCTGACTCTGCCCACTCGTGCAAGTCGCTACCGGCCCGGAACCCTCCGCGTGCATCGTGCTGAGTTGCGCAAATTCAGTTCTTACACACCCTGCAGCGCCTTGTGCGACAGCTTCCGGAGCACTGCAACATCTGCAGCTGGAAGGTCCCACCTCCGCGCAAACGCGGTGACCTAAGCCGTGGGCCCCATAGGACACCACTTTCAACCAGACTGCACCTCTCACTTGGACAGACGAGGCCCAGACCACATCAATTTGGCTTCCACGAGACGGGCCGTATGCATCCTCAATCACACTAGCTCACAGTCCAAGCTGAAGCTGCTCAGCGCACAGGTCCTCCCGGAACTTTAATATGGTCCTCAGATTCAGAAGCAGGCAGTGGAAAGGTCAGCACCTTGCACGTCGGAGACTTGCTGCTTGGACACTCATTGAGCTGCTCAGCCGCCGTTTTGTGCGTTCCATCTGCACGAGGTGCCCAAGCTTGAGGCCTTGCGATGCAGGGACACTCTGTGGACGATGGTGCAGAGTTCGGTGGATTCATGACCCTGTGACCCCGTGCCTCCAACCTGCAGCCTGTACTTTTCGAAGCTCATCAATTGCCGCTGCCTGACACATCTTGCTTGGTGCCAGGTTGCATGCACTATCACGTGACTGTACTGCACTGTCGTAATCCACACCTCGGAGTGCATGTCTGCGGGAGCTTGGTAGGCCACTAGAGAACACACAGCACCCGGTCTCTGAAAGCTGAAGCCACAGGCCGACAAAGCAAGCCTAACTTACCAAGCTATCAGCAGGTTCAATTTCAACCTAAATAGTACATGACGCAAGATCAGCAAACTGACATGGCAGTGTATCCTGCCGGCACCCTAATGAATTACTTCTGATGGCTCCTGGACGAGGATCAAACACCGAAACCCTCGCTGCCAAGGATGGCCTGCATCACGTAGCGCACCGCCCGTTCGGCTGACAACCCCCACCGAGAAAGGAGCTGTGCCCTGAGGACAGGGACTGCGATCCGGGGATTGAGTTACCTCTTGAGTAGCCTAAGCCACTGGATGTAAGGTCCATCGAGGCTCTTCTACGCCGCTGCTGGAGAACCAGCAACAGCAGACTTGAACAGCAAGTTGATCGATCGAAAACAACTCGCTTGGGCAGGGATTCTGGTAAATTCGAGCGCCACCCGTCGCGATCCGTCAAGAACTTCACTCCAATCGGGTGCGCTCATGCAAATGGTGTGCTGGACAGAAGCTGCTAAGCAGCCGTTTAGCCCGTCCGGAAAATTGAAGCCGAGGTCTCCGCTTCTCGGGATCCAAGTCCACGGCTGCCTCCCCTTTGTGCCTCCTGAGTAAAAGAGAGGAAGGCGAGGGAGAGAAAGGTTTGTATACTTCTCCTACTTCTCTGTACATGCATATGGGCGTTGGGCTGCGGCACTGCGGCGTTGTGTGTGTGCGCTTCTGTGTCTGTATGTCTGTGTGTGTCTGTCTGTCTGTCTGTCTGTCTGTCTGTCTGTCTGTCTGTCTGTCTGTCTGTCTGTCTGTCTGTCTGTCTGTGCATGTTCCAGATTGTTCCAGTGCAAGAGCAAGTATAAGTGTAAGTGTATTGATCTCTGTGTGTGTGTGTGTGTGTGTACGTCTGAGTGTGGTAACGACGTTGGCAGAGACTGTTTGTTGCGCGGAGGCCGCGCGCTGCTGCAAGCAAGCACGTATGTACTGCCATGATGTGCCATGAAGCTAAAGCCTGCAAAATAACAACAATATCAACAATAGTGCCTTGACCGACCTCATTGCGCGTCGGAGTGCCCTTGCGTCAGCAATGACTCGGCCATCCACGAGCGGTTTCGATCTGTCCCCGTGGCAGCTTAACTAATTACTGAAAGGTCAGACATGAGCCTGCCACGTAGACGCACTCGGCCACGTCAGCACAAAGCGTTAGGTTGCCATGCTGCTTAAACAGATGAGCCATGTTTTTTTTTGTGAGGGGGGTGTTCTCTACTAATTACCTAAGTGGCAAACGATAACTCCAGCAAGCTCCCAGAGCTAGCTTTCATGAACTAGTATGCATTTGCATATGCTTGCGCATGTGCAGGTACATGTACGTGTAAATGTATATGTATATGTCTATGTATATGCGTGCGTTTATGCATAGGTGCACGTAGTTTTTCTTGTTGTCTATACAAATGTAGATGCCTCTACTAGATTGAATGAATGTATATACCTACATACATACCTATATATATATACACACACATATATATATATACAGACATACCTGCGCATAGAGTCGCATCCCCGTGCATAAATACATACATACATACATACATACATACGTACTTACGTATATACGTACATCCATGCATGCATGAATGTATGCCTGCATGTGTACATACACATACATACCTACATACAGACATACATACATTCACACATACTTTCAAACATACGTACATACATACATACATGCACCTACCTATCTATACCTCTTACATAGATACACACATACGCACACACAGACACAATGCAGCACGCGCACAAACATACATACCTATGCACGTCGTATGTACGTGCGTACCTGGGTACGTCACGCATTCATGCATACCTACCTACCTTCCCACCTACCTACCTCCCTTCTTTCTTCGACGATCCTACCGAACCCTCAAATACGCACGGATGGTGATGATGATGATGACGAGGATGCAGCCTTGCACATGCTTTCAGCACGCAGCCTCTCCCCCATCACCCACTTCGTAAGCTGAGATCGGATCTTCGCCGCAGGCTCGTCTGTCTGCTCCGTGCCTGAAAGCCTCAAGGAGTTTCGATGGTTCAGGGCTAGGATGCAGCTGCATGCCGCTACAAGCATGCCGAAATAGTCAAACAGTTTTGACACTCCGATCGGTGTGCTTCGGCTAGTCGTCGTTCTGGGTATCGGCTCCATCTGCCAAGAATGTCGCGAAAAGAGACAGACAACTGAACGGAGACTCGACTACAGACACATGCGACACGACGCGCAGTCAAGAAAACGCAGTCCGAACTTCAGCGGCATCAGATCGTCCAACCATATTAGAGGCGCGGCAAGTTGGAGTCTTCATTATAGAAGTGTGTCTCAGACCATCTGGAGCTGACGCTGACTACATGCCACAGCACAATCCCAGAACGAGTAACGGGGCCGAAGGTTCGCTGCATTACATCTCAAACGAAGTCTTACTAGTTGGGAGAATAGCTGTGGCAAGCGGAAACTAGCCGCAGGTAGGCTGCATGCATGTCAAGACGCATGCGCCGAAGCTGCATGCTTCCTTGAACGGCTTCGCGCATGTCCTCTGCCACATCCTGACCGGCAATGGAGCTCCAGAGACCTCTGGAGAGCTGACGAACCATACATACATATCTGAGATATCTGCATACCGGTACTGCAGACCTGAAAGGTGCCCATCGGTCCTCCACATCCAGGTCGTCTTCGCGTGCGGGCGATGTCTCCTCAAATGGACGGGCACGTAAGTTGCAAGAGCAATGTTGCCAGTGTTGCTGTCCACTCCTCGGCTGCCACATTGCCCTCTGCGTCTTCGCTCAACTCCGCCACGGCATCGTCCAAAACATCAAGGGCATCAATGTCCTTTGCTAGAACATGCAAGATCATGAAGGATTGCAAAAAACACTCTGCCCGAAGTATTCGAATTGGATGGAACTTGATCTCCATGCTTGCAAAATGTTGCTGGCAAGGGTCTTCCACGTTCGCCTCTGCATTCTCAAACTCATCCAATACTGGATCCTGAGACTGAGAAGGCTTTGGCATGGCTTGGCGAAACTGCCTGCCAAGCCTACAAAGCGCGGTGATACATGGTAAATTGAAGCTTTACGTGCCTGACAGAGCTCTTCCACATCTGGTTCATCCTGGAACTCATCGACGGGATCCTCCACGCCACAGACGGAAAAGCGTCATCGCTAGCGCTTAGAGCGGACGTGGCAAGCCGTTGCCAGTCCGAGTCCGAGCCCTGAGCCCTAAGCCCGTTTGCAAAGGCACTGTCCCTTGCCGTTTCCTCCTTCAGCTCGGCTGTGGCCAGAACCTGCCACCATGGCAGAGTCGATTGCATAGCTGCATAGCTACATGTGCCTGAGAATCCTTGGCCGGAGCGGATGTCTTTCTGAGGATGGGCGCAAAGCTTCTCGGAAGACTGTAGGCTGGACGCGGCTGAGATGCCTGCCAGCCATTCGATGCCCTCTGGCACTTGCAACTCGTCGCGCTAGCCCCGAGCCGCACTGGCCTTGCCAATGACTGGGCGACTAAAGGCTGCCGGGCGATTGGCTGTGGCGCTTGTGATGGGTCGGTACACCACCTCAGCAGTCAGGTGTAGGGATGCACAGTTCAGCGGTAAGCTGAGATCTCCATGCGAATCAAGGCACCATGTCATCGGGCCATGATAGGCCGGACCACTGTGATTCAGCACACTACTTGGGCCGAAGAACTCGCACAACACGAGCGAATGAGATGAAAAACAGCTGCTGCCAAAACCTCACCTGAAACCATGCGGCTCCAAGATCTGAAAAGTTCAACTAGACTTAACTAGGGAAGACACTGTGCAGCTCAGAAACCGCGAGCACAAGCACTAACCGTTGCCTGCACTCTGGGAATGTGGTCGCCAAGAACATCTGTCTTGCTCTGTCTCCACCTCAGATGCAACGCGCAGTACAAATTCCTAGCAGGCGTGCGAGAGCACGCTTGGCGTGTTGCTGAAACACCTTCGACGAGGCATGGACTCATCTGCCAGAGCTGCTGCAATGTACCTCAGACGCGCAGCGAACGAGTGAGCAAAGCTGATGATGGCCACTCATCCCGGTCTTGATTTGTCCTCAATTAATTATGTGCTTCGGGCACGGTATGCGGGTGGCCACCCCAGCGGTGACATCGATCAACTCCGGACGAGAAGCAGGCCTGTCGAATCTGCAGCATCGCGTCATCAGGATGTCAAGCCGAACAGTTGCTCCGGTCTCCGGCAGGCCTGCAGCCCTCTGGCCCCTCAGAAGGCACCTCTGAAAAATGTGCTTCTCAACTCTCAACGCAAGATGAGGGGCCATGAGGCTGTACGTTCCTGCCCTTTGGACTACTACTTACGGAAATTGATGAACTACCCCCAGCTGTACTTGTTGGGGCTGGAGACTGGTGCAACAACCCCCCAAACTCGCAGGCATTTTAGTACCCCTGAAACTCAGAGAAACCAAAAGAAGGATTCTGTGAAGCTCGTCTTCGCGAGCATAGGGCTGTACCACCGCGTATGGCCACAGCTCCCAACCAACCAATCATGGTGGGGTCGTTAGCAGAGGGTCCACAGACAATCCGAGGTTTGGTCTCGACCAGAGCTCTTTGGCCAGCGATGGACTCTGATTCTGAGCGTGGCAGTCTTCGAAGGGTGTACGCGGCTGGAGTCCAGATCCGATGGAGGATCAGTGGCTGTAGCAAACCTCGGGCATCGTGAAGTCGCGTTCAGATCAAGGAGGTCTTCTTCAGGTAACGCGGTCTTCGCCACTGCAAGCCGCGCTCTTCGAAACCCGACGATCGAAGCTAACCTGGACTTCTCCCACGCTAAAAGGAGCATTGGCCTGGACATCTGCCTCCGAGGCGTGGACCTGAACTCTCTTGTTTACTCTCAACTGCGGTGAAAAGGCGGGGGCTGGGACTCTGACCTCCAAGGAGACAAAGCGGGGAGACTGCCGAAGACGAGGCGACCTGAGCGCCTGAATTTCGCAGAGCACGAGATCACGACCGTGGCATATCACGACATCTCCTGCATGCCCTGCCTCGGCTGGTGGGTGATTTGAGGTCGACATGGCAACATGCACTCCAATGTCACACTTACGGCTGCGGTTGAATCTCGACTTGTGCCTCTGCCTAACTACTTTTTTCAGGAAGTTCCTGATATTCACTGCATCTTGTAAACCATTGTAAACTGCATCTGTTCACCTGTCGGCGTGGTGCGGGAAGGCCGTCACTCCACATGACTCTAAACAGGGCTCCCCTTGGCGACCAAAATTTCAGGACTCGCCCTCGTGCCCTATGCGAAGCTCAGCTTCATGTATCATTTAGGAACAGTACATAGCACTTGTTGGAAGCCATGAACATCCGTCAAAGCTTGCCCAGATCTCCTTGCTCGACAGATTCGTGGTCAATTCCCGGCCCTCGTTATGCCACCTCAACGCAGCTGCAGCTGTGTTCCGGCAGGTCCCAAGGGTCTGAGCAGGCGCGCGGGCCCTCCTTGCCGTCTGCTAGCGCAATTGCCTGAAGTTGCGGTTACCGGTCCAACTTTGTGAACTGCACATTGGGACATGAGCCTTGTCCAGGCAGGAATCGATCCAAGCAGAGTCTTCAACAGACCTGGGCTGCGCGAAGATGTTCTGTTGGGTACCGCCTTGCCAAGGCCGGCACGCCGGTTTTTCCACACCCTTCTCCAGCCGCAATCGCTTCTCCTGCGCCTTCGCTGGAAATTTGGAAGCTGGCACCTCGCAACTCCCATGATGGCGCTTGTGGGTCTCCTCCAGGACTTCCGCAAGGAAAGCGAGCCCGGCCTTGCATGCTTTGATTCCCATGCAAATGCTCCGATTTGGGGCTCTCACATGCATTCGCCAGATGAGGTAAATAGGCGCCAGACAGAGCCAGCCAGGTCCAAATCCCAAGTAAAATCCAAAGCCCAGTAAGAGGTCAAATATCGAAGGCAGTGCCACACTCTAAAGCCCGGACCGGGCTCGACGTAAGGTCCGGGCCATCACCAGAAGGCCTTGAGTCAAGAAGACTATGAAGAGAAGCCTGCACCACGGCCTGCAACGGCAAAGGTAAAATCTTAGACCTCTCCTCTCTCGGCCTGGCTAACCAGCTAGTCGGATCTAGTCGGCCTGGAAAGGCAGCCTGGGAGTAGCAGCTGCGGAGCCAGTGCTCCCATCTGGCACAAGCCGAGGCAAAGGCACAAGCTGTGAGCACGGACGACGGGAGCTGCTGTTCGATTGCTTTTCCTGTCGCCCGAGAACTCTTCACCAGTCATCATGAGAGCAGCATAGGCATGTGAGACCGCCTTCAATCTATTGATCCTTCGAAGGCCTTCAAACTATCGACCTTGTGAGACGGCCTTCAAGCTAACAATCCCGGTTGGCGGATCAGCTGTCTTAGCTGCGCCACGGTGACACGATTTTGTCAGAGATTCCCGGGCCAATCTCCTTTCATTCCGTACCATGGTAGCCGGCGCACCAAAAGCACTCTTCAGAGTGACACAGCGACAGAGCGCTTTTTGACTGGCGGCCACTCGGTTTCTGTACATCCAAGGAGCCGAAGGCGGCTTTCAGCTGTCATTCTTTCGCTGCTTCGCCTGGGCGCAAGGCGGCCAGGCCGAAGGATCCGGCGAGAGGCCGGAACACCACTCAGACTCAGCCGCCGGCATCGATGTATGATGGCTTTTGTCCAGCAATATGCGTCGAGAAGCAAGCCTCGGGACCTGGCTTTCCGCCATAGGTCTTTCCCTGGGTGTTCAAGAAACTCACGCCAGGCCGCCACAAGTCTAAGTCTAAGACTATGCTCCCGGCGGAATCTTTGGCTGACTCCTTGACCTCATTTATTTTCATGGCTTGCTCCTTGAAGACTTTCCTGGTGGCGGGGATGCGTTCTATCCTTCTTGCTAGTCATTTAGTCACCAAGCTCGGGCATGAAGTGCAAACCAGCATCTTTTGCCACTTGTTCTTCCGCAAGTCTAGCAAGTCTTCAATTGCAAAGCGGATGCGCTTGGAGAATGCCTGGCAGACTGTACGACAAGGATTGCACTCACAGCCTCTCCTCGAATTTGGCTCTTTCTTGTGACACACAGACTCCGCAACTACGAGATTCGCAAAGTGTCTGTGGCTTGAAGACAGCTGCCTGCTTGCCGTCGCTCGAGAGATGCTTCGACAAATCCTTCAGCCGAGCCTGGTCCAGGAGTCTCTCACAGCTGTGGTGACTATGATCACACGGTTTGCGCGCGGAGTGCCTAGGCTTGGGGGGGAATCAAAACTGGTGAGGTGAGTGATGGGTTTCGTCAGCAAGATGGCCAATCTTCAATCTGCTGGCTGTGAGTATTTCCGAAACGTGACTCAAAAGCTCTTGCATGGCCTAGAACGGAGGGCTCTGACTGCGGGGTGCCTGGAAGGAGTTCATCAAGCTTTCTCCGTGCGTGTTCTCATCGAGGGTGTGCCCGATGGCCTCCAGGTGTGCAGAACTTCTTTTTGTCTGTAGTTGGCGAGCCCGTAGGATTGCATCGGCCCTGCCGCCATTCCCTCGTCCTTCCCTTGCATCTCCTGCCTCGAGCAGCTGGCATACACACCTGAAAACCAGCACAATTACACATCAGGAATTGTAGAATGAACCCTTTCTTGCTGAGGCTCTGGTATAGAATATAGAAAACCAAATCAGTAGTCTTGGAAAGCATTGCTCCAATAATGGGCTTTCAACATGCCCTTCAACGACTTACATACGTGTTCGAAAAGCTCTTAAGGCTGTGTACATTCGTAGGTACGTCTCACACGCCGAGGCACTCAATCATGTGCTCTTCTGGCACAGTGTTGCCGTCCTTGATGCCGATAAGGTCGTGTACCACCTGCCCAATGACCTCGCACATGCGCAGACCAGACGAATGCAAATGCTGCTTCGTCCCAGCCTTCACTGCCAAAAGCTGCCGCAGAAACAAGTGACCAATAAACTTCCTTGTGATGAGCGGTTGTACAGAGCAAAATCCAAGCTGCCCTGAAAATTGAAAGTTGAGTGCATCTGCTCGCACAGCTGAAATCGAGAGTCATGTTGGCCAACATCATGTCCTTCTTCCGCTTCAGCCTCAATCTGAAATCTTCAACGCTGGCACTTGAAAGGTCAATGCTTCTGCATTTCGCATCTTCTTGCGGACTCTGAGAGTCGCCTTGCACAGAAGATTTCACATACGTGCCATCTTGTCAGCCGAAGCAACTCTAATTGGAGGTCCTCCGCATTGGGAAACTTAATTCGTTCCTCGTCCGTGGCTTCGAACGTGGATGGCATGTTCTCAAACTCGTTTTGGCCTTGGCAATTGACCGCCCTGGCTGAATTCACAAGCCCACATGCAGGAAATATGTTCAATCCAGGGCGCAGTTGTTCAGCAGCACCTGCCACACGGGTCACTGTGCAGGAAGCCCATGCTCGAGCTGCGCTTGACCTTTGCACCTTTCCACCTTGCACATTCCTCGCAAATGCAGCGAGCTTTCTGGGGTTGGCACCCTTGTGAAGGTGGCGGGCTTCTCCCCTTCACTTTCTGGTGGGAACTCTGGGTATCTTGCCTGGCAGCAGCAAGCTTCGCAACACTGGATCACGACACGACGACGACTACGTGGCTTGCTCGCCCTGCCAATTAGATTGCATTGCGGGCCAAGCTGAGACACCTTCAGGGCATATACCATGTCCGCATAAGTAGCACCTCGGTGTGGGCGGAACACTGTGTGCTCAAATGTGCTGCTCCATGCAACAATATCATCCATCTCATTTTGCCCGGTCGCAGTAATGAGGCTCTGCCAAGGCCTGCCACTAGATACGAGCCGCGCTCGCTTGCGAAGCTTGTCTGCCGGCCTTCTTGAAGATGATCTGAATAACATGCTTCAGTTCCTCGGCATTGTGGAGCTTTATGTTGGCCAGCTGGTCGACGATCTTGGCCAGGTTGTCTGGACAGATCTTGTTCAGCAAGCTGCGAGCCTGATCGTGGCAATTTTCAAGAGTGATGGCATGCGGTCTTGTTTTGTCGGTTTGTTTCTTCGTAACCGCGCAAGTGGCAGTATATGGGGGTCGCAAAACTGCCATGACTATCAATCAGATGGAGCACACACACTCGATAGCCGCAAGGTACATTGTCACTGAGGGTCGTGCATGTCTTTCCAGCTCCTCCATGCGGTCGTTGGCCTGCATCTTTCAAGGTGGCCAAACTCGGCTCGACTAGTCATGACATCGCCACATGGCAGCCTTGTCTTTTACCTTGTAAGCATTCTCGCCGGGCTTCAGAACCTGCGTCTCTTTTCTACCTGGGCAGATTCTGCGGACTTGCGCTGTGAGCACAGGCCGAGGCCGAGCTGCCTTTGTTCTTCATCTCCGTTCCGAAGACCTAAGTGCCACTGAGCGTGTTGGTGCGTTGAGGCTCGTCTGCCAACACAGCAGTGCCTGAATTCTACCTGTCTAGGCACGCGACATTTGCTCGATCAGGTGCCTCCTCTCGCTTCATAGACTTCTTCCTGACATCTGCACCGGCAACAGGCCATCACCACATCACTGCCAACTAGCCCTGCCTCTCCAGCGCTGGAGTCTTGTCTCCAGGACGAACGCTGGCAGATCTGCGGTAGTCAGGATCAGTACAGCAAGAGGATGTCCCTTGCCCCTTTCAAAAAATGTGCCGCCAAATCGCAACTCTGCCACTGCGCCATGCAACTCGCCCTTGTGCATCTGCCAAATCCTCAGCATCAGCTCACGACCTCGGTACGTTGGGAGTGCTGTTAAGGAGTTAAGGATCCAGCATTGCGTTACTTGCATGCCCATAGAGCGCGTGGAATGGCAGTGTGCCCGCACGCACTCGCGCACACACACACACGCACAAACACACACACTCTGACTGAATGACTGACTGACTGACACACACACACACACACATGCGCACGGACGTACACATCCGGTGGGCCAAGCAACTAAAGACCTTGTTCACTGGAGTCAAGTTGACCTGTGCGAGATCTTTGCAAGTTGTAAAGTTGACCCTCCTGAGTTGCAGTGCTGGTAGTTGTTCAGCTGAGCTTCATGAGAGGCCCCAGCAGGCTCCAGAGCTATAGCCTCTGCTTGCATCACCGACTCCTGTCACAAGCGGATATCCTGTAGCACTAGCACCCAGAGCGCTCCGGCCCGGGGGAAGGTCCTTCACCACCGCAGGCGGGGCATCCTTGATTGTCTCCTGTCGACGTTCTGGTGCAGGGCATGTTGAACGGGAAACAAACCTTTGCATCTGCACAGACGAAAACATGCTGGTGGATGCGCGTCTTGTCTCCTTCGGAGCGTCGGATTTTGCTTCGTCGTCAGCTTGCTTCGCCTTCACCTTGGACGTGGCGAGGGCCAGACACGATTAGGCTCGCAGAAACAGAGCTGGGCCAAAAGCGGGTAGCTTCTTGTTTTCGAGCTTGAAACCCTTCTTTAGGGGAGGTGGAGATGCCGTCGGTGGCGAAGATGCTTTAGGTTGCCTTGGCACGGGGGATATACTGCGAATACCTGTGGACTGCCAACAGTCAACATGTCCACCTCACATCACCATGCTGCTAGGCTGCACTGGCTGTGCCGGAGAAGGTGATGGCTGTGGAGAAATAGGATTCGCTGCTATGGGAACTGGTTGCTGCTGTGGTGGTTGGGTTGGTAACTGGGCCTCTTGCTGTGCTGGCGGTTCGGGCAACCTGGCCGTGGCCGGGTCGAAATACACTTCTCTGTGGTTTTGATTCTTCTTGGCAGCCGATGCTGTTCGCATGGGCTCGAGGTTCAAAGCTTTGATTGATGAGGCAAACTGGTGGACCGACAGTTGACTTGCCTTGGCTGGCATTGGCGTGGGTTGGTAACGCTGCACAGGGGCTGCAGCCGCAGTTCCAGTGGCTCCGGTTCCAGACTCGCGGGGTGCGCTCGGTGCGGGCGTCGTGTCCGAAGCTGGTGAAGCTTTTGGCCTCTCTGGATTGAGAGCCGTGGATGTCTGGGAGCTGGATGCCGTGGCCGTGCCTGCACCACCAGCCAGGGCGGCTGTACCGGCCGTGGCTGGGGCTGGGGCTGGGGCTGGGGCAGTCTTATCGATCTTCTTGTTTAAAAGCTTCTTTTTTCCAGCGGCTGCAGGGCCTGCAGCTGTAGGCGCTGTAGGACCTGCCGGACCCGCCGGACCCGCCGGACCTGGGGCTTGCATGGAAGCCGTCTGCATGCTACCATCGAAAGCCGTGGGCCCTTGGGTCGGCCCCGCTTCACGTGGGCGATCCTCGTGAGGCCTGGAATGCGGCATCTGCATCTGCTGGCCCCGCTGGGCATCTGGCATGTGCCCATGACCGCAGCCGTTGCAGCTGCACTGGGCCATGTTGGCCTGGCCCCAAGCAGGAGCTGGGGCTTGGCCTCCCTGGCATCCCTGGCATCCCTGCTGACATGCCTGGCACCCCTGACATCCGCTGTTCGGATCCATCATTTGCATCCCCTGTTGGGGCTGCTGCTGGTCGGGCATGATAGGCACAAGGACCATTTGCTGCATGCACCCGTTGCCAGGCGCCATCATAGTAGGCTGCATCTGGGCCATTTGCTGCTGTACATTTACGCCCATTTGCGAGACGTCTTGGTTCATGACGTAGGTATACCCACCATGGTCGTTTCCCATGTTAAAGTTCTGCATCTGGTGGTCGTAGCCTTGCATCTGCCCTTGGTTCATGTTAGAACCATCATTTTGCACCACGTGCCCTGCCTGGACGGGTGCCACGGCATAGTAATACCTTGCATCAGGCAGATCAACTTCTAGGAAAAAGCCCTTCTGTCATCACTTCTGATTGAGTCCCTGGCATCATCTGCTGTTGATTCTGTGCCATCGATGTAGGATGGCAGCTCTATGCCCTCATGCTACGGAGCTTTCGAGCACAAAAGTTCAGACTCAAGCTTTCCTTGAGCCAAAAAGCCCCGGAACGGGAGGTGAACTTCGACCTCAAAGCTGCAACTTGCCAGCACTGTCAAAAGTGTCATGCAGCGCAACGAGCCGGCATTGCAAGCAACATGGTGACAGCCTGGGCCCCATCTTCAGCGCACGTGCAGCAATGCAGGCTTGACTGATTTTCACGGGACCCTGGCAAGAAATCTGCAGTCTGCATCATGTAACGGCATGTAGTGTCCCGAAAGCGTTTAAAGTGGCAAAGTATCCCCGAACATCATCCCATCCCATCCCATCCCATCCCTCCATCCCTCCTTCCATCCATCCATGCATCCATTCATCCATGCCCATCTATACAGTCATCCATCCTTCCTTCCTTCGTCTACAGACCCCCTCCTATAAATATCTTCCAACCCTGCCAAAATCTTCCTATAAACTTCTCTACAAACGCGAAAACAGACTACAAACCCTCGCATAAACCTTCCGTAACCCCAAATGCAAACCTCCGCATTAACTTCTCTGTTAAACTGTTTAAACCCTTGCGCAAACGCTTCTTTTTCTATACAATTGTAATTTTGCGCAACTCCTTCCATAAACGCTTCTATGCCGTTCTATGCAACGTGCGGACGCAATTCAGGAGCACGGCGACAATGCTTTCCTCCCCCACTTAATGGTTTGTTCCAGGGACGTAACCAAAATCTTCCGCCAACTGCCAGCAAGTCCATTCGATCAAAAAGATCGAAGCGGCGCGGTGCGCAGCACACAGACACACCGGGTCCACCGAAAGTGCTCCAACGTGAGACCAAGTTGAAGCTTACACGTGTAAATGCCACTGCTATCCTTGATCTGTGTTTGCACCGTACGATGAATTCCACGATGCGGACTGCACCGATGTCATAATGAATCCCTGCGAGGATAAAGGGATCGGATGGGGATGAGGACAGCTCTGGGCTTGCACAGAAATCTGCAGAAACAACAATTGGTATCAATGCACGAAGCTGCCAACTTCACGAAATGTAAAGATTGGGCACAGCACAGTACAAAGTACATAATCGATGCAAATCTAATGTTGTTCTGCGCCAATCCGAGTCCAGCTCAGCCAGAAACCCATAAACCTGGAGGACGAATGGCGGGAGGAGGTGGGGCTCCTGAGATAAGCCTTTGCTCGAACACGTTCACGTAGTAGCTGAACAAACCTGCAAAAAGACTCCCTTCACCCAGTCCTGAAGTTGGCAAAATCTTGGTCTTTTCCATTTGCTGAGCTGAAGTCACATCCCCAACTGTACATATCCTCCATGACAAACTTTGGTCCCTGTCAATTCTGGATTTCCGACTTCTGTGCAAAAAACTGCTTCTGGCGCAGCTCTGTGTTTACCGTATGCAAAATGCAACCGCTTCATCGAGCATAGAGAATTTCACATGCGGAGGTGAAAGGGCTTCAATGACTTGTGACTTGTGAAAATTCAGCACACTCATGTCCAAGCCGATATACAGGCCGGTGGGTCTTGCTGCCGGCCATGCTAGCTACAGCTAAACAAACTTGAACAAAAGCGCCTGGAAGGAATTACCATACAGATGTAGCGAAACAAGACCTGCTGAAAATGGTAATGAAACACAACGAACTGCAAAGGTGTCAGTGTCAGTGTCACAATCAACTGAAAGACGTAGGATTATTGGGCTTGCAAGTATGGCCTTAACAGCATTTGTATGTTGACTTTGTGCCTTTTGCGTCATCAGGTCAAACAAAATGTCATGTAGCAGGTCTTGAGTTCTCTGAGCTTGTTGGCGCATGTTGGCGCTGCATCTGCTCCAGACGACACCCTCACGAAGCTCGGAGATTTGCTGCTGGTTGTCACGAGGAGGTTTTTGAAGGAACCACGAATGTCTGTTTCTTCGGTCGCGATATGTATCAAAGCATATCAAAGCATCCCGAAAGCGTGGTGCCGCCCTAGGCGGGCAGAAACGTGCCGCAGTGGCCGAGGTGCTTCACCGCCCACTGCATGGCGGTCCGGAGGTCGTGGCCGAACACGGCCGAGACGTTCGCCCGCACTCGATGGATGATGTCGACGATGTCTCCAGGAAGTGATGGGTCGGGACGTCGAGCGCTGAGGCGGTTGGCGGAGGACGCACCCGCCGTACTCGGGCCAGTCTGGATAGGTTGGTGGCATGCCCGTTGTTTAACGGGGCTTCCAACCAGGCGCCCAGCAAACCTGCATGTCAAATCCGTCCTCCAGGTCCTGCCGAAGGTCGCCCACCTCCGGGGACCCGACGTCGAAAGGTGGCCATGACGTGGGCGGGCGCGGTGGACATGGTGGGAACAAGCGCGGATAGTGCCAGGCAGTGATCTGGCGCCTGCCCCGCCATCCATCTGTCCTCGGCGTCTCTCGGGTTTGGCGGTCGACGGTGAAGCCGTGCAGGCGAAAGGAAGCTTGGGTAGCCGGCACTCGCAGGCCCTTCCATCGCCCAAGCCGTTCTCCGGGTCGGCGTTGAGGCTGAGCCAGCACGGGGGCTTCGGTTACCACAGCTGCACCCACTCCGCCACGACGACGTTATCAAGGAAGGCGACAACGGTCGAGCTCGGCTGAGCTCGTCCAGAGGGCGCAGTCGCCCAGACCACCAAGGCCGTGGCGTCAGGGTTGGCCTCGCGAATCAAGGCCGCGACCTCGGACTTTGTCGCGAAGCCGTCTAGCGCCGCCGCAACTACGCGGCGTGGATCTCCCAGCAGACGGAGAGGCGAGCGCCACCACTGGCCGCCCTGCTTGGCGGAACTTCTGCTGCTTTGCTGCCCTGACCCTTGCCGCCCTTCTCGCCCTTCTTGCCCGGACGAAAGCGCTCGCGTGCGCGCGGGCAGTCCGTTAGTCTTCCGACGCCTGTCGGTGGCATGGGCAGAGTGCAATCCGGCGGTCCCTTGTTGGGCTTGGCTTGGCGTTGGGGAAGTCCGCCAAGCAGTCACCCAGTGCGGTCGTCGTCATCCGGCACCCGGTGTGGGCGAAGCGGCGGGGGCGATCACCTCCTCCTCTTCACCGCCCGAATGGGCGCCATCGCCTGAAGAAGCCGTAGGCGCCGACGTCAAAATAGTTTCGGCGAGCTCGGTGGCGAGGGCAGCCAGGGAGACGAGATGAGACGAGGCGAAAGACGAAAAGGCGATCGAGCCGGCAGGATGCTGCGGCGATCGCAGCTGCTTGTTCCCACGCCCACACGTGTGCTACACATCAAATCAAGCATCCCTCCTGGTACCCAGCTTCGTTGGACCGGGCTGGTACCAAGGAGCCCTGTCCCCTGCTTTTTAAACATCGGCAACCACGGCATTACAGGATTTCACGAGGTGCGGCGACTCCGCTAGAGCCAACCTCACCAAGAGCATCACCACAGCATGCCATCCAGACAATGTCATCACATTGTTCCATCAAAACCACCTGCCCCCTTCGCCAAGCCTTCGGTAAAAAGTAGCACATCGTGTATCTGCGACTAGGAGGCGTGGAGATATGCGCGACATCTTGGGTTCAGCAGGAGCGAGCAGACCTTGGAGTGTCAAGCGCGCACACTTCTCGCAGATTTGCGGTCTGCAAAATCTGAACCATAAGCCTGCTGGGTCAACTTTTCCACCACAGTCTTCTCCTTCTCGGTCTGCGTGGGTGTTCGAGCATGATGCTCCTTCAAGATCAAAAAAACAGCAGACTCTTGGTGGATTAGCAGCAGACGCAGCAGCATCAAACCCTCACTCGAGCACCGAAACACATGGCTGCCAGCCGCCTTGCCAACCTCCGCCAAACTGCAGCCCGCAACGGGAGTGACAGATGCAGACCTGCTGAAATGCAACAATGCTTCCCCGGCTATCAGCGAATGCTTCGAAATACCGCCACATCCTGGTATTTAGCGCGCTGAAGAATTAACTGGAATCGCAACGTCAGCCTTTGCTGTGCAAGATGGAACTACGACAATCCTAGCTGTGCAAGCCGAGGGTCAAGCAGCCAGGAAGCTACTACTGCTACATCTACACCTCCTCGGAACAGGAGGATGGTGGTGAAACGGTGCTAGCCACACTCTTCCTCGTGGCGCGAATTCTGTGCAAAGACTCAGCTGGACTCTCTGCTCGGGTGCTGCGTGCCGGTGACTAGTACAAGTACCTTTGTGTGGGATGAGCCTTGGCACCCATGACAACGAATCGAGGAAAATTCGTACAAGAGATTCAGCAAGCGCTGCTCGTCAGCTCCTCTTGCTGCGCCATTTGCTCCTCATGCTCTGCCAGTACCTGACAGCTTCGTCTTTGCTGCAGTACGGCTGACAGTGCTGTGAGAGCAACAGCAACAACAACAACAACAACAACATGCATTCACAAATTCTTGCAATCCTGAATACATTCGCCTTGGCCCGGGGCCAAACCATTCTCCGGCTATCAAACGGATTCCCGAAATCTCTCTTCAAAATATGCCGCGGCCCTTTTCCTGTGGTAGGACTGGTGCAGATGTCTCCAGTCAGTGGAGGTTCTCTTCTCCCCTGTTTCTGCCACGCCGAGGCGAACGAAGTGCTTGCACAAAACACAATTTGCAATATGGAGCAGGTGTTGGAAGCCATGTGGGTGTGATGCCGAAGCACAAGTAATTTTTCATCCACTGCCCGGACACGGCCCGTTTGGACAGCGGTCTTCGTTGTTCGCGAAGAGACGGCATGAGGCAGGTTGCGACCGACACTCCAATGCAGTGCTGTTGCTTTGCTAGCGCTCTTCAAACTCAGGTCCATCCTGGGCCATTGGATTTGCAAGAGGGAATTTCAGGACGGATCAAGAAAAAGCTTGCATCATCCCGCTGCTATTGCCCCTAGTTTTCGACAGGGGTCCTCAGGACCACTACCCGGAAACACTTATTACTAATTACCCCTTCGGCATGGCTCTCCATAAAGGCAGACGTGGCAACAACTTCAGGATTCTTTGAGCAGGCCGAGCAGATCAGGTACAAGTGTGTGGTCGGCTGGTGACCCGGCGCGCACATAGGTTTTGCAAAGCTGCACAATGCATAACTTTTGCTGCTCAGCTTTGCGTCTCCTTATATAGGCGGTTCCAGCCTTTGTCTCGCACTTGTCACACGCCATCACGAATTGGTTTGACACCATCCATGCTCGCTTCCGTCATCTCATTCGGCAGTTCGCCGGGCGGCTCTGCTTGTCGTCTGTTGTCTTGCGGCTCGCCGTGTAGCCCTGCCGGTCTTCTTATGTCAAGTGGGTGTGGACACCATCCCACTTTGCTCGAGATCATCGATTTCCGATTTCCTCTTGCTTGCTTCGTGCCCGTTACAGTAGTTCTTACTCGGGGCTCACTGACCTCTGTGAAAGCAAAATCCCCCATCGGTCCGAGGGAAAGGCAAGTAGACATCTGTGCAGAAAGCAAGGAAGACGGAAACAGAGGTGCTTTTGACGAAGAGGCCTTGAGGCCAATCCCAAGAAAGCAAACCCCATCCTGAAGAAATGAGACTCAAAAGTTTCACCTCATGGACAGCAACACTGCGTGCATCATGACTCCTTCAAATCCAGCCCACGCTCCCACCTTCGATATCTTTACGGAGATGTTGAAGGGATACCTCATTCATTTGCATTGCAAGGGGTGTGGCCAGGCGGCCATGATCTGTCCAAGCTGCTTCTTGTACGACTTTGCTTGCTGGAAACAAGCTTGCCTTGGCGGCTCAGCAAAAGAGGAGCATCTGCCGAGTTATTTATGATCCGGCTACACTGTTTGATCCAAGATTCGCATCAACGTCCCTGCCCGTGAGTGCCAGGATACGACCGCACCAATACAGGCCGTGGGCTGAAAGATACCTTCGGCTTCAATCCTGTCTCTTCATGTCTACGTGTGTCCAAGAGTTTTCATCCGGATATATCTAGCGTTGTCGCATGCCGCACGGGCTGTGATGTATCATGGCTGGCGGAGCTTCCTACCACGAACACAGGCGGGAGGACGATGACTGTAGAGAGGAAAGTCCAAGACCCTCGGGATCGCTATTGACTTGTTTGTGGCAAGCGCTCGACCTTGTATTCCACTCATCTTTAAACTAGGCTCAGAGCAACGGCAAGAACTGGCCTCAATGGCCACACCGCATGCTGAGCCGCTCATGCCACACGAGAGCAGATGCAGTCACGTGCCACCTACCGAAACGAGCTGCTAGATAGAACCCAATCTTGCCAGGCAACGTCGCCCAACCAGGCAATCGAGGGCACAGCTGCGATAAGTCTGGAATGAAAACCATTGCCTTCAGACGCAAGCGACTTTCTCAATGGATAGTATGCATGACAAGGATGATGCGCCAACCAGGGGACAGCTTCGGCATCGCCAAGGTAGAAGCAAATAACCTGGATGGCCGTGGCAGAGCAAATTGGGCAGCATTGATCCAGCAGCATCAGCATGCATCATCCGACTCGGTCTGGCTAGCTCCAACCAAACGAAGTCCAGGCAGCAACTTGGATGGTAAGCGCACTGGCCATCTCCACGATGCAGCTGTCATTGTCGTTCTCGCCTGCTGCTGGCAGCTAAGGTGCGATTTCATGGACCCGACATCTCAACAAGAGGCGCACGTTCCGGCAGCCACTCGGCATCTTCATCAACCGGCTTGGTCGCCTTCCGCACCTGAGAGATCGGCTTGATGGCTTTCGGTCACGTGTTCTGCTGTCCAAGCACGGCAGAAAGCTTCCAATCATTGTAAAGAGCTCGTGGGGGTGAGACCCTGGCCGTAGCCCTACTCTTGTCCTGGCCCATTGGGGCTAAGTAGGTAACGAGCTCGGCTGCCGGCACTTTCTTTCAGGGCCAGCAGCATGTGGCCTGGAACCTACAGAATGCATCGCACGTCTGCGGCTGCGGCCAAGGCCCAGGCTGCTTGGAGAGGCGCGAGGCGCCTTCGGAAATTGGCGCAGGAAGTACATGACTTCAAAGGCCAGCAACCGCCTGGCACACTGCTGACGACACAAAACGCTTTAGGCCGCCATCGAATGAAGGGTATAGTCCGGCCGCAAAAAGGATGTGCTGTCAGGATGTTGACAGATTCTCGGAACAGCTGAAACATGCCGTTCAGGGCCCATCCTAACATGGCAGTGTGCGCTGCACTAAGTCAGATTTGACTGCTGCGATCCGCATCTGAGCGATGCTGCTTGACAACGCGGAGAAGGGAGGATCGACATCTGCTGAAACACGTTCCACTCATCCCCAACAGCACATGTGCTTGCAAGGTTCCGCCATTGTCTCCGTCGAAGGAAGATTTGTAGAATTCGTGCCTCGGAAGATACGGAGACGTAGGTGACAATCGGGCATATGCTCAAGGAATGGCACCTTTTTGCAGCTCGGGTCTAAGTGTTAGCCAACGGCACCTGAACACTAAATGTCGCATGAGCTCAAGACTGCTCATGGGCCTCGGGCTGGTAACCATGAAGAGCACAACTCCTTTAAGGAATCTGGGTCTGCACGTAGCTTGACGTTCTGCTTGGTGGAACTAGCACGAGAATGCGGTTTTCTATGGTCCCAAGAACCACCAGTTAACACCCGTCTGGCACCAGAACAGGGCCAGGGAAGCCAAGGTAAGAATGGACAGGGAGCCAAAAAGCTTTAATCTTCGCCGGTCGCAAGGCATTGAGGACCACCCTCAAACCCTCAAGAGGTCCTCGTGAGACGGCAGAATACTGGACATGAGAAGAAATGGAGTGACAGTGGCCACGTGCCGCAGTTGATGAGAAGAACTGCAAGTTCAGGCCCCCGAAAGCCAGACCTGAGCCTCAGAGACATCCAAGTTGAAGGGCGGCTGTGGATGGTGCCAGGGCCAGAGCCGAGAAATGCCAAAAACCCTTGTAGCGAGATGTAGCCGCTTAGCCGAAGCTGAGGATACCTTGAACACTAGAACCCCCGCTGCTCTAACAGCACAGCGTTCAAAATGCTAAGTGCTTCGGCGAGGGGCAAAGTCGGACTCTAGCTTCAAGAGCGTACTCCAGTCCTGCATAGCAGCGCACTCCTGGCAGATAAACGGTAGTTGTATCTGCACTTGCCGGTGGCAGCAGCAAAATGTCCTTGCACAAGCGTTCGCCCTGCTCATTCTCACCCATGCTAAAGGCAACAGCTGCCAGCCTCAAAGAGGTCACGTACTTGCCGACTGCTCACCGTCCTTTTCTCTCTTACTGGCCAAGCTGCTGAGTGGTGACCAGGGAGCGGTAAGGAAAGAAGACCTCAAAAGCCGCTTGCGACAGCCTCTGCTCCGCGGCTTGGGTTCTGCTTGTTGGCCTGGCCTTGTCGGAGTTCACAGAGTTGTACACGCAGCTGAAGTGCTCGTGGGCTTTTGGCCATTCCATAGCAATGAAATGGAACATGCCCAACTCATACCCTCAGACATCGAACAAAGTTAAGCTGTTGCAACAAGAAATACATGTAGTATTAGCTTGCACAAGCCCCAGCTAGGTCAAGGGACTGAGATACACAGCTTTTTCTCCCAGCTCCTGCATGGCACCAGGAGAATAGCAGGAAATTCCCTCAACTAACACAAGTCGTGCCATAAAGCGGCACCAATCTCAAAGAAGCCGGGGTCCTCTCCACAGCACCAGAGTGCCTTGCTAGTGATGGACACGGCCTGCGCGAGCCGACCCGAGCTGATCTAAGCGGTACACTGCCCAGCTCGCTCTCTTCTTCCAGGTTACGCCCTTCCCGCACGCACGCGACAAGCACACACTCTCTCTCTCTCTGTCTCTCACTCTCTCGGGCATAGGGACCGGTCAGGGCCCCCGGGCATCTTGCCCACCCGAAGTGTTTTCAGGTTTCAGGGGCGTGAAAAACGAGCGTATCCCATCTCAGGACTAAGGTCATATAGTGTACGATATCGAATCAGAGATGGTCGTACACTCTCCACGGACACATGCACGGTCACCTAAATTTCCCCCGACTGCTCAGCAAGAATTAATGTCACTGCAGAAAGAGCAGCTCGCAGGAAATTTGGCCCCCTTGTTATGGCCACCCCCGCTGGAAGAGCCATGATTTCGACTGGGATTCCCCCGTCACGTCTTAGAGAGGACTTACCATTTGCAGGGATTTGGGATGTAGTGTGTAAATAATACGTGACAACAGTTTTGGTCCAAAAAACAACTTAGGATGATCACATCGGCAGGTCATTTGACCCTGCTCTCTCTCTTGCTTGCACTCGGACAAGGCGCCGTGGCGCCCGCGCGCAAGCGCGCACCGGTCTTGAAGGTCTTTTGTGAGACCCCCCGGCTTTCCAGAAGAGGCCCCGTTCTGCAACCGCAAATCCCCCTATAACCCTGCACACTAGTAACCCCCCGGCCTCTTCGTGGAACCGTGCTGAAAAGGAGCTTACAACTGTTCACTTAGCTCCCAGCATCGCCTGGGTTACCTAAAAAGGGGACTGGCTTGCTGAGCCCCCCCTGCAACAGCACTCTGATCTGTGCTGTGACGAGGCTTGTGCCCCCGGACTCGCAGCTGCACTACTTAACGCAGGAAGCAGAACTACGCGCACACTCTGAGGCTCCGACCACTTGAAAAACACATGCACTGCTCTCTCTCTCTCTCTCTCTCTCTCTCTCTCTCTTTCTCTCTTTATCTGCTTTGCTCGGCGAAGGGCCGCCTCTCTTTATGATCTTGCCCGGCCTGCGCCATAAAGGTGTTGCGCCAGGCTAGAAGAGAGCCTCCGTCGGGTCTGCAACGAATAGCTGCATAGCTGCGCACAAGAAGAGGCCAACAAGAGGCTCTCTGATAACGACTTGCACCCTGCCAGGCCGCCAGGCCTGCCCAATGCAGAAGTGCATTCTCCGGCTGCCGCCCCAAGCTTGCAATCAGTATGTTGCCGGCGTGCTTCATGTCCTCAGAGCACGCAAAACGTACATAGTGCAACACATATACCCGATTCTCCGTGCAGATGGCTTTTCGCAACGTGCGGTACTTGGCAACAGGCCTTGCAGGCAGCGCAACAAGCCGTGTCTCGCATCTGGGAGCGCTCCCAGAAGCGGGGCCTCTCTGCTCTGGAGCCTCAGAGAGCCTCAATTGTCTTGAAACCTGCGACCAAACCCTTGTCAACTTCGAGCTCTCTTGCCGTCACCGGTTCATGCCACGATCAGAACTTCGACTTTCGATTCATCTTTGTATTCACACTCTCCAACCGCATCACGCCTCCGGTCAAACTTGACATTGCCACATGGCGTCGCATCCACCTTCATTGGACCAGCACGATGGCTTTTCTGCGAGTGCTCACAACAAATCTTCGCACATTGCTGCTTCTCTTCAGGAGAAGGCTCGCTGCTGCACTCGAGGATAACATAACACGAAGAAAAATCCGTGAGATGGAAGAACCAATGCTTCCTTTTGGCAGCTTCTAAAATGTCCCAATTCTCGGCTGCATCGCGGCCCACACGAATCCTGCAATCAGCATCCAACTCGAGATGTCCTTCGCTGGTGCCCTTGCCCTTGCTTTTCTTCCCCTTGTTCAGGGCGTCCTTGGAAGCCTTGGCTTTGGCTTTGGACTCTTCCTTACACTCTTTCTCCCGAGAGCTTTCCGGGTAGCCGGACATCCGGTGCGACTGCGGCGGCAATTGCAGCAACTCCTGCGGCAAGTCCTCCACCCTTGCTTCTCGAACATCTTCAGCCTCCGGCTTTCCTGCCTCGTTGAGCTTCACCAAAAAGCGTACAAACATCTCTCCCCGATCCTTTTCTGCATCTGGGCCGGAGCCGCTTGCTATACGGCTTAGCGTCAACTCTTCCACGGCTTCCTTTCGCATAAAGACATCGCGGCCATACAGCGCTTGAACTGCTGGAGCTTCCAAGAATCCAAAACCTCGTGCGAAGTTATAGCTCTTCACGCGGCCATAAAAGACTTCTCGCACCTCCATGCTTGTTGCTTGGTCCATCGCCATACACAGGCTAGCGCTACAGCCCTGTGCGGGAGTGAGTATGATGGCTACTGGAACATACAAGACGTCATGGAGACTGCCACTGGAACCAGGGCTAGGATCGTTGGTCATACTACTGTGCTGCATGCAACACATCTCCTTGTAAGCTTCGGCTTGGGCATTAAGCTTCAGATCTTGACATGCGCCAAGTGTGCAGCATGTGCGGCAGATGGCTGTCACCTTCAAGGGTAGAGAATGCATGCCATGGCGGTTCCATCTATACAGTTCTGCCAAGCCACGGGCTCCAAGTCCAGATGGTACATTGCCAGCAGGATGGCTGCAGGGGCCGACCGAGTGCCAAGCGCACGCTCGACACACTCGAAGAGGTACACCTTGCCCCGCTGCCTGTGCATGACGAAGCCAGCCAGGCGAATCAGCGGCACCAGACTGCTGGGAATCAATGAAGTGGCCATGTAGAAGAAGCCCAAACCAAACAGAACACGGCCTCTCAGGTCCTCGTATGTCATGACACAATCGACGTCTCGGGTACAAGCCCGAAGGTCTGAGTCATTTTCCAGAAGCTGTTCCAACCGATAGTATGCGTACCAGGACTGTCGCAAGTTGTACAAAGCCCGCAGACGCTGCCCCAGCATGACTTGCAGCAAGCTCCGCATCAATAAAATCTCCGCGGTGAAAATGTCGTGCGAAAGCGAAGCGGAGCTGTCTCGCAACAGCTCCGCTGCCTTTATCAGCTCCAGAGTTGCAATTGCATCGCTTTTCCGGCCTGTCAGAATCGTTCGCAACAGCGAACACTCAGCATAAGCTGCAGCATGCCAGAGAACCGAGGATCTCCAGGGGCCCAATAGAACGCAAGCTGCTTCCAAGTCGTAGTTCCACATTAGTTCCATTGCCTTTCTGTACGCGAGCTTCGGACCCAGTCCGTGCACGACTTCATGAAAAACAGATGCTTGAGACTGCCTCACCTTTGACGTTGAGCTGCTGCTTGCAGGTGAAGTATCGGTGCGGTCTGTGAGCTCCTCTGGGACCGGAGCAGACCACTCTGATGCTCGGGATGCAATTCGCGCCAAGGTTGTCTCCGGCTCGCGACTTCGAACATATGGCATGAATTGAGGGCCTATCGGAGGTATCTCTGGCATCGTCGGGGAAGCAGGCAAGTCAGGCAAGGCTTCTGCCCTGGGCTGCGACTGTTTCTTCTTGTGGTTGAGTATGTAGGCAGCGAATGATGCCATCTCTTCGGACGACGTGCCACTGATGAGAATGGGACTCTTGCCCGGCCGTGCAAGCTGCAGCGTCTTTGAGATGGGAGCCTTTGGACAGAAGTTCGTGTCTACCGGGAAAGCGTCAGTGAGCAGAGCAGGAGACTGAGGAGTGCACCTGTGCCTTCGGCCAGGCCTCAAATTGATCATGCTCTCGACCTCAGCTCAGTTGGTCAGTTGGTGTGCTCATGCTGGCTGGTGGAAAAGAGTCACGTGCTTTGCTCATTTTTGCTCTTAGTGGAAGCAGTGGAAGCTTGAAGCCCAAACCAGCACCAACTCACAAGAAACCGATCCTGACCTGGATTCTGGATGACTTTTCTTCATGGACGAAGCACCCACTCCTGAACCCACCCGGCAATACATGAGCAAAGCGGCCGAGAGCACATTCTGTGAGGGCAACCCTTCCTCTTGGCACAGTGGCCTCTTTGCTTGCATAGTACACCAGCTCATCCTCGGATCAGTCTGACAGAAGAGCCCAAGCAGCGAAAGCTAGCAGTCCGCCCGAAATCAGTCCCTGGTCTCGAGCGCAAGACTTTGGAGAAGAGAAGACAGCAAAACGAGATAACGCAGAAAAGCAGCTCTCTCCACCTGACAGGCTGCAGGCTAAAGCGGCTAAAGCGGCTAAAGCGGCTGAAGCGCAAAACCGGCACCCTTTATCCTGGGACTGGCATGCCCTGGCCGCCCTCTTGACTGGAGGCCTGGCACCACCGCCTGACGGTCCGACCCAGCCAGCACCCACGCTTCGTGAGGAGCCTCCGCTGCCTGGAGGATCCCCAGAATTAGACAGAACGTGCCGCGGCGAAGCTCAGGCAAGTGGCTTGAATGAGAAGCTGCTTGCGGGAGCTTCATCACCCATGGCGCAGCGCTACACAGGCATGCTAGCTCCAGGCAGGAGTGTACGTTGGCCACTGCTGTAGACATCGATCACAAGCCCGAAGCTTGCCAGTCCGTGTGACAGTTTTTTTCGAGACATTGCAGATTTGACTGTAACCCGACATTCATCAGGCGCGGTCTGAAGTTGAACATCTAAGCATCTCAAGCGATGCGGTTGCTTGATTCTTATCTCTGTGCATTGATCGACTCATAGGCGGCAACATGCGGCAACTGTAGAGATGCGGAGCCACTGCTCAACATTCAGGAAGCATCATGCATCATGCCGTCTCCGGAAAACCGTTCAGTTTCACAAAGAGTTTTCCATAAGGATTTTTACAAAGTGTGCTCATTCTGAAGTGCGCGGCAAGTTCGGTTGCCATGTTTCGTTTGTTCTAGAGCACTAGGGTTCTTGCTGGTCGGTCCGTAACTGGTGCAGCCCAGATATTGCATGAGCTCAGGAGTTCGAGACGGAAATCATCAACTTGCCAACAGGGGACTTAGTTGAAGTCTGCAAGAGCTCGCCTGACATCTTTCCGCCGGAGAACGTACCGCCGATACCTCGGCAGCTCTTCTGCTGCACTCTCACGCCAGAGGGCCGCAGGGACAGGCCGGCATGGTGGCCGAGCTGAGTTAAGACTTGCACAGGGCATAGACCACACCCAGGCAAGTCAGCCACAGAGGAGCTTGGAAGCGTCTGGCAAGGCATCACACGACAACTCTGCGATGTACTACTTCACTCTCGCCTAGCAAGTGTTATCGCCGTCATGGCCCAGCCATGCAGTGTGAAGCAAGGTAAAGAGGCTGCATCGGAAGCAGCTTGATTCTTGATGTTCTGCTCTGCTGGTGACAGCTTATGCTATGGCTGTCCAGCCTCGATTACAGTGCAAACAGTCAGCAACAGCAGAAGAAGCCTTCTGAAGTCTCCCTGAAGTTACAAAGTTGATACGGAGACGTACGTTTGTGAATGGCACTAGTTTTGGCAACAGAGGTCATTGTCAGGCCTTCTTGTCACAGCGCCATGTTTGGGCAGCTCACGCAGCAGCATATGAGTCTCAAAGTGGGAGAGCGTGCAAAAAGAAAGTGGTCTTGTCACTGTCGTCACTGTCACCTGTTTTGCGAGTCTGGCCCACGAGGCACCTGTCGGTTGTGCACAGTCCGACACAGAAAGTACACAGTCAGCACACTGGCCCGCACATGAGGTGCTTTTGGGGCAGTGTTTGACTGAATTCTGATTCGTTTCCATTCGTTTCCGAAGTGGCCAGGGCCAAAAGTCGGCCCTGGCATGCCATGCCGCTGTCAAAGCCTAGCGGCCTAGCGCACCAGGAGCATGTCCATCCACGACTCCTTGCAGAAGGCCATTTGTCTCTCCATTCCATTCGCTTGACTGCACGAAGGCCCCAACTTTGTCAAAGGAACTTGCAGAACCACCTGACAGGCGGCCGTGGCTCGCACGTTGCTGTCGCAATGCTGGGCTCTGGGCAGCACATGCCTGCAGCTGCCTGGCAGACTGGATGCCACACGCACTTGCACAGACACTTGCATTCTCTGTCTACCAGCTTGGCTTTAATCAGCCCACCACCAGGCCTGCTTCAAGCTGCGATAACTGGCACCAGCTTGACGCCAGCGCTGCCGAGGAGCCTCGTGTGACTTTCGTGCGAGACCCGCGCAGAGCGGGTCAAGAGAGCGAGATAGGGACAACGACGAAGAGGAAGATAGAGAAGGCGGATGGTCACACGAACCCACGAGTCAGAAGTCTGTTGTGGTCTGGATGTTTCAGCTGCCTCTCTTGGTGCCTGGCCTTGCCAACCTGCGAGGTACTGAGCAAAGCATCAATGAAAGACATGCTTTGGGATTGCCTGCAACTCCAACGTCAAAGGATCTCTGCCCAAGGAGGCGAGCTTTCCAGGATGACACAGCAGCTGGAGCCTCGGAGCGGTGCACTGGACCAATCGCACAGTCGACGGCTCTAAACCAGACAAGCCTCCGTGCACTTCCCAGATTTTCCTGCACTGAGCTCGCGGCACGAATTCCAACACCTTACGCACAACACTCTTGATATCTTCTTGTCTGCCGAACACATTCTCCAGATCTCACAGGCCTTCGCCCTCAGCAGAGGGCAGCGAAACCAACAATCACGCCAGCAAAGGTATGACTCGGTTGGAATTTTTTGATAGCTTGGAGGTCGATGTCAAAAGAGGACGTATCGTGGATGGATACATGCACGAGAGTTTGCGCGTGTGCGGGTGTGTTTGAGTGTGCGTGTGTGTGTGTGTGTGTGTGTGTCTCTCTGTGTGTCTGTGTGTGTGTCTGTGTGTGTCTGTGTGTGTCTGTGTGTGTCTGTGTGCGTGTGTCTGTGCGCGTGTGTCTGTGCGTGTCTGTGCGTGTCTGTGTGCGTCTGTGTGCGTCTGCATGTGTGTCTGTGTGTGTGTGTGTCTGTGTGTGTGTCTCTGTGTGTGTGTCTGTGTGTGTGTGTCTCTGTGTGTGTGTGTGTCTCCGTGTGTGTCTCACACACACACAGAGACACACACACACACACACACAGACTCACACAGACACACACACACACACAGAGACACACACACACACACACAGACACACACACAGAGACACACACAGACATACACAGACACACACACACACACACACAGAGACACACACACACAGACACACACACACACACACACATGCCCTGCCCGATTCGACCCGATCGATACCGATCCACCCGACCCGATTCTTGGCGATCTGTTGCGATTTACCGATCGCGGAATTGAACCTAGCACTGCGTGGGTCTGAGCGTAAGGGCTTAACCGTCAGTCCAGAAGCAGCGATGGGAGTGGAGGGAGGGCCAGGGAGGCAAAACCGAGTTCTAACTCGATTTGGGTTTTTGGGCAGGCGG
>CAJNDT010006164.1:257500-262500 GCA_905221615.1 Symbiodinium sp. CCMP2592 | reverse complement strand
GACATTGTTTATGGTTTTCTGTGCCTGGATTGTAGAACCCTGTAAGGGTCACGCGGAGGGGCCTGCTTTTGGATGTCTTTGGCAATGTTTATGGTTTTCTGGGCCTGGATTGTCGCCAACTTGCACCGTGTATGATGGATCTGGAACACTCGAAACTTTCAACACGAAACATGTGATTGACGCAATTCCTTCTTGACGAAGAGTTATGTGATTGACGGAAATCTTATTGACGGCAAGCCATGCACGGCATGAAAAGAAAGTGGGCGGTTGGGGGGTGGGGGGGGGGCGCAGCCCCCCAGTTGCAAACCCAATGTACATATGCATCACGTTCATATGGACTCTGTTTTTGCTGGCAAAATGATGTTTGAAGCGAGCTTGCGCGGTTTGACGAAGCAGGGACCCCCCCTCTTTGCCTATGATTGATCCGGAACACTTGAAAATTTCAAGAAGAATTATAACACACGCCCCCCCCTCGGTTTGCAAACGCAGACCGGCGATTCATCACATCTTAAGCACACGCCCTCATTTGGCGATTGGGGTACACCATAGATATGACTATACGACATATCTTGGACGCCCCCGTCTTTAACATGCCCCCTCGTTCGGCGATAACCGTCCACCATATGCCTTGAACATGCCCCCTCTTTTGGTCTGGTGATATTGGTTCATCATATATCCCTAACGCGCCCATCATTCGGCGATAACGGCTCATCAAAGGTATATGTGTATGTATATAAATATATACCTATAACCTTTAACGTGCCCCCTATTTGGTCATTACAGCTCATATCAGCTCATCATATATCTTGAACATGCCCCCTGATTCGGCGATTCCGGTTCATCATATATCTTAAACATGCCCCCTCGTTTGGCGATTCCGGTTCTCCATAAAACTTAAACGCGCCCCCTGATTCGGCGATTCTGGTTGTTTCGGTTCATTATATATCTTGAACCTTTTGTCTGAAGAACGCCCCTGATTTGGTAGTTCCGGTTCACCATATCTAAAGCACGCCCCCTCATGTGGGAATTCCGGGTCATCCTATATCTTGAAACAGCCCCCCGCCCAATTGGCGATAAAGGTTCAACATACATGTTAAACATGCCCCCTCATTCGGCGATAGAGTCGATAGAGGTTGATGATGCGTCTTAAACAAGCCCCTCATCTCGCGATTCCGGATCACCATATATCACATATCATATATCATATATCATATATCATTTTTGTATATATAATATATATATATATATATATATATGAAAGCCCCCCCCCCCCCCCCCCCCCCCTATTTGGTAATTTCGGTTCACCATATATCTATTCAAGACCCCCTCATTCTAGGACGGGCTGTAAAACGTCTCATATATGCTAGGCGCTTGACTTGCTACGACCAATCGCCGAATGGCCAGAAAGCGTTCTTGATGGCACGACGTTCGCTAAAGCAAGTTCACTACGGGGCTGAAGAAAGCGGGGGGTTGGGGGGGCGCAGCCCCCCCATTTGCAAACGCACTTGCAAGCGGTAAGCACCCCCCCTTATTTCGGTAACTCCGGGTCAGCCTATAGCTTAAACACACCACCCTCAATTGGCGATAACGGTTCAACATACATGATAAACGCGCCCCCTCATTTGGCGATAACGGTTCACCATGTATATATATATATATATGTATGTCTGAAGCACACCCCTTGTTTGGCAATCGAGCTTCACCATATACGTCTTTAACACTCCCTCATTCGGCGAAAACCGTTCACCATATATCTTAGCTTGCGTGGCCCCAACATAAAGCGAGGGGAGTTGGGCCCCTGGGACGGGATTTGAAGTCTCAGCATAGTTATGTGCTTGACTTGCTGCGACCATCGCAAATGGCCATAGCGTTCTTGATGGTACGAAGTTCGCTAAAGAAAAACAGGGCTTGAGAAAGCCGGGGGGGGGGGTCTGGGGGGCGGCGCAGCCCCCCCATTTGCAAACGCACTTGCAAGGGGACCGGCGGTTCATCACATCTTAAGCAAGCGCCCTCATTTGTCGATTCCGGTTCACCATAGACTATGCAAAAATCTTAGGCACACCCCTTTCCGGTTCACCATATATCTTTAATACGGCCCCTCAGTCGGCGATGACCGTTCACCATATATCTTAAACACGGCCCCTCTTTTGGTGATAACGGCTCATCATATCTTCAACACGCCCCCTCATTCGGCGATTCCGGTTCACCAGATATCTTTAACACGCGCCCGCAATTCGGCGATAACCGTTCACCAAATGTCTTAAACACGCCCCCTGCCCCTCTTTTGGCGGTTCCGTTTCAACATATGTCTTTAACACGCCCCCTGATTCGGCGGTTCCGGTTCATCGTATATCTTAAACGCGCCTCTTCTTTTGGAGATTCCGAGTCTCCGGTAACCCCATGCTCACTTGTTGCAAGTGCAACGCCAGATCAACAGCCCGACTGACTAGAGGATTGACGGGCTGACAGACTGATTGACAGCTGGCTGACCGACTCACCGCTGGACGACCGACTGACTGACTGACTGACTGACTGACCGCGCGGTTGGAAGAGACTGACTGGCTGACTGACTGACTGGCTGGCTGGCTGACTGACTGACCGCATGGTTGGCTGACCGACTGACTGACTGACTGCCTGGCTGGCTGGCTGACTGACTGACTGACTGACTCGCGTACCCACCGAACCGAAAACCATAAAAAATCACCAAAAAAACATAAAAACTACCCAAAAAGAACCCCCAACCGCCCCGAGTGACCCTTGGCCCGAAGGCCTACATTTCATGGCGGGAGGAAAGAAGTGTTCCTCCGAGAGGCAGTGCTCTCGCTCTCTCTCTCTCTCTCTCTCTCTCTCCGCTGCGATTCTCCTCCTGCGCCCAGAACTCAGCCACCCGCACAGAGGCCCAAGGTTTGTTCTATCAATGCTCACAAAGTTCCATCTTGCTCAGTTTGTCGAGCAAGTGTACAAAGTGCATGTGCAGAGGGCATGTGCATCTACCATGGGTCGAGCTTGCACTAGCGTGTCATACAGTAAAGGCACGGCAAGGTCTCATGCGGCAGGACTAACTTGTTATTCTAACCCTTCTCGCGTATTCGATGACTCCTCCCTATTCCGATCATAGTACAGGGGCGTAATTGTGGACGGTATGTGTGTCTGACATGTCAACGGTCTAACGTGCTGCAAATCTGGCAATGTGCTGTAAACGTCTCGTGCAGCAAAGTGCTAATGCTTCTGACTGCGAGTGGTTGGTGCCCCACTTCGTGTACTAGCCTCGTCCATGGGCTACAAGGGGTTTCATCTTGCGGGGACACGGAGGTGGTGTAAGGGAGTTCGGTCCACCGACGCTCTTTCCTAATCCCCAGGGATACGTAGCTGCTTTGCTCGCTCATGCATCTCCGCAAGGATAGCCTGGGGAGCCTCATATCTTTTCGTGTTCATCTCACCTCGTGCTACATCATTCCCGGTGTCTGATGTAGCGGCGCAAAAACCTTACCCCACATGGATCACTTCACTCCGTTGTGTACGCCATTCCTTTGTGTCTGGCATACTTGGCACCAAATCTTCCATCTCATGTTCATTTTCGTCACCATCATCAACACCATATAGTACCGTTGCATCGACAATCATGAGTGCGACTATCCTTTGAGAAAGTAAAAGTAAGTATGTTGTGTTGTGTGTCGTGTGGTATGTGTGTTGTGTGCTGGTGGGTGCTGGTGGGTGCTGGTGGGTGCTGGTGCAACCCGTGGAGGCACCATGCAAGAGAAAACCCCCCGTCGCAGGATAGTGCGAGGAAGCGCACCAGATCCGAGCCCAGGGCATAGATGCCACAGTCAGACGAATTTTGCTGCTGTGGGACATCAATTGCCACCGCCTTCACAGACGGCGCACATGCTTGGATTCCGCACCCTCCATATACTCTGCACATATTCCGCCAGCAGAGCAACGTTTTGACGAGCCTGAATGCGACCTTCGTCAAAAGAAGTCGACAGGGGAGTGCAATCTTGCCACTCCGATCTGAGATAGCCCTTCAACTTGCGCAGAACAACTGCCTGCAAGATGCTGAGCGGGCGTCGTTTCTTGTTGCAGTTACTTCCATGCAGCTGGCCTCATGCGTTACGCTGCTGGGTGAACGCAGAGAGTCCAGAAATGCCACAGTCGTGGTCGTGTGGACATCCTCGCCCATGCCCAGTCAGGAAAGACGTAATGTACGTTGCAAACTTCCTCACCGATGTTCACAGCCGCCCACGGCCTGCAAACCTTGGTGGGTGTTGAAGACATGGAGAATGGATCTTCAAGAAGCACAAGGCTCGGACAACTGCTAAAGACCAGTGGCGTTCGGCCTCAGTTGCAGGGCACACCTCTTCACGGATTCCATGCCGGCTTCTGTAGGCAGAGTGCACATATGTGCACCGACCGATGATGCCAAGTAATGCAGTGATGCAGATTGACATCTCTGTCGCAGCGACGAAGTGCCATCTTGCTGCGCTCAGATATAGCACGTGCATGCCAGTATAAAGCATACAGCTGATGGTCACCGATTTGTTGATGCAACACCTTTAACATGCCGTCTGCCAGCAATAGACACGATTCGTTGACAAAACTAGGGCGCATGCTTCATGGTGCAGGGGCAAGAACAAGTAGTCGCAAGCAAAGATACCTTGCAGGAAAAAGTCTCCATGTCTCCTCGTTCAGCATTACGGGGGACTTATGCGGCATGTGAAGGTTGGCGTGTAATTCCTCACGAAGACCCACCAATTCGTGTGTTGTGCTAGCCCACTCTTTGCTGCCCAAGCAGCTGGTACCCGATGAATGTGCCACTCGCAGTCTGTGAACGAGTATCCAATATTCGCGTCGTCGATAGCCAATATGTCACATTTAAGCTGAATATGTAACGAGTACACGTTTATATCTTCGAGTTTTACCTCGTTGATGGCCACTCCCGAGTGGAGAAAGAAGAAATGGCTATGCTCACTTCTGGAACCAACTTTAACCTGAAAGTCTTG
>CAJNDT010006164.1:0-252500 GCA_905221615.1 Symbiodinium sp. CCMP2592 | reverse complement strand
CAAGCAGGACCTGAAACAGGACAATGCACTGCTCCGGGTGCTTGCGTTTGTCATATACCTGCAGCTTACAGAAGGGACACGAGTGCCCCTTGATCATCTGCACTGAATATGCCCTGCAAAGCTGAATTGCTGCCGGACCGTCACGTTGCCAGGCCAGTGCATGGGCCTGTCTGTGATGATTTTTCATCTTGGTGTGGTCCGGGGTCCAAAAACCGCACAAGATGCACCGATGTTTGAGCTCCTGAGCTTCGGGCTGGGTGGCAAGGGCACTGAGTCGGTTGCTTGGCGAGCTCTGCACCTTAGCTCGGAAGGCCGCCAAGCCCTGGAGGGCCTGACCTTGCAGCTGTTCCTCCGTGGTGAGGGAGATCTGGCGCAGGCGATCCGGCTGCGTGCAGGCCCCCGACAAGAGATGGTCGCGTAGGCCTTTCCATTGATGGAAGGCCTTGTCGCATGCAGAACAGACAGGTAGACCATCCTTAGAATGCCGACTGCGATCAAAGGAGGGGGGAATGTACCTCGACACGTGTTCTCGATGCATTCGCGTAACGTGCATGTGTAAGCCGTGTGCAGAGACAAAGCCAGACCCGCAGTGAGGGCAGGAGTGAAGTCTCTGCTGCGAGGCTTCAGTAGATGCCGGAAGGTTTTCGACCTCTCTCAGCATGTCCTGCAGGTCCTGTACAACGTGACTCATTTGTGTGACATCACCATATGTAGCTGGCCGTGACGGCTGCCGGTGTGCTTCTGAGCTCGTTGCTGAGGGACCCAGCTGGGCCCATGGGCCTCGCGTCACCGAGGATGCGCTTAGAATGTTCGCCGGCAGGGCTGAGGGGATGGCCTCGGGGTTGCTTGGTCTTTTGCACAATCGCTTAAGTCTGGAAGTCATCCTAGCTTGAATTTTAGCTACCGGGTCCTGGATTGAGTGCAGACGGTACAGGTCTGCTGTGGGCATGTGGCTGACATGAGCAGGTTGATTGAGGACTGAGCGTATCTTGTGCGCATACCATCCTCTGAGATGCCTGGCCGTCTCCTCCGTGAGGCCGACTTCGGGAAGACCCGTGACCAAAGTGGCCCATACGGTGGTGAACCAAACCTTCAGCCTGGCCATGGGCCCCGCGGTACGGCGATTGTAAACGAATCGCTTAACCTGCTGGAGCTTTTTGGCAGCCTCTGCTATGCGGAAGCGCAGCGTCTGCATTTCAAAGTTACCATAGGAGATTTGGATGCCCAGGTACTTGACTTGCGTCTCAAGTCTGTAGGCAGGGAAAGATTTGTGCCTGCCTAAGCGCCAATGCCTCTGTAGCTTGCCCTCCGAGTCGGGGAGCCAGCAGGTGTGTTTCTGAAGCATGGCCTCCGCCTCCCTGCCGTTAAGCTTGACGAGTATGGCACATTTGGCCGGGTTGACGCGCAATCCCAGTTTCTCCACCTCCGACAGAAGCTGTAGGATCATCTTGTGAGCTGCGTCCACGTCAGCTTTGCTGCGGATGGTGCGATGCATGGTGAAATCGTCCGCGTATCCTGTGAAGTATTTGCGGACATTGTCCCAGCCAAACGTGTCGATCAACCTATGAAGAAGGCGGCCCGTGAGCACAGAAAACAACGTGGGGGCCAACTTGCAGCCTTGTTTGATGCCCGTGGTGGTTTCCACGTCCTTGTAGGCCCCCTGAGAGTGAAGCCTGTACTTGGACCGATGATGAAGGCCATGTATGAGCTTCTGAAGGGAGGGGTCCGCACCCAGTTCATCGAGCAGGGACAGAATCTCACTGCGAGAGACAGTGTCGAATGCCTGTGAAAGGTCAAGAGCGAAAGTGATGCCGCCGACTAGACCCACAGGACATTGTCCCCGCTGTTGATCTGCTCGGGTGAGATTCGCATTGCGACAGAGTTGCCTGGCTTCCCTCAAGTGCTGAACCACTCTACTCTGTGCGTCAGAGAGACCTCTCCCAGGGAGGTACGCAAACTGGGGCAGTGGCTTCATGTACGGCACTGTGAGAGGCTCCAGGAGCTCCTTGGCCGTGCCCGCCAGTCCCTTAGCATCCGGGCGAAGGATGCCCAGTGGCCTTAGTTGGGAAGGCTTGTCTGCCGGTTTACCCGGTTTTGGTATGAGGCAAAGATCCGCGCGAGTCAGATCGTCGTCCAGGGACTGGTCCTGCGCCAGACTGGAACAGTACTGTGAAAGCGCCTCCGAGACCGGCTGAGCGCAAAGTTTCCAGGCTGCGGCCGGTGCCGCTCCTTTTGGAACTGCCTTGCCAGGTTTGATCGAGGCAATGTGCTTCGCTAACTTGGTCTGTGGCAAGAGGGGCAACAGTCCCGAGTCCGACGGAAGCTGTGGATGCGCCGCGAAGACCTTGGCTGCATACTGCCCCAGTTCATCCAGTTCGTTCGCGGGACTGAGCAGGAAGCCCTGCTCGTCCTTGAGCTGTGCTTTCAAGGCCGGTTTCCACGGACGGAGATGCTTGAGAGTCTGATATGCAAGGCGCTGGTCGCCCTGGCTCAGAGCCTGATCCACCTCAGCAAGAAACCGCTTTGTTTGGCATTTTCGAGCCTGCTTAACCGCTTGTTTATGCTGCTCACACAGGGTTTGTCGGGCCTCATCATCCGGCGATGACTCTGCCCTGGGGTGAGCATTGCTCCCACGCGCAGAGCCCCACATGCGTCTGGCTATGCGCGTTTCCGGACTATCTGGCATTGCCACCGGGGTCTCAGGGAAAAACCTAGATGTCGCTTCGCCAAGGAGACGATCCCAAGACGCCGGCTGCATGTCCGGGGTGAGGCGTGCTTTGACCCACTCGAGCATTTGCTGGGCTGGCAACGTGTTGTCCTTGACAGCTGCTTGCAGGGCAGCAGAGTCGTAGTGATGTTGCTGTAGCTGAGGAGCAGGCAGGTTCCAGCGCCGAACTGGCTTGACAGTGACACTTATGGGCAAGTGCCCGCCTTTTTTCCAGCTGCCCAGCGGGAAATCCGCCAGCGGCGTAGAGGCTTTGGCATTGCCACCAGCAGAGACCTCCCTCGTGAGCACAAAGTCAATCTGAGTGCGCGCTTCCCCTTGCCGAAATGTATGTGTCGGCTGAGGCCTCCACGTGTTGAGAGCAACTAAGCGATGATTGAGTAGAAAGTTGGTTAGCTCTGGCTCGTCGGGCCTCGGTTCTTGTGGGCAGATGGTCCCGGGACCTACCAACCTAGGCTGCTTTTGTAAGGAGCTATTGAAGTCTCCTGCCAGGATGAGCGTGTCTCTGTGCGGCACTCGCTGCACGCATCGGCCGAGAGCCTTCAGGACGTGCGCTCTGTCCTGACGGTTAGTCTGCACCTGCTTGGCCGGGGACCAAACGTGTTGGTAGACAGCAACTAGCGTCATGCGGGCCCCATGCCAGTCAAACCTGACTTCCAGGGCTCTGCCTATGACATGTTCCTGCCAGCGCACACTCTTGGGCAGGATGTGTGGGGACAGGAAGACCATGACCCCGTCCGCGCGAGTTGTTGAGGGCTCCTTGCGGGGTGGGGTCGTCTTATCGTCAGTAGGCATTGCCTCTGCAGGTGGATGTTTGTGGGCCTTGCCCCCGCGTTGCTTTCGCCTAGAGGCTTTCGGATCAGCCGCCGATGCAGACGAGACGCAATACCAGCCTGCAACACTAAATTCGGCCGTGGCTTGCCAGTGTGTCTCCTGCAGGACTAACACATCGCAGACGAGTTTGGCCTCAGTGGAGAGCCATGACTTGACTTCCGACCATTGTTGCTGGCCAAGATGGCCGGCATTCCAGGACAGTACTCGGAGGGGCCTGGTGGCCTGACCTGCCCGAGATCGTGATGCAAAAGACCGCTTGGGGCCAGGCTGTGACGGGCAATTGCCCATCCGCCTAAGAAGAGCCGGGGTCAGAACCTGACCTCGGTAAGAGACAGGCTGCTGGCTGGCAGCCACCTGTCGGCAAACATGCTTGAAAGAATTCTTCCTGATCTGAGAATATTGTGTGAGTGCACTGGGAGCAGCGCCATCCGCTATTTCGTCACAAGGCAAGCCTAGTGACTCCCTCCACCACGCGGCTAGTGGAAACCCTACCGCCTGCCCAGTAAACCCGTGTTGAGACACGGTACTGGGTCCAGGAATTGGGACCTGGCGGCTCAGACGCAAACAGTTGGCACATGGCACATGGCTCAGCGTGAGGCACCAACCCTTAGTCGTTCAGAGAGAGGCCTGTTTGAGACCTCTAGCAACGAAGGGTTGGAGTCCAGAGCCTGTTCGAAAGTCAGCGCAAAACTTCCAAAACGTCTGAGCCGGGGCGGCTACTACTACTACTACTACTACTGCTACTGCTACTACTACTACTACTACTACTACTACTACTACTACTACTACTACTACTACTACTACTCTTGCTACTACTACTCCTCGGCGCTGGAAGCATGCAAGAAGCAGTAGTAGTAGTAGTAGTAGTAGTAGTAGTAGTAGTAGTAGTAGCAGCAGCAGGAGTAGTAGTAGCAGGAGTAGTAGTAGTAGTAGTAGTAGTAGCAGTAGTAGTAGTAGTAGTAGTAGTAGTAGTAGTAGTAGTAGTAGTAGTAGTAGTAGTAGTAGTAGTAGCCGCCACAAGTGCTCAAGCGGCCGCGCTGAATGAGAGGTTTCGAACAGGCTTGGGGCGCAACTGCTGTGCTAGAGGTTCCAACCGGGCCCTTTTCTGAACAGTAAAGGTTTGTGCCTCCTTCTACGCCATGGTCCTCTCCCTTTTCTCACAGGAGCTGCTTTGAGCCGCCAGGTCCCAATTCCTGGGCCCAGACTCTGTTTAAAACATTGCAACACTGGGTAGGCGGTAGGGTTTCCACCTCCGCGCGGTGGAGGGAGTCATTAGGCTTCTGTCTCTTGACGAAAGTAGCGGATGGCGCAATTGCCAGTGCACTCACAAAACTTTGCATCTCTTCGTAAGAATTCGTTCAAGACAGCATGTAGAAGGACAGTCCGTAGTGACGGGCCCGTACCATATCGAGGGCAGGTTCTGACACCTACCCTGGTTGATCGTCTGGGGGTCCGCCCCCCACCCACTCGAAGAGAGCTTCAGTCACAGACTGCTGACTCCCCTGCATATGGCACAGCCTCCCGCAGGGCAGGACGGTTGGAAAGATCCATTCGAGTTCTTTCGTGGAACGCGGGACACCTAGGCCAACAGCAATGGGGCGAACTCAAAACGTGGCTAGCAGCTGAAGCCTCTCATCACTGTGACGTCCTCATATTACAGGAAACGCACTGGACTGAGACCAGTGAATTCAGCGTTTCTGGGTGGTACTGTATCTCCTCAGCCTCGGAGTCTACCAAACCAAACACCCGGCCTAAACAAGCTGCGAAGCGTAACACTCGGCAAGAACCGCGAGCTCCATCCACGACTCGCGCTGATGGAGTCATGATTCTATTCTCGCCCAAGTTCGTCCCCAAGAGCTTACGCTGGAAGGAGTGGAGCCCGGGTAGGGTCTTAGAGGCTCGTGCAGACATAGCAGGTACTCGGCTGGTTGTTGTCGCGGTGTACCAACATGCTTGGTCTTCTGCCAAGACCATCCAGTCCAATAAGGATGACCGTGCTAAGGTACTATCTGTCATGTCCAAGGTGATCAAGCAGGTGCCTAAGAGGGACTCCCTTATTGTAGCAGGTGATTTTAACACTTCCCTGCGTCCGAGCTCTCCATTGGTGGGAACGCACGTGAAGCCACCCACTGAGGACCGCCCTGACGAATCCAACTTGTTTAACCTGCTGCTCAGGTTGCGTTTGGTTGCCCTTAACACATGGCAATGTGACCATATAGCTACCTTCTCACAAGGAGGAGTGGAGTCGCAAATTGACTTCATTCTAACCAAAGAATCTACGGCGGGAGGCAAAGCAAAAAGGTCAGCCCCCTGGGTGGACTGCCCGTTGGGAAGCTGGAAGAAAGGAGGGCATTACCCGCTCAAAGCTGACGTACCCCTCCAGCATCACTGGCTGCTCCCATCCCATAAGTCCAGCACGCGCCGTTACGATTCACTAGCTCTACAGGCCTCGGTCAGAGAGGAGGACGAGACGGCAAAGGCACTGCACAGCTGGATAGCTTCCAGAATTGACACCTGCCAGGACCCCAAGGCATGGAATGCGTTGCTTTTGGAAGGTGCAGAACGCTTTTTTCCAAAAATTCCCAAACGAAGACCGATCCCGCTGGAGCTGGAAACCCGTCGCATGTGGCGGGCCCGCACCCATGACAGGGTTGCGAACACAGCTCCCTCAGCACAGCTGATCGAGTCACCTAAAGCAATGGCACAGCCTCCTAATCAGAACACGCCACGTCCGCCGGACACCGAAGCTGAGCTGGCGCAAGTGGCACACCGCCAGGCTGTGAAACAAGCAAAGAAAGATAGGATTGCGAGTTTCATATCGGAGGTGGACGCGAGTCTGGCTGAAGGTGACCAACATATCTCCTTTCAGACCCTCAAAAAGCTGCAACCTTGGCAGCCTGCGCGCAGAGCTCAGCTAAAGGACAACACAGGACATTTGCTGGGTCCAGCGCAGGAGCTAGCAGCCCTCAGGGACTATGCCAATCAGGTATTTGCGGCCCACCCTCCGTTACGGACAATGCATGGAGCTCTCCCTGTTTTGGAGCCGCCCAAACTAGCAGCTCACATACATTCCATCAAGCCTAATAAAGCTGTTCCTGACGGAGCGGCACCTGCGGCTGTGTGGAGACTGTGTAGCGACATCGTTGCACCGATCCTCTCAAAACACGTAGCATCCAAGCAGGCCGAGGACAGCCTTGAATCCGACCTCGTAGACGCTGATCTCTGCTTAATTCCCAAGCCGGGCAAGCCCTCTGACAAACCAGCAAACTTGAGACCCTTGGGTATCCTTAGACCTGACGCTAAGGGACTGGCGGGAGCGGCCAGAGAAGCGCTTCAACCACTGACCCTCTCGTTCCTCAAGCACATGCCACAGTTCGCTTATCTACCAGGTCGGGGGCTGTCAGACGCGCTAGAACGCGTGGTGCATCACTTGCGTGAGGCTCGATCCCTGTTAGAACAGGCCCACCCCACGAGACATGCCTTGCAACAAGGCACACAGGCCCCAGCCTTAGTTGGCGGCCTCACCTTCGCTCTTGACCTAAGCCAAGCGTTTGACACAGTCTCTCGCCAAGAGATCATCGACCTTCTTCAGAGAGAAGGGGCCGATCAGGACACAGTCCACCTCGTTCAGGCTCTACATGACGGGTCTCGTTATGTCCTTCACGCGCAGGGAGATTCCACCTCTGTGGAAACCACAGCAGGCATAAAACAAGGATGTAAGCTCGCCCCCACACTCTTCTCGTTCCTTACAGGTGACCTTTTCCGCTCTCTGGTTGACCTATTCGGTGCTGAGCAGGTCTTGAAATTTCTGACAGGATACGCCGATGATCTCACGCTCCATCGGACTATCCGCTCTGACAAGGACCTCAGGGCCATTCATGCGCTCATCGCAGCGTTACTTGAGGAGGTCCGCAAACACCGCCTACGAGTCAACATTAGCAAGTGCGTCATCTTGGTGAAGTTAGCGGGTAGAGAATCCCAAAACGTGATGAACAAACACGGCTGCTGGATCACAAACTCCAAGGGTGAGCAGGTTCGAGGATGGCGCATCGGGCCCAATAAATCGTTCCCCGCCTTCCAGTGGGTTTCCTGTAGCAAGTACCTGGGGGTTATGATCTCCTACAACAACTTCGAGCTGCAGACCTTGCATTACCGCATAGGGGAGGCAAAGCAAAAGCTGCATCAAGTCCGCCAATTTGTCTACAATCGTAGGTATGCGAGCACCATGTCGCGACTCAAGGTTTGGCAAAGCACAGTCCTGAGCACACTGACGACAGGCCTCTCAGACGTCGGACTAAGTGAGGAGTCGGCAAAGCAGCTACGTAGTTGGCATGCTTACAAGGTGCGATCAGTGCTGAACTTGCCAGCACATACCAGCCGCATCACCACTAAGGATCTCTTCCAGCTTTATAGCATTCAGGACCCGGTTCAAGCGATGCAGATCAAGCTAAGGAAGAGACTCCGCAAACTTGAGCGACGCGCAGCCAGAAGCCCAGACATCACAACCGAGCACTCGGTTTTGCAAGTCATCCGGGACAAGCTGTACTTCCTATCACAACTCCCTGAAGCAGCTGAACACCCGGTAGCCCTACATGCGTGCACACTCTGCGATGCCTCCTTCGAGACGGCAAATGGATTACATTTACACAAGTCGCGAGTGCATCCAGCCAGCATTGACCGATTTGTACCATCAAGCTTCGATCGACAACTCCACGCGGTGGATGGGATGCCGCAATGCGCCGCTTGCATGCGCAAATTTCATCAATGGAAAGGTCTTCGTGACCACTTGTTGTCGGGAGCATGCCCAGAACCCCAGAAGCTTCGAACTCTGAACGCGACGGACAAACTCTCAAGTCATCCTGAGGTAAGGATCCTTTCTCAGCTGCGACAGGACATTGCTCAGCTCCCACAACATCGAATAGCGGTGCTCTCAAAGACAGCGGAGGCCCGGGTCCTGATCCATCGGTGCCTCACGTGTGACTTCTGGACTTTCGATCACACCAAAGTCAAGTCACACTTCCGTCAGGCGCATCCTAAGGACTGGTCACGGCTACACAAGCGTGCAGTCTCTATATGCCAGGGCTTCTCGCCCCACCTTGCCAAGGGACACCCGTGCTCCTTCTGCGGTTACAAGGTTTACGATCGCAGACTGCACCCGGAGCAATGCCCCGTGCTTTATCAGGTTAGCACGCAGTGGCTGCGAGGGCAACCGGAGGTGGAGGAAGCTGTTATGGCTCCCCCCTCCAAGCCCCAAGAGAAGTCACTAGCCCACTTCTTTAGGTCACGGTCGAATGGCACAGCCTCAAATCAGTCGAGCACAGCTCGTCAGCCCCCGACAGACAAGCAGGAGTCCATTTCGCAGTCCCCTGGACATGCGGTAATGCGACCAGAAGGAGTGCACCAGCGCGCTCTGACTAACACGTCAAACTCGTGTTACGCTAATGCTCTGTTCCAGGCTCTGCATCAGATCTCGAGTTTTGGGTATGATCTAGGAGCTTTCCAGTCCGTCCTGTCCCATCTAGGAGACGAGAGAGCCCCCAGATTACTGAACCTGTTCGGCCTGTTTGAATTTCGCCATGCCATTTCAGGCTGGCGACTGGACGGCAGACAGCACGACGTTTCAGAGCTGCTTCTACATATGCAGTCTAAGCCTTTAGGCTCCCTTCAACAAACACAGTGGCAGGGTCGTACAGATGGTGAGGTTGAGGATTCAGATGTGGGAGTCAGCCCTCTCCTCCTTCCCCTCCCGTCCGGCCCCTTGTCGTTATCGGCTTGCTTACGGTTGTGGGAATCCCAGACCTTTACCCGCGCGCTGGTCTGGTCACCTGAACTCCTAGCGATTGTGATTTGCCGCTGGCAGGATGGAGTCAAGAACACTCAGCCATGCCTTTGGTCAGGCCGCGCCACGGTGCCCGTATGGACCTCAAGCGACGATCGAACCCAGCGTCTTTATCAGGTCATAGCAGGAGTTGCCCACTTTGGGGACTCCCTTGCTTCTGGGCACTACCGCGCTTTTTGGCCGGAGGACCCTGCGGACGCAAACTCTCAGGTTTGGATCTCTGACGACTACAGGCTCCCGGAAAAGGCCTCAGCGGCCTTGAACCTGTCCATCTCCAGGAATGTCTACATGCTTTTCTTGCAACGAATTCGCTAGCATCATCGTTAGGTGATGCATTCCGGCCCAGCTTCGTCCTCGAGGGCAACGCAGGGCGCCCGTGCGTGAGAAGCCTATAGTCAATTGGAAGTTGACATAGGCCGCCTCACGTCAAGGCCAAGTGCGTCATGAGCGCACGCGGACATGCACACACCGTAATTCCTTTTCCTCTCAATCAGCTCGCCCTCTTTTTGTATAGCTTCCAATCCGACTACTAGGCCGGCATGACCGCTTCCCCTGTCGCAGTCAAGAGTCCGGAGCACAAACGCTCCCGAAACGGCACGGACTTTGACGACGCTTCGGGAATGGATTTTTCAGAAGAACCTCCTCTCGAGTCTCTCTCGCCTGCGGCCAAGGCCGCTGCCCTGCCGAGGCAACAGGACCAGCCGCGCCGCAAATCTGTCCCGAGACAGAAAGGACCTGGGGCGGTCCAAGGGCTCGGGCAAGGCACCCAGCCTCGAGCACAATCAGGTGCCATCCAGGCGCTGAGCCCGGAAGAGCTTACCAAAGCATTCCTTGTGCACGACGACCAAATGAGTCTACTACAACACCAGCTGTCATTGGTGTACAAACTTCCCCAAGACCACCAACTTTCGAAGGCATTAGTTGCGTCCGTGAAATCCTGGCAGGGAGGTTTGAAGAAGCTGCGCCAAGGAGAACCTCACCCCGAGGGATCGTGCTCGAATGCAGTCTCCCTAGTTCTTCTCCACGAACTGACCAAGGGCAACCCCCCAGAACACGTGGACAAGACGGAGTACGGCAAGCTACTGAAGGTGGTTGACTCCATGATCAACATCACCACAGACAAGACCAAGCTGGCACAGGACATAGTGCACTGCTCAGCTAAGCCAAACAAGCTCAAATCGCACGTTATCCTTGATTTCAGGGTGGCCATCTACTCAGACCTTCTGCCATACCTCTCCCTTCTCGCCTCCCTCTTTGACTCCCACGACGGCTTTGAGCGCCTGGGAAGAAAGGCGCCGGGAGGACTGGCTCGCAAGGCTCGAAGCCGTCCCTGAGTTTGGCCTAGTTGAAGCACACAGTGCACTAACTCCCTCAGCACAGCTGCTGACCTGGTCAGTCTTGCACATTTGATACTTTCGTACAGGGTGCCTAGCATCGCCACGCTGATTCTTTCAACAAAGTTCCAGCTGCGCATCAAAACGCAGGGGGACCTTCGAGAGCAGTTCATACCGATCTACTCAACTTCCTGAGCGCGCCAGCCTGGCTCGAGCCTCTAGCATCATGGATCTCACACTTTTTGCGGACCTACCGGGTCCTGATCAAGTCCCACACTTTCTGAATCTGGTACATCAGCTGGACGAGATTCTCAAGCGTAAGGCCTCGCAACTATACACAGACCCTGGCTCGGCGTCTTCTACCAGCTCTCAGTCTGCTGAACGATGCACTCTGCCCTCGGGCAAGGCTCGTCCTCCTACACCGCCAGCTCCCAAACATCGACGAACTGACGAGGCTCCGGAACAGGACACTAAGAAAGCATCTTCAGAGAACTAGGCACTGCCGGTGGAGCCAGCTACCAGAGAGCAAAACTAATTGCCATGCGTTTTCCTGCATCTGCACTCAGCTGCTTTGTAACTAGGTCACAGGGCTCAAGCTACCAGTGGCAGGTAGCACACAGTGCAGCACGGATTCGTCACAGACGATATCTCCCTCTCACGCTGGGATGTATCGTGCTCCCTATCCTGATGGAGTGCATGAGGCTCTTGGTCGGAGCCACATGCCTGGACTTCGACGACCAGTCGACCCCCAAGTGACTGCCGCCATCTCGCCAGAGCTCTCAGGCGAGAGCATCGCTAAGGGATACGCCAGCGCGGTCTTCAATTCCAGTGCTGCAAACTTTGTGCTCAAGAAAGTCACGCGGCCGCAGGAAGAGTACATGGCCAGACGAGAGTTTAGCCGATTATCGCGCCTCCCGCCGATCAATACCATCATCGAGGCTTTCTGGCAGCAAGGCCCAACACTGTTACTGCCACGACTGTTCCCTGCCCATATCCCCTCCATGACAACGGACCATGTCGTCAATCTCGTGGCTGACATCCGGTCTGCCCTCAATGCAGTGCATTCCAGCCAATTGGTCCACGCGGACATCCACATGGGCAACATCATGGTTCGCTTTGACCCCCCCACCTATGTCTTGATCGATTTTGGAGGTACGGCGGGGGAAAGTGTCTATCCTCTTAGCTTGGGCTACGGCGCCCTAGGCCAGGGAGGAGTGCTTCATCGTCCTCCTCACGAGCTCATGGAGCGTCCCACCAGGACCGTCAGAGGCGACTACTACCGGCTCAGCAAGACGATCTCCGTCGAAGTCGTGGGCAACAAGTGCTGGCGCAACACTGCGTCGGGCTTCCCGATGCCCCCGAAACTCCCCAAACACCTGCGCGTCGAGCTGGCAGAATGGGAGAATCTCGCCGGCCTCACTCCACCCAAATGGCCAGAATCTGCCTTTCCCGGAGGAAGCTGGTACGAGACTGCCATAGATCCCTCGATCACAGTGCAAGCCGGCTTGTACGAAGAAACCGGCAATATTCGACTGGCCACCGCCGTTTTCTCCTACCCCAGGCAGCAAAAATCCAACGCATCCGGGCTTTTTGGGCCAGAAGATCCAACACGGGCTTCTCTTGACTCCGGTAGCTGGGAGGAATCTGCTGCTTACGCTCGATTCTTCTAGCTTGTGTCCTTCGATTGAAGCCTAGTCCATTTCCGCCCAAATGCCCTGCAGCTCAGTAGCCGGTGTCGAGGGCGCTGGCTCGTTCGAGCTGGCAGCCGGGGGAGGTGGTGGAGGCGGAGAATGCTCGAGGGGATTCTCCGGCATGAGGTAGCCATCCTGGTTGCTGTACTTTTGGTACGGCAGTACCTCTGTGTACATAGTCCGGATGTGGCTGCCCATGGTCCGGAGCCTGCAGTCCACCCTAGCGGCATATGGCACAGCCTCCGCCACGCGGCTACTGTAACCATTTCGTCGCGGAATAGGACACAGTCCAAAGCTACCTGAGTCACAGACTCCGCCCCAATGCCTACAGCGCTGGCCTTAGCCCGAGAAAAACCTGAGCATATGTCTTGAGCGCAGTTGTCTGCACTATCCAGCTACCGTTTGCTTGAGCTCGGCTTAGTATCGGTTACCGGCTCACCACCTGCGCTAGTGCCAATGGCTGGCGAGGATGATGGCCCAATCCGGGCCATTTCCTTTCCCGCTGCGATCTTTGCAGATTACATGGAGGACTACCTCACTCTTTCGGCGCTGAAGTTGTACTGTGAGGAGGCCCAAGTGTCCCTGCCGCCGGCAGCGGGAACATGGCCCTCCAATGACATCACGGCATGGGCACACAAAGCTCTCCCACCCCTGCAGTGGCAGCAATTCGAGAAATATCTCGCTTCAATGACTACCATGGCCTGCTCCGAGGCAGAGGAAGGCTGCTTGGTCAATCCCATCCCACACGGAGGATTGCCACACATGGTCCCCAAGGCAGAGCAGATAGCCAGCAGCTGCATCACTTCTCGCTGTCTCTCCATCTGGTCATCGGTCCGTCAGGTTCTGCAGTACCTACCTTTCGAAGCCCACGACAGATGGGAGAGCACTCCCCGTACGGCCGGCTCTTCATGTGGCCAGCGATTTCGGGTAGGGGCTTTCTGCCGAGTTCTTCCTGGCCTGCTTAAGGAGACGATTTCCCATCCCAACGTCACTCGACTCTTCAACGCCTTCGTGTACTCATGCCATCCAGAACACCAGTGGACTTCGCTCGAGGTCTTGGTAGATGTGCACTCCCCACCGCATAAAGATGCTCGCAATGCAGCCTTGGGCACTTTGCTCATCCCGATTTCAATTTGCGACCAGGGCGGCATATGGATCGAAGACCCTGACGGTTGCGACTACCAGGAGATCCCGCACCAGCAGGGGATGATCCGGGGAAGCTGCTTTGACCTTCGTGGCCTCAGCCTCTTCTTCCGGGCGGATGCGCTGTGGCATGCAACTCTACCATGGGAAACCTATACTCGAGTCGTTTTGGCGGCCTACACGGTAAGAGGAGTCTCTCGTTTCTCACCAACGCTGCAACAGCGCCTGACTGAGTTGGGTTTTCGCCTTCCGCTAGTAACCACAGATGATTAGTTCGCGCGAATGGCACAGCCTCTTGAGCTGAGACACAGTCTCTGACCATCTCTGCTCGTATTTTGAGGTTAAAGCAGGTACGCAAGCACATGTAGTTTCTGCACCGCTGTGACAACGTCACTGCAATTCTTCAGTCCTTCTAGGCTCTAAAGTTCGGCTCTGCCCTCCATTCGCAAGACTGTGATGATGGAAGACGCCTTCGTCCAGCGCATCTTTCACTTCCTGACGCCGATGCTTCTAAGCCTCGACTTCTACTTGCAGCTGACGGACCTGGACAGAACAGCCATCGATGACTCGAGCAGCCAGTCCACCCCCACCGAATCTGCTTTTCGTCGGGATAGCCTGACAGCCGCCAGAACGGGCCTCCTGAAACTTCTTCAAGAGTGCTTCAATCACTGGCCGGCCCTCTCCATCACCTACATCCCCCCAACTGCGCCAGACACACTGGACTCGACGGGCATGCATCTTGTCTACGAGGTCACACAGCCGCGTCTAAAACAAGTCCGACGACTTGCCACTGTTAATCGAGTCTGGCATGACCTCATATCAGCCATGATATCTGGTCAAGCCCGTATCAATACAGTGGAACTTCTGGTGGCAATGTCACGTTTGCGCAAGTCAGGCTCAGTGTCGGTTCGCGAAGGCCAGGACATTTTCTACCTCCCGGTCTCGATGGCGTCCAGATTGCCGGTCGAGAACCTCACTTCACCTCTGGCTCGCACAGCTCCCGCCGCTGCTTACCGCGCCTCGGGCTTCAACGCCTGGCATGCGCTCCTCTTTGACAGCTATGATGCCCTGCAGAATGAGACCGAGCAACAGGACTAAATGTGCCATGAAGGTGTCTAAATTTTTGCAGCCAGCAACAGTGCTCTCGGCTTGAAAACTGGGCATCCTCCGTACAAGTCGAAGTTCGTAGAGCGTGCGCTTTGAGTTGTGTTCACTTCTCGGCACGCCCCTTGCCTGCCAGTTTTCTGTCAGCTGGCTCTAAGAGACTCGCTAACCGCCATGGATGGGCTCTCCCTGCGCCACGCTATGATACATCTTCTACCAGGGGTACTCACTCTTGACTCTTACGACGCCTCGCCCTACCCCACCTCCTACTGGAACGATCTGGACCTGCTTCATGATGAAGCTCGTGCAACTCGTGATCGTCTACGGGATCTACTTCTACGTTGGGCTAGAACGGGCCCCTTCTCGCAGTACTCCATTATCGGCGACACACTCAGGATCGACCACAATGGCGTACATGCTCAGCTCGGCATTGTCAATCTGAATCTGCTACAGGCTATACCGCTTGCGGCGGTCTGCCGTGCGTGGTACTCCGAAATCGCTCGTCTCCTAGACGGCAAACCCTGGATTGGGGTGTGGAGAGCCTACATCCATCTGCGAAAGCAAGGAGCAGGAGTGTTCATTGAAGTTCTGCCGGATCAAGCTGGCACCCTTTCGAGAGAGGCCATCAGCGTCCACTATGAGCGGGTGAACTTCATTCCGACCTCTGTCTTGCGTCGCCCTCTTTAGGTCAGATGGCACAGCCTCCAGCCACTTGGTCACAGACCATGAGACGCGCCGATTTTCTCCTTCAAAAGGCAAATCCGTTCAGCGTTGCGGCTCAGCGTTGCGGCTCACTGGTAAGAGCTCAAGGTAGGATTCTCCGCAGTCATTTCTCGGCTTGCTCTCAGCTGTCCAGCCATTACCATAGCGAATGTCATCCTCTCTCTGCACCGAATCATGTCGCCGTGCTCTCTCCTTCATCATTCCCGGAGTGGTCGTTGTGGATTTCTACTCGGACTCCGGTCTGGACAGGGACATGCTGGAAACTGAAATCGCTGCATATAGGCCCCCCAGCACTCTCATTCCCATACTGCAGCTCAGGGACGAGATCCAGGAGCAAGCACGCCTCTGGGCCTCCCGCCGCCCATATGATGGCCTCGCTGTCTTCGTGCAACGGTATGTTGACACAGACTACGACCAGCAGGGCGTTCATGTCAGGCTGGCGATACTGCAACCAGACTTGCTGACGGCCATTTCAATGGCGTCGGTTAGCAGAACCTGGTGCGCAGCAGTGCTCCCCCTGGTTCAGCACAAGCTCTTTGTAAGTCCTTACCGCACGGCCAGGGCAGCAATGACTCTTGACCTACGCGTCATGGTCCAGTCCTATGACACGCCCCAGTGGCATCTCGCGTCTGAAGAGCTCACCCTCCACATTCAGCACAGCAAGCACGTCGTGGTGCAGAAGTTCCTGAACCCCCTCAACCAAGACGGGCAAGCAGCAACAATCAGCAAAGGCGAAGAGGATCACAGTGTTCTATATGACCACTACTACAGTCTCCTTTGAGCACTTGTGAGCCACAGGGATGTCACCGATTCATGCTAGGAATATGGCACAGCCTCCGACAAGGTGTGGCACAGCCACCCAACTGGTCAAAGTCCGAGATGTGTCGTCCACCTGCCATGAGAAATTGATTTTGCAGCATGCCTGAATCCAGCTACTGCTGCATCATCGATTGCTCTATCCTGCAATCCGAGGCCCCAGCTACCACATGGCACCAGCAGTCCTTGCTCGCGTGCCCTCTGCTGGTGTTCTATGACTCCAGTCGTCTTGCGTTGCCCTGAGCTTCATGCTTGGTCATAAGACTCTGTAATGATGTGCATGCATACCGCAGCTGTCAGTTCGAACTGTCGATACCGTAGGCAGCAGCAGAAGAACAGCAGCTTGCTCTACAGACATGCCTTGCAGAAGCTAAGACTTCAGAACAAACTGCGACTCCGCGAAGAGCACAGCTCACCTCTTGGCCGCGTGTCACAGACTCTGGCCCATCAGCTAAAGCTGAGACCATGGACACCCCTCCAAGTTTGGGACCCTTTCTGGTGCTCAGCGATAGCACCTTGCAGCACATGCTGCGGGGACATACGTACGGAGTGTTCCCACTGCTGACGGGACAGGTCTTAAGCTGTCCAGGCGCCGCCCTCAACATTTCTGCTAGCAGCGTCCCCTCCATCATGGAGCTCCTCCACTGGCAATTTGGCCTCTTTGGGCCGCACAAATTCAAGGCGGCGGTTCAGAGTCAGCCGGTGGCCTCCATTTTGGAGAGCCACCTTGACGGACAAATTAACGTTCGCTTCATTCCGCTGTCAAGAAGCTTGCGCCCGGAGAAGCAAGTCAATTATGACTACCTGATAGACGGCAGGGTCCAATATGGTTTTGCGGACAAAAACCTGCCAAATCAGGAAATCATGGATTTGGCACAGATGCCTGGTGTAGGAGGGGTAGAATGGCTCTACAACTCCAAGAATCTCCACTTCCGCCCCGATGTTGCGGACATCGTCATCCCGGCACTTGTCACAAGAGCCATTGAGGAAATGCGCAACACCCCAGGACTGCCTGTCCTCGTGGTCGCTGGCTGGAATGCTCGCCAGCAGGACATGCATGTCGAAATGCTTGCTGCCCAGGCTCTTTCGCAATGCCGAACTGTCCGAGATCTTTCGGAGGTTGCCATGCAGTACGGACATGGCCCCTGGGGTATGCGCTTCATGCATCTCCCAGAATGGGAGGCCGCCCCCGTCCCGACCCTCCTCTTCCAGACCTATGTCCACGACGACAAGCCGGAGCCAGCCCAAGTTGCGGCCAAAATGTTTGCAGGCTTCACCCGCAAATTCTGTGATGATGGTATCCTTCGGGCTACCCTGCGGCAACTTGCCGGAAAATACGGCTCCAATCTGCTGGACCGCCTCAGTCAACCTGCTCATAGAGCTGACGTGTTCCGCTACGTCTACCACTACCAGCACGGCGGCCTCTATGTCGATATCAAATGTGGCTTTGTGGTACCCTGGGAACAGGTACTGAAGCTTCTGGCAGCAGATTGGAGCACAGCTCACTCAACGAAGGCAGGTGAAGTGGGTCACAGACCCTCCCCACCTGGCCAACTCCCAAAGGAGTTCATGGTCATGGCCATTGGAGTCAAAGGAGATCACATCTTTCAAGGCATCATCTATGGCAAGCCCAGGCACCCTTTGATGAGGGAGGCCATACAGCACGCCTTCAGCCGTCAGGTTATGACAGCGAAGGCGAACCTGGAATACATGATCTTCTGCAAATTTCTCTGGCAGATCTTGAGTCGAGACCTTGGTCATTCCCCTCAAGCGGGCTGGAATGTTTCCGCCAAGTTTGGCCCCATCTACCTGTTCTCGGAGCGTTGGGACAAGCGCGTGAAGAACAAAAAGTACGACAACGACGGCCACTACTTTGTGACAGCCAACAACACGACAGTCGCCTACACCAGGTGCTGGAAGTGGATGAAGGGCTTTCAGGGAGACCCCACTACCAAAGAACGAACCGATCGCATGCTGCAGATCCAGCTACCCGACATCTCCCTGGAAATCCAGTCTGATAGACCTGAAGAGCACAGCTCACCTCAGCCAATTAGGTCACAGACCACGGCAACCGCCACATCAGCTCCTCCTCCTCCTACTCAGGAGGATATTGAAACCTATGTGGCAGACAGCATCCAGCACAACTCTTTTGCGGCGCTCATGGCCACAGTCCGTGAGACCCATCACTACAACCAAGATCTTACAGAGCAGGATGTGCTGGAGCTCATCCCCCGCGGCTTGGGACAAATGGAAGTATCAGGATCCATGTGGCTGTGCTGCCTCCACTGCCGGAAGCATAACCGACAGATCCAGTTCAGTACTGGCCACGGCCTCAAAAACCACTTTGTCACGCAGAAGCATGACCCGGTGTCACAACCTGCGGCACCAAGCGCCTTGTCGGCATCCCACACACCTCTTCCTCCCCCTCCCCCAAAGCACCCACAGGAGATTCCTCTTCCCCCCAGCAGTACCAGGACCAAAGGAACAGACAAAGCAGCCGGCTTCGAGCCGCCGCCTTCCCCCCCATGCCCCTTCACTTCCTCAGCGGCTGAAAAGGCGGCTTTCAAGGCAAGCCAGGCGGAAGCACCGAAGGCGGCCCCAGCGCTTCCGGCTAAGGCCCCACCGTCCATGGTGCCCACCCCGTGCCCTCAGCCTCCGGGAAATTCCTCCTCGGCAGCACCTGCTCCCCCACCGGCTATCCCTGTTTCCCCGATCCCTCCGCACCCTCCCAAGTCCGCCTCTTCCCCTGCCCCTGCCACCCAGGCCGCTCCACGTTCCCACACGCCCCCTCCTCCTTCCTCCCGTCCCCCGTCAGCATATGAGCCTCCGGAAACCAATGCGGAACCTGTCGGCTATGTTCCACAGCCGGCTCCACAACAGACAGTACGATACACGCGGCAGGAGCTGGCTCAACTGCTGAGCTCCCAGTCCCACCAGGACTGGATTCGGGCCTTGGCTTCCATTAATATCCTGGTGGCTCCGGTCATTCTCGGCGGTCTCACCAACCATGAGCAACAGACCCTCTGGTCTACCAGGATGGACGCACTCCGCGAAGTTCCCCCGCTGTTCTCTGCCATCAAGTCGGTAAGGACACAAACAGGCCTCACATGGGACACCGCCATGTCGGTGAGGCGGGTCCTCACCAGCGATGGGAAGGTCACTATAGCCACAGGCGCGGGAGGAGCCTATCTTGAGCTGGATGCCCCCACAAAGGTGCATGGCCTTATCCATGCCTGCTTCAACAAGATGTGGGACGAGAAGGCCTTTCAGCAGCATTTCCCCTCGTGGGTCGAGTTCAACATGATTGCCACCACCATCGTGGCAGTCTACAATGAGACGGCCAAATCAGCCGGACTCCCAGCTCGTGTCTTCAGGGTCAAACCCGACAAAAATGCCTACTCCATCATGAAGATGCGGATTCAGCATGACAAGGGGCACGAGGAAGACAAGCGCATGGCCAAACTGGCTGCTGCTGCCCCTAACAAGCGCCCACAGATGCAAGAGGCTGACACAGAGGGCAAGCGACAGCGCGATGGCCCCTCCTCTTCATCCTCAACCCAGTGGGCCAGGCAGGCACGCTCCTCTCAAGAAGACGACTGGGATTGGTGGCAGCAGTGGTCCTGGCACAGTTACTCTCAGCAGTGGCCGAAAGGTCATGACCAGTGAGGGTAGAGATATGTCACAGACTCTTTGATCCCATATGTCACAGACTCTGGGAATTCGGAACTCTTCCGACGCTTGGCAAATCTCTTCGGAAGCCGGTGAACCGCGAGCTAACCTTGCTTAAAACAGCACTTCGCTGCACCAGAGGGCTGCCCACGTCCAAGCTGCCCACAGCCTCACTCCTTCGGAGTTGCTTTCAGGTACATGCGGTCATGGGCATATGACCCTTACGGCCTTCTGTCTTCAACATGAGTAATCCGTGTGGGACGCCACAAGACGGATACTCCAGGTGTCGGCTTCGTCTGAGGTACGGCCTACTTGTTGTGACAGGTGCACAGATGGACGCGTCTGTTCACTCCAAGGTGTCGGAGGAGGAAGCTTTTGTAGCTGTAGTCTGTCAAGTTTGAGCTGATTAGAGAGGTATGAACGATGCATGCTAGAAGCAGTTTCACGAGTGCACGAGACCAAAGGCGCCCGCAAAGCGCAGAGCACGCTCGCGCAGCGTTTAATTGAAAAATAGTAGTAGTAGTAGTAGTAGTGGTAGTAGTAGGTTGCTGTTGTTGCCGTTGCTGCTGTTGCTGTTGTTGTTGCGGTTGTCGTCGTCGTTGTCGTCGTCGTCGTCGCTGTCGTAGTTTTCGCCTGTTGTTGTTTGCAGGAGGTGGGGAAAAAAGAAGTGCCTGATGGTTACTTCCCGGGTGCTTCTTGAATGTTTCTGCGCACCAACCTTGAGACCTGGAAAACGAACGAACAAAGTTCTCGAGGCGAAAGTCATGGAGTTTGCTTTCGAGAGTAAATCAACAAACAACTACAAACCGTGATGTCAGCTCTGCGAACCACTGACTGCAGAATGCAGTCTGCTGCATAACAATGGCCGCGACCTTTTGCTGCGTGTGCGACCGAGAGCCGCGTGCTGCAGATTTGAACTGCACGTGCAACTCCAACAACAACTCGCGAAAGAACTCCACAGTCTTACGGGTCAGGCGACTGGCTAACCTTCACAAGCTCCATCAGCGGCTGCAAATTAGTATGAGACCACCGAAAACTCGAAAAATCAGGGAATTGGAGTCCGGGCTCGAAGTTGGTTGGCACTATGGGGGTTTCGTACATAGAGCAAGGCGCTCAGATTCTTCAAGGGTCAGCCGGAGCAGAAATAGCACAGGCAACGCCCACTTTAACTTATCAAACTGGCCTCCGTAACAATGCCCGATAGATTCCGCACCACCAACTCTCACGCGGCTTGCTTCCACTCTAGACTGCTTGCCCAGCCTTGAGTTTAGCAGAAACCTTTGCTGGGGCTGCGCCAACCCTTTGCCCTCAGGCCTGTGGGATGTCGTCGTCGGACACTGCGCGTCCATGTTCGGACCTTGCCGCTCTTTGGTTCTTACACGAGTCCGCGGTCCGCACGGTCCGAGACGTCAGCTCTTGTCCATCCATGTTCGCTGGCATCTAGCCTTGGAAGAAGGCTGCGTTTCTGGCACGACCCATCTTCAATCCAACTAAGCATTTCGCGAGTCCATGTCCTCGTGTTGGCCAGCCTCGAGGGCGGTGAGTGTAAACATCTGGAAAGCAGGCACGTGTCATCCACCGCAAGGTGCTCGCCGTCTGCACGGAAAACAAGCGCAAAGTGTCGGCACTCTGCTAGCGAGCTTGCAGGGAGAATGGCTCGAAGGTGAAACGGGTGCTGCTCGCTGCTTCACAGCCCTACTCGACGGCAATGCCACCGGCACCCATCAGAGATGCAGACAAACTCGCGGATGTTACAGAAAGTCGACCCGCGCTGGTCACATCTGTCTCTGCACTGTCCGTGAGCTCGTAGGAAGAGTCCTTCCCCAATCAAAAGTCGAACTACTTCCTACTTCAAAGTAACTTCAGAAATCGATGCGGAAATGACCGTGCTCTAGCTCGTGCCTGCAAAGGACGCGCCACTGGTCCTTAGAGTTTCAAAGAGAAGGGCAATAGGCACTCAAAACTACTCCGAGGCTTTGGCCGTTCTTGTGTTTCCATCCGAAGATACCACCACCTGACATGTGGTTGCGCAACATGTGCAAGGTACAACTTCTGGAAAAATCACTTACAAAGCCAACCTAATAAAGACTGAGCCGACTAAGCAGACGTTGCAAGTTCGTCTCCAGGCGGCGCAAGCGTCTCACACGCTCCACTTTGATGGTCTGGTGTCCAGCTCGTAAGAGCCAGCGGCAAAAGGCACGGCATCTGGAGAACGGGGTGGCCACTTCACCTTGGCATTTGAGATTGCAGATCAAGGGAATCAGTGAGCGTGGTTATGAGGCAAAGTGTCAAATATACGCGCGTGGCCTGTGGTTGCACGCTCGCTTGGGTGATCTTCGTGCCTGGATTGCTTTCATCTGTCGTGTCCTCGTGGTCCAGGCTGTTTTTGCCCAGGTGGGACCCTTCGGATGGATTCTCTTTGTTCTCCGTCATGCATGTGCTAGTACGGGAATGCGGCGGCCTCGCTTACGCATTAATCATTAAACGGGATCCGGATGGAGCCAGGATCATCACTCCTGTTTGGGTGCTTCTGCTGCCCAGAAGCTCATTCCTCACCAGGTTCAAACAAAGAAAAGACATTAGGAAGCCCGCTCAACCTTTATCGAACTATAGTGATGCGTCCGCGCGTTCTGGAAACGCGTGCTCCTCCAGTCGGGTCTGCCGGGTCCACAAAACACGATCCTCCTTGCAGATGAAGGTGTTGCTCCAGATTGCTCCACTTGATGCTTGGCTGGCGACACAACTTCTTCGAACCAGCACATGAGGTGCAAGCATCCTCTTTAATGAAGCGATTGTTGTACTGTGGACGACAATGAATGGTGGCTGCCGCAAGTTCTGCAAGCGCACCAGAAGAAGCCAAGGTTGATTGCAGTTACTGAATCCGAACTTAGCGCAAACTAGCTAGGCGAACGCATTTGCACCGTTAAGCTCCCAACACTCTCCCAACTACTACCTGAGCAAGCAACATCGTATCGAGACGATGCAAAGCCCAGCGAACAGAATTTGTGCTAGCTGTTCTACAGCAGATTATCGAGCACCAACTCTGTGAGATGACGGGCACGGTCGGGCCTCCAACCACATACCTACCTGCATACCGACCTTACTGCAAATCTGCATACCACTGCGCTGCCTGCAGGCATGAACACAAGCGCGCATACGTTCCTACAGCCTGGGTTGTGTTCCCACTCACTTTTCCGATGATTCGATCCTGTCATATCGGCCACCCCCACACTTTTTTTGCATCAGGACTTGTGCAATCGCCTGAATGCTTGAGCAACACGGAGGCTCAGCTCTCATGACTGATCTCCTATGCCCCTGCTCAAAAAACCACCCCCACACCTGAAAAGCCGAACCTTCGGTCGACCGAAAGCCTGCCCCCTCACTCCACACCCAATGAACATAACACGAACATGCTGCTCTCCTGACCTTGCCGACTTTCTAAGGCAGAACGACACTCAAGCTCCCCGACCTGTGGTTTCGTGATTCATTTGCAACTGGGCTGCTATATACGATGATCGGCTTTGTGCGGTGTTTCCTCGCCAGACTTGCATGACATCGGGGGGGTCATCTGGTGCATGGACCCACTGGGGGAGCATGAATCCACCGGTGAGCTGAAAGAAGAGATCTAATTTGGTCCCGGTGTCAGAAGTTTATGTATCAATTGGTCATCGGCGGCCATGAACACATTCACGAGGCCATAGTCCTGATTGCAACACACAATGTGGTTGTCCACAAAGCTTCGCTGGCCGTGTGCCGAGGCTCGATAATTTCTGGAAGCGGTGTGCAGAAAGCATCTGCAACGTGTCCGGCAGCAAAATCACGGCGATCACGAACGTCTATGAAAATCACACCTTCCTCCTCCTGGTGCAGCCGTTTAGCTGTCTCCAACCCGATCCATTTTACCTCCTCAACATCCTCGGCACATGCCCACAGCATGCAAACATTCTGCGTTGCAGTTCCATACACAGTTGCTACAAAGGCTCGCCCCCGAGTCCATCAGAGATCCACATGGCACCGTAATCATCAAACTGCTGACCTTCAAATTCTGCGACCTGCTTCTCTATCTCTGGGACGGTTGCTTCCCACCACCATTGGAAAAGCTCGTCTTCTTCTTCCTCGTCAAACAGCACCTTCAGCGCAAGCAAGGGCTGGCGACTGAGCACTGTCACTGATTGTCGCTGTGTCATTTGAAGCTGTCTGTCGAGCCACCCTCTCCTCCATGTCAGGGGTGAGCTTGCCAAGAATCCTGATCACACTGTGGTCGCAGTGAAAAGCTGTGTGAACATGCGGGCCTTGCCAGGCCAGAGCTAGCGAGGCCGTATCAAGTTCCAATTTAAGGGCAGGTCCAAAGCAAGCGCCGTTGCTGTCTCGTGTCCATCAGTGTTTCGAAAGCTCCGTAAACCTTTCCTTGCAGGTTGTCTGACTCAGCACGTCAATTACTTGATGTCTGAAATGTGCGGATATCTTAACTCATTACGGACAGAGCTGCGAAATGCATCTGCCGATTGCGGATGCTTGTTCCTGAGCAGAGCTTGCCGCAGCACCCGATGCAACAGACACGAGAATGAAAGGGTTGCAGGACTTTCGGCCAAGCAACTTGTCTGGATGCACTGAGAGCGATATCTTTCTGTAGGCTTTCTTGAGAACACTCATGTCCGTAATAAGTTGTGGAGGAAGATCCAGTACTTCGAAATCGTTTCGCGATTCCAATACTCCTCAGACGAGATCCACTACTACCGTGACCACGCCCGCTGGGCACACACAAACAATGACAGACCCTTCAGCCTAGCCGCTCTCTATCGCCTTGTCATACCAGTATTGAGGATCCAGTCTAACTTCGTAAAGCTTGCGCTTTGCCTCACCAGCACCGAGAAGCACGATCTCGTCGCCATTGCCCACCTGATCCCGCTCGATCCTGGCTAAGTAAATCTGAGCCGGACCGCCGGACTCCAGAGCTCGAGTTCGGTTTTTGGCTCAATCTCACGCGCATGGAGCCATGCCTGCTTGCTAAGAGCCTGGAGCTCAGTTCCGCTAGCGTTGCTCTTCAAGGGCTGTCGGGGTGAAAGATGCTTTCGTTGACACTGGCCCCGACCTTTCAGCAGCAATGCCTGGACACTTCCTACCCGGTCCTACCCCAGTCCTTCGTCCATCCACCTCCCCTTGCCGACCCCTCACTTGCTTGCGGCGCGTTTGGGAAGTGTGGCGCATGTCCCCCCTCCCTGCACGCTGCGCTGCGCCTCTGTCCGTGTCTGGTGAAAGGTGACACTGCGAACCTCGCCCTTGAGCTGCCCCTGTGACCCCAATGCACTCAGCTAACCCTTCTAAGGAACTAGGAGTCCCTCCTCGAGCCCTCACTCTCTGTCTTTCTACTGGCTTGGATCCCGAGCTACGAAAGCTCGCTCAGCTCTGCCCTCCTTCATCAGCCTTTCCTGCCACAGCTGAATGCCAAGCGACTGATCCGGATGGAGCTCAATGTTGTCCTATGCTTGCTCTGTGCTTGTGGGCTTCCGCCAGGTGCTTGTCAACTGCACACGGCTTTAGAGAGACCATAACGGCTAAATAGTACTGATGGAGCTCATGAAGACAATCGCTTCTGCCACTGCCTGCAATGTGTGGTGCACTTCAAAGGCTACGTGATTGAGGTCCTCCTTCAGCAAAAGGAGGGTGGCACCCTCTGCCTGTAGGCCTACACTCTTGTCGCTAAGGATCACCACTTTCCTGAGATTGGATGGCATTGGAAGTGCTGGAGGAGACGTATCTTCCAGCCAAGCTGCACAGAGTACCGCCCAGTTGCAGGATCGAATCCCATGATTGCTCCGTTCTTGCCGTTGTACTTCTGGTAGTCCTCCCTTTTCAAGGATAGGATTCGCACCTTCTTTCCTCACTGCAGGACCAAAGAAGCACGGACAGTGAGGCAACTCGGTACACTTGACATTCTGGCATGCCGCATGCCAGGAGTCCGGTGGCAATCTTTTGCTGGAAGCCTCCCTGCGGCGCTGCTTTGGAGGCTCTTTCCGCTGAGGCATCCTCTGTGCTGTTGCCGTTCTTGTCGGCGGTCTGTTTGCGCAGGAGCTCCTGGATCTCTGCTACCGGCTAAAAATCGCCATGGAATCCGTCCAACGGTGACCCCCCACCTTCAGGCCAAGACGGACCGTGACCTCGAGGGGCGAGGGGCGGGCGAGAATGACAAGGAAAAAGACGGACCCTGACTCTCGCCGAGGCGTTCACCCAGCCGCTTTCTGGGCCGAGGCCCTGGAGCCTTCGGTAGCGGAGCCGCTCACCCACTCGCTCCAGCTCCTCTCAGCACGGCCCTAGGTGCGTGTTCTCATCCTGTACGAAAACTTCGCTGACAGCACAGAAAGAAGGCACGACGGTGAACTGAACTCAATACTGTTTCTAGGTTGTGAGACTAAACTCAGGTCGCATGATTTTTCGTTGTTCCCGCAAATGTTGGGTGCAGGCGCAAAAGGACACCGGTGAACAGTCAGCTGTGCCGATACCCGAGTTTTGCCATGCCTTAGACCTCAACCGTCAATGGTACTACTGAATTGTACTCAATGACATCAATGTTTCAACGGTCACCCTTCCACTACTACACGCTCCGTTACAGTTACGCTCTCGCAACTCGGGCAAGCCAGACGAGGTCTCGGGGTTCAGATGAGAAGTCGGGTTTGCGTTTGTAACAGCCGCACCTCACACATCCTAGGACTTGCAGTTCAGCCAAGGCCTGGTTCACGTCATGAAACATGCACGGCACAGACGTGGGGATTTGTTGGAGAAGTGGTGAAACTTGGCTCATTCCCTGGTGGCTATCATGGGGCTTGCGGGCCGTCCTCCACAACAGCACCGGTGCAGAGCCGCTCACCGCACGGCTGCGAGCTGAGCTCGCTTCCCTGGCGAACAAGAATGCCACCTCAGATTCTGGCGCAGGAATCCCAAAATGCCGACATAGAGTCAAAATGAGTCAAAGGTGGGTGCGTGCGAGCAACCAACGTCGCCACCGCCCACAACTTCCCAGACAGCCGCCGGAGCCATGGCGAAGCTTCATGGACAGCAAAAGACTTTTGAAGATCAGCTTCGAGTAGCTGCGGTCGACTCGCTACACTGTTCTGTTCGACTGAGGAGTCTGCTTAGTGCTCGGGCTGCGGTGAATGGGCCAAGCTCCATTGCACTTTGCCGACTTGGTCCAACGTAGACGTTGATCTTTCATGCAAAAAGGCACGGAGCAAACCTCATGCGAGTAGCTTGCCGCAATTCCGGTCAAGTCGTGGCATTGCGCAAGCTGCACAACGTCCGAAGATCTGCTGCTGACTCTGCAATCTCCACCGTGCTTCAGTATGTCTGTAGGCACGCATCAAGATCAATCAGAGCTCACACCTTGCAGGGTGACTTCTTAACTAGTAGCTAGTCGACATGTTCTTGACTTCTTGCAACGGAATAGAGCTTCAGCTAGAGTGTCTTCAGAGCTGCCACTAACAATCAATGGACTAGGTGGCCGTCTAAGCAGTTCGCACAAGGCCTGACTCGTCACTGCTTTCCGACTCTCTGTCAGCATCTCGTCCATCGAGATCAGCAGTTGCTGGGCCATGTGGGGCACCTCGCAGCACTGACAGCATCAGTTGCAACAAGCGATCGCACTGCGCGGTTTATCCTCAACCCAGGACTAGAATAGCGAAGCAAACATGTCCTCGCCTTCCAAGGCCATGGAAGCGTGTGTGTCTGAGCACATCTGCTCACTCAGCCGCAGTAGAGTGGAAGGGGCGAGCAAGTACTTCTCGGCCTAAGATTGACTCGGGCCAAAAAGTCGCCCTCATCAACAAGAGAAGTGACTTTAGAAGAGTGGCAGCTATGGCTTGAGCTGAGCTGCGCTATGTGATGTGACTTCAGAGGACAAGTCCAGCACTGCAGTGCCTGGAAGTGGCCCAGAAGGCCCTGAGAGGCCGAGGGCGTCATTGGCCATCGCCGACATGGCCGGCTCCACAGAGAACCAGGCGTGAGCCGTCTCACCCAGGCGGAAATAGTTCCGCAGGATGCAGTCCTGCACTCAGATCTCGGATTGAGCTGAGGTTGGGCGCCCGGCCAAAGCAACAGCAGGGTGCTCCGGCATACTCAAGTTACTTGCTAGGGTGGCATGCGCCGAATGAGCCTCTACTTTTACTAGTGGCCGGAGTGACGCGTGTCAGCTTCCTTGCACTGAACAACAAAAGTCACTGCGAGTCCCAAGGACATCCTGTGGCCAGTGATGCGATTGAGACACGGTTGACAATGCGGGGTCCTGCTGAGAAAACAGAATGTCCAACTGCTGGACTGAGAGCCTAAGCGGTGAAAAGCACAATCCGACAACACGCTTGAACAAGTTTCTCACGGTTTCCCAAGTTTCTTCCTCGCAGAATCTATCCGGAAATCGCACGAACAAGGAGAGTCGGGAGCTGGGGCTCGGGGCCCTGCCACAAGCTGCAAACATCTATCTAGGGACGATCTGTCACTGCAATGGTAGCCGTAGCCAATGCCAATTGGCACGACGTTCTGAATCTAGGCTGCAGTCGAGATGCTTTTGCCGGTCGAACTCTTGACCGGGCTGCAAAGAATCCCAAGCCACGGCAGCACCGAGCAAAGCCACATACCTCAAACATAAGTCTGAAGTGCTTTTGGAGCCGCTCCACATGGCCGAGAAAAATGCGTGCGGACTAACACGACACATGGACGGAAGCAACTACGCAAAGATATGCTGCCACTGCATGTGCGGCAGACGTCTAGTGACGGTAGAGCCTCATTTTTTTGGCTCCCGCTTGGCTGATCCGAAGACCGCATTGCAGGTTCCAGACCCGAGTCGAGCCTCATCTAATCACATGTTCTAGCATTTGTTGAAACGATGCATTCGAAAGGTTTGTCCATCCGCAGAACTTGCGACCCGAGCAGAAGCTCGGACATGGCGAGAGTATCTAACTGAGTATATGAGGACAGTCTAGCAGGACGAAGCTCCGCTTCATGTCGGGATCAAGTGGTCTTCGATCCATCCTCGAGCTCGCATGTTTGGCATGAGGGAGGGACCAGCCGAAAGACTGGAAGGGTGCTTTTTGGACTGAACACAGGTCCCATGTGAAGGCACACAGCCAGAACGAGACGCATGCAGCCGTTGTGTCTCGACTTAGCCGGCCAGATCTCCCGGCCAGCACGCCAAGTCCGTTAAGGCGGTTGAAGCCGAGCATGGCCGATGCAAATGACTCCCAGCTCAAGAGAGGGCGAGTCCTGCTCCAAGTCTCCGAGAGCCGTCATTGTTGTCGTAGCTGCGGGATCACAAGGTTTCAATCTGCACTTTGTTGTAGCTGTTGACGCACACGTGTTAGCCACGAGGGTCCGAAACAGGTATTACGAAGCAAGACTTGGCATGCCTGCCCCGAAAGTTCTCGCAACCTCAAATTTGGTGCTATGGCAGCAAACTTGCCACTCGGCTACTGGACGTTGACCGCCTTTGCCAGGCTGTCTCGAAGTGCAGTTAGTGCCACTCGGCAGCCAAGGCTATGAGCCAGGATGACCACGGAAGAACAGTTCTCACAAAGCAGCTGCAGCAGCGACCCAAGCAGATGAGCTGCTTCTGTCGCTTTTGCACCTTGGATCCGTAGCAGTCTTGAGTCTTGTGCCTCTGAAGACGCTACCATGTTTGCCAATGTTGCAAAACGACCGGGCCCCCGGCGGGCCTTGCTGTAGGATTGTTTTCCCTTGTGCGAAGGCCAGACAAATGCCAGCACCGAGTGGTTGCGAAGGATGGCACACTGATGAAGTACCCGGCAAGTTTTCACAACACGAAGGGTGCCATATCGGAACCCGTGCCTAAGCCCGCAGCGATCGCTACAGAGTACTGCTCAGAGTCACTATCACAAGCAGTATCTAGCAGTCACCAGCTGGAATTGCAGCATGGAGAATTGCATGCGTGGCGCACGAATACCACAACTTCGCGATGCTGCAGAGGTTCTGGCAGACTTGACGGTGCCAGTCTAGCCTGTCCTGCCTCGTCCGAATACGGCGGCATCCTCACACCCGAACGGGCGTGTCAGAGATCACTTGCAACTGTGTAGTGTAGTGCGCAGTGCCGGTGTGTGCAGACTTCTTGGACCAACTTCAGCTTGGACTCAGCCAGCAACGCTCCACGAACGGCAAGAACACATCTCTTGTGGCAGGAAAGTTGACGACAGTGGTGGGCCCGTGGAGCTTCCAATGCTCCTGTTCTTGCCGGTCATCGCTGGAGCCCGCGAGACACATTTAGGTTGTTGCAGCCAGGCATCTGCCGCCGCAGCTTGGAGAACATCAGGCGACACATGCATAAAGAGGTCGTGGTTGCCTCCTTGGCCAACGAAATCGAGCCAGCCGCACTCGTCTCTCGCCACCAGAAGTTCTAAGACCTGACTACCCGCGAGCAGGCCTGGGAAGTATCAACTTTTGGCCGTGCTGCGAAGGAAACGTTTGCAGGTCCTTCCCTTGTCACAAAACGGACGGCAGTCTGGCATGTAGAGGACGAACCTCGGTTGCACGGCGGTCGGAGGTTGTAAAGTGGTTGAGCGCAAGTAACTCAGGCTACGAGTCGAGCGAGACAGGATGCCTCTCGGAGAAGCGAGACATGGAGTCCAGTCTGCGACAGCTGGCGATCCACAGCGACTCGCTGGATACTGGAGCGGGCAAAGCTTGTACCTGGCAGACTGGACAAGACCTCCAACAAGGCTTCCACAAAGAAAAGGCCTCGGGCCTCGTCTGCAAGCTCCGCCGCTGTTGGTGCTTGTTGCCCCATTGGGAGCTCCTTGACCGAAGCTGACTCGGCACTTGGCGAGCATTCGCAGCTTCTGCATGGCGTCGGAAACGCATGAGGCAGAACGTGCAGGGGCCCCCTATGATTATCGTGGTATGTGCAAGAATTTCTCAGAAGCCTCTGTCGCGATGACTTCCACCCCCGTCTCACTGTCAAATTTTCCGGGTGCTTTTGCCGTTGCCTTCTCATGATGTGAAATCCAAACTTCTTACCTAAGCTCCAAACTCATAACCAAGAATGTGGAAACTGCAAAAATCATCCCTACACCCATACAGGACAATCCAAACCTGAAGCAAGCCTTGAGCCAACTCGTCTGCTGCATCGATCATTCATCGTGCAACGCTGCGTGCTGATGCTTTCGGACTCAGTCATCCGGCCAGCATCGCGAAGAAGTGTGAGCTAAAGGCGTGGACTCGCCTTGCTGCATCCGGACGGCTTGACTACGGCCCTAAGCTTCTGCAACAGTGCCCCGGTCAAGGACACGTGCAATCGCCAAGGTCTCAACCAGCCCCCAAGAGCTTGAACCTAGCGGGTCACAGTTAAGCATGCTGAGGCTAAGCGATGCTCAAACTCACACCAGGCCATCGGCAAGCCGGTTCACGAAAAAATCCAGGAGAGAGTCGTTGATGTGCTGGCCATCTTCCAGTCTTACCTGCTCAGCTCAGCTCAGATGCGGGGAGAGACTCGGTGCACTGCTCCGATTGCTCCCCGCCCAGTCTGACATGGAGAGACTCGGCACCGGCCCTGAGCCACGAACAGCAATATACAGCAATACACAAGCATAGCTCATGACTCATGAGAGAAATCAGACGCAGGTCCTTGCAAGGCACTTAGGGCTCTGCCGTCCTGCTCGGATCTGCGCATAGGCCGGGCCTTTCACCATGCAAACCACACAGATCCTCCGACTCGTGTCATTGCCACTGGGTGCTGGTCCAGAGCAGACCAACTGGACAGAATGCTCCGACCTCAAGTTCGAGAACCCTTCGTGACTGACGAGTTGGAACATCATGCAGACCAAGAACCAGGGAAGCCGAACAATCACTTGTCACGCCCCAGCGCCAGACCCTTCTCCAACTCTTCCCACAGGACTTGCAGTGCCTGCAACGAGGCTGCGGAGCCGCGGCATACGAGGGAAGCCACACCCACAACGGCAACCTCGCCTTACTCTGATGCTCCGCTTCGGCTTCTGCTGCTTGGAAAACCTCCGCGGCGCCACGGTCCTGTCCGCTCTCCTGGTCACAGCTCCGCTAGCCGCTAGCATCCGCTACTTGTATCACCGGCTAGCATTGCCGGCTTGCGCTCAGCCCAGCCCACCTGACCAATCTCCTTCCGAAGGCTGACGACGGCTGCACATGCAGCTTGGCTACAAGCTGTACGAACTCGACACCGTGCCTGGTCTGCTCGCACGACAGAGTTGGAACAATGCTGTCAAACGACATGCTACACTCCACGACCGCCTCCAATAATGCCAAACGCTTTGCCTGTTCCATGAGCACCTGAACCATGCTGACTGGTTTCCCTACTCATCACAGACTTGGGCCGACTTTGCACAGTTGCCAAAGATTCCTTCCTAGGCCTCCTCAGCGGCGATGCCACAGGCCGCAACAGCTGCAACGCCAGCAGCACATGTTATCTGCCTTGGCAGATCGTCGGCAGTCGTCCCAGGTGGGCAGAGAACCAAAGCGGAAGGCACGGGGTTTGATTGCTGTGAAAATCTCCGGTCGTGTCGCACAGTGGAAGGATCAAAAAGTTCCACTGATGTATAAAGAAAACAATGCACGCAAAGATGGTCAAACCTGCAAAGATGCGATACAGTATCATCGTGTGATCTTATGCACGATGAGAGATCCGAGAAGCCCTGGATCTTTTCAGTAGTGCTTGAAAGGCTCCGTACAAAGAGGCTCGACCCCTATCGTGACCGTTCTGACTCATTGCGATCACTTTGTCGATGTGGCCTTGTGCTACGATCACGCCAGACTGAGACTAACATGGCTGATTGCGCTCCGCTTTCAAGGATGAGGGAAAAGAGTGAGGCTCACACGGGCCCCGGGCGGAGATGCACATGGTCTAGTGCCACGATGTCCCGCCCAGATTGACACAACAAGACTGCTCTCGGCTGTGTGTGTGTGTGAAATACCTTAACCTCTACGACGAACTTGTACTGAACACTTCCAAAATCAAAAGCCCCTCACCTTGGCTTCTCATGAGGTTCCGACGAGGCAGTCGACAACTGCTCCGCCGCCTTCTGTTTGCCGGCAGTCTCTTCCGACAAGGCCTCAAGTCTGTGAAAAAGCAGCGCAGCCACACGCAAAATTAGGTGGCCAGTGCTGAGATTCAGACCAGAGTGCAGCATGATAGAATGTCTTGGGCCAGTTCTTTCCCAAGGACTGTGCTGCCACTGTCACGGGCATAGTTCATAAGGTTTATGATGCTACCGATCTGCTGCTTTGAGGGCACATGCTCAAGTGTTGCAGCAGCACTTCGGCTCGTGTTTCCCAGATCAGACGTGGTCACGGTGTCCAGAATGGCACGCCCTAGGAAAGAAGCCTTCACGAAGTCAAAGGCAGGGTTGGCAGAGCTGTCCATTCCGTCGTCCAGGAGCAGAGCAACACCCAGATCAAGAAAAGCACTGGCCGCGGTCAGCTTCTTGGCCACGGCATCGGGGTCACCGGGAACAAACGACTTGGCAAGCCAGCCCAATAATCGCGAGATCTCATCGCTGCTTGCATTGATCACGCCCAGCTTGAGCAGCTGTTGAGCGAATGCCAGCCACATTTCTTCTACAGTGCTTCGCCGGGTGCTCGACTCCGGCGCGCTAAGCTCGGAGTCTGCGACCTTAGATCAAGCTACCCTGCAGCCACCTCTTCAGACCGTTCGGACCGAAGCAAAGTGCCAGACCCCATTGCGCAACAACGACTGGGCGGAAGGATCTGAGTGCTCGATGTTCTCCTCGCATTCCTGACTTGCCCATTCTTTGCAAAATTGCACTGCACCTGCCAACCCTCGCTGCTTTCACGGTATGCAACATGTCATTTTGCCATCTGCAAACACTCCCCGTGATCGCCAACTGCATTTCTAGCCTGTTCCCGTCCTTGCGGCTTTTCGACGGCTTCTGATTCGATGCACGCGGTTCGGCTTCGACTTCGTGGGCCTCTTCAGACTCAAAGCCTTGCATGTTGGACCTGCGGGCAAGAGAGATTCCTACGTGTGGCGTTACGGCATCCCTGGCTGGAGGGACAGGGCTACGACAGTACCCATGCCGACACCAGGCAAAAAGGTAGATGGAAGAAGGACACATGCACAGATGGCAGGGGCCCCACTAGTGAAGCCTTTGCTTGGGGAATCTGTCGACGAGAACTTTGCAAACTCCGCTGCCATCGCTTGAACCCAATCTCTGACTCCTGGTCCTGCTGTCAGATACCGGGGGTGCGGCGACAGAGGCGCGGCAAGCAACGATGTCATAACTTCACCACCCCCATGTCCGCCCAAACCCTCCTTCGCATGGCCTGCTATGGCCTGGCCTGCGTCAATACCGACACGCCGCCAACAAACGTCAAAAGTAGAGCAGCAGCGAGGTAACACCGCCATGCTTGAATCCATTCATTCATTCATCCATCTATCCATCCATCCAACGATCCATCCATCTATCCATCCATCCAACGATCAATCCGTCTATCCATCCATCCATCCATCCATCCAATCGATCCCTAAACGCTAAACCCTAAACCGATCCATCCATCCAGCCAGCCAGCCATCATAAGCCCTTAAGATAAACCCTTTCATGATTTCCTCTACAAACGACTCTACAAATCGTTCTGTGAAGTGCTTCTACGCAAGCCCTTCTACAAAGCTCGTGCTCACACGCCACTTCGAAGCGAAGGTTTTTGTGATCGCCACTCTCTCTATTTTGGACGGCCAACTCACAAAGGTAGTCTCTGGCAAGTCTCATCGGGATCTTGACAAACTAAAAAACGATGCCATAAATGGTGTCGAGAGATATGACACCCCTCGAGCGCCATGAAGCTCCATGACAAGCAGGAGCGGCGCGTGCAAAAGAGATAAAAGCTGCATATCACACCCTTCTTGACAAAAGCTCCATGAAGCAGGAGCGGCGCATGAACGCCAAAAGCTTCAAGCGGCATCTCCATGTGGGCAGGAGAACGAACAGATGGGATACCCTCCATATGGCAGGGGCGCGAAAGAGTTTGGAAGCAAATTCTTTCTTGTTGCAGGGTGGCGAGGGTGGGAAAGATCAAACCCAAACCTTAAAAGGAAACGGCCGCCCGAGGACGAGTGCTCACACAACACTTCGAAGCGAAGATTTTTGTGATCGCCACTCTCTCTCTCTTGGACGGCCAACTCACGAAGGTAGTCTCTGGCGAGTCCCATCGGGATCTTGACAACCCAAAGAACGATGCCATAAATGGCGTCGATGAGATATGACACCCCTCGAGCGCCATGAAGCTCCATGACAAGCAGGAGCGGCGCGTGCAAAAGAGATAAAAGCTGCATATCACACCCTTCTTGACAAAAGCTCCCCTTGCGAAGCTCGGAGGATAAGGCCATGCTTAGTGATGTTGAGAACTTCATGAGTACGCAGAAAACAATGGAAACCCAGCGTCATTATGATGGCGAAAGCCAAATTCCCATCTTCCAGGGCCTTACCTGCGACAGCGAGAACAACTAATGCCGGCAGGGCGGTGCACGGGAGGGGAGTTCAACTTTACGCCAGATGCGAAAAAACCGCATGGACTGAGGCAGATGATGGCAAGTTTGAGGTACATAGTGATGTACTCCAGAGAGAGAGTCCCCGATAAGGCCAAGACCTGCACCAAGTTCCCACTGATCATCGATGTATGAAGCAAGGAGAACGTCCAAATGTGTGGAAGATGAAGCTGCATCCAAAAGACGTGTGACTTTTTGCAATGCGGACCAAGAGCGTTTTCGTGTCTTTGAAGAAATAGCGATATCCAGTAACCTGAGTCCTCGTCTGGCCGGCTGCTGCACGGTTCGACGGTCAATGACGACTGGCGGCATCTGTCGGATTGACCATGCTGTCCACATGGCCCACCAAAAGGAATAAACGTGCAGCCAGCAGAGCAGCGGCTAGCCGACGGAGGACTCGGTTCAAGGCTCGACTGGACGAGCGCCCTATTGGAAATCACAGACATAGACATGTAGCTATCAGTCAAATGCAACAAACGGCGCCGGCAAGTAGAAGGGCGGCGCAACATCCATTCTACACTGAGGACAATCATACGGAGCTCGAGTTTATTGCTGCGAGCTTCTGGTTTCCAAGTATGTCGAAACACAACCTGCCACACCCACGAGTTTGCGTCAATGCTCTGACGCGGATAAGCTTTTGGGTTCACCAACTGACCTGTTGAAATGCGTACATCACATCCGGTGTGATTGCAACGTGCGGCAAAAAGCGAGGCCAGCGAAACACTGGAAGGCAAAGGTGAAGCGCCAAACGATGGAGATTGGCTCAATGGGGCGGGGCGTGCCGGGTGTAGAGGCAATCCCGGGGCCAAGCCGAGACGAGCAACATAGTGCTGGTAAGGCTTTGGTTTGACATAGTCATTTGTACCCCACACAGCAAAAATCAATGCAGACGCCATCGCAAAATTGTCCCCAAGTAGCGAAAGTCGTTCAGCCTCGTATGCATCCCAATTTTGTTGGGTGCGACCTTGCACTTCCCGCAAAGGGCCACTCAGAAAGATCAAACCCAAACCTTCAAAGGAAACGGCCGCCCGAGGACGAGTGCTCACACAACACTTCGAAGCGAAGATATTTAAATTTACAATGGGTCGGTGGACAAGCAGCGAGAGGGCCTTTTCAATTCGGGACACCGAATTGTCACGGCACCACACACGCATCTCCAGTTCACACGGTCGAAGAGGCTGGTGCCACACACGCAGCACCATTTTACCATGCCCGGCGACACCAGCTGCCCAGTGCTTGCAAAACGTCCCGTTAATAGTTGTCGCCCATAACCAGGGCAGGACTGCGGTCGAAACTGGTTAGCAAAGTCCAACAGCAGAGGCAGGCTAAAGGTTGATGCCCTGTCCGTTAGGGACGATGCCCGATTCTCACCGCATCTGATGGAGCATGATGCAGCGAAGCACTCATAGGAGACCTTGAGGGGATTACTTCCCGGTAGTCTCAGGTATCTTCCACGAACCCAGGCAAATCGCTGGAACCCCTCAGTGCACAACGTCGATCCCCGACTTCAATTAAAGATAAGGAACAACCTGACCAAAACCCCAGGGCCAACCAACCTGTTGAGTAACCTTGATGACATGCCTTTCAACGGGCTTGGTTTTTGTTGCTTATTTTTTGCCGTTTCTTTTATCATTGCTTTTCTGTTTCCTTGTTTGGGGACATCCTAGCTTCCCTCCTCTGTCGAGGGGGTACTGAGCCCTGCCACCGCCATGCATGCGCACTCATTACCACATGGCCTTTCCTCGCAACCGTTGTCCCCGCCTGGGTTCCGCTTCGATTTGGGCAGTCCAGCCTCGCATCAACACACGCCGATTTCCGCATGCTTCGCCTTGCTACCGTTGTCTTCGAGCTCTGCTTTCATGAGGGCAACCCAGCTTCACTGTCGCTTCTTTGCCCGTTTGAATTTAAACTGCTGGCTTTCAAGCTTTCCAAATTCAGGAAGTACTCCTTGAAGTCACCCCCTCAAGCCGTAACATGCAAACCCTCAACTGAACCCAACTCTCTTGCCTCGAGGTTGCTTTAACGAATCCCTGAGTTTCGGCATAAACGCAAATCTTCAATTCCTGCTTGGTCGTGGGCTATATGAGGGCTCTTCCAAGGGTACTGTTTGGTAGGGCTTCGGCAGTATAGCAAGAGTAATCGCAATAGTAATAATACTTCTAATGGTAATAGTACTACAAAATAGTAAAAGCACTAGTAATCGTAATAATAATAATACTAATAACTGCAGTCGTAATAGTCATAACATTAGTACTAGTCATACTAACAGTAAGAGGCCTAGTAATAGCAATTGTAGTGCCTTTCCTTTCCCGCCTTCCTTGCTTGCTTGCTTGCTTCGTTGCTTCTTTGCTTTCTTCTTTGCTTCCTTGCTTCCTTGCTTGCTTGCTTGCTTGCTTGCCACGCGGCCGGAAAAAAAAACTGAAAAATAAACAGAAAAACACCGCCACCCCTTTCAACCGAACCCTGACGTCGACCACAACATCCCCAAAAAACTTGCCCGCGTGACAGCCTGCCTCCCACGGCACTCAAGCTCTTGCTTCTTCCACTCCTCCTTCCCAGTGACTTTCCTCTCCTTGCTTTCCGCACGAGCTTGTCTCGGAGTCTCGCTTTGTTGGCGGTCAGCAGGCGACTGTTGCTTCTTGGATTTGATGGCCATCTCCGAACTCGAAACGGCATCAAAAAGGGCCGGATCAGCCGATGTATCTTGACTTTCCGTAAGCCGAAGCCTCCTCCGCTTGCGGCCTGGGCAGTGTCCAGCGTGCCGGGAACGGGGCGGGAACCGGAAGAATCGGAAGACCATGACGGACCGGCCTGCACCTGCCTTCACGTCGTCCCTTGCAGACCGCTCGGGTCCCTGACAACGTTGCGAGAAACCACGGCAGGAGCCTGGCTGAAGCCGAAGCCTCGAAGTCTTCGTCGGCTTTGGAGGCTGTAGGCTTGGGCTCCGTTCGCCTTCGAGCCTTACCTAGGTCGGCATTGTCTGAGCAATCATCGGTTATCGCAGTGCACAGGCAAGAACATCAAGTCAAGGGAGCGCAGCAGCCAGCTTATCTTGCTATCTCGCAGCAGCAATCAGATAATCCAGTCGAGCGTCGTGCTTCACTGTCCGTCTTCGCCGCCCTCATCGACTCCGTCAGGTCACGCATCATGTCCTGCAGATCCATACCTTGTACCGACATCAGATGTGACAGGACAAGTGACACGCTCCGCACTGCTGAGGCCCTGGACTTTCTCAGCCGCGGATGCCAAACTTGCTACAAGTACAAACAACTACTGCCAGCTACTTGCACAACCTAGTCAAAACCTTGAGGCACGAAGCATGGTCGATCACGCAAAGATGTCGCCGGGCCGCAAGCGCAAGCTGCGCTTTACATGGACTGCTGTACAGCTCCAGTTGCAACTGCAGTGAATCTCTCTTTTCCTGGCGATGGCACCTTCCGATGCTGGAGTCAAACCAGGACGAGGGTCAGTTGTCTGCGCTGTCCGGGCTCGCAAGCATGATGAACGAGGTTGCACATGTTTAGCCTTCGTCTGGGAGCTCGACGGTGTAGAAGCGCAAGCGACATCGAAAGATACCGTCTCAGCCTGCGGCTATTGCCGGTAGCACCCGTGCCAGACAGTACTGACAGTACGGTAAGTATACAAAAACCACGCACTTCTTGGGCGACAACATCTCAAAACCATGCCGAGGGTCCGTAAGTTGCCGCTTTCGCAGAAGCAAGATCACGGTACACCTGAGCTTCGTCTGTCACAAGTCCAAGCGAAGATGCACGCACAGATTCGTGGTGCAGGCAGGTAGCACATAGTTTCCCTGCAGCTACGGACCAGAACTCCGTAGCCACCTGGGAAAGAAAATACTGGTCGTGGCTTACCTTAGTTGCAAGCAAAGAATGCGTTGGCCTCATCTGCGGATCCGTGGCCAAGCTCCCACAAAATGACCGGCAAGTTGGAAAACGGTTAACTACCCGAAGACTCGTACACGATGCCTTCCTTCACCATCCCAGCCCTTGTTTCAATCTTTTCTGAATTTCTGGCTGGGAACCATCACCACAGCGCCGTGGAAGTCTTTGATGGCATCGACCAGAGCATCGATTGTCTCCATGTCCAGATGGTTCGTGGGCTCGTCCAAGTAGATCAGGTGGGGCCTCGGTGAAAGTCCCGAAGCAATCCGAAGCCACGTCAGGAGTCAGGAGTTTCTCAAAACGCTCCTTGCGGCCGCAAGGCTGGCGATAGGTGACAATAGCCAGAGCGACTCGGCTCTTCTGCCCACCAGACAAGGTCTTGATTCGTCTGAGGGCCATGTCACCTTGGCATCATGCGCTGCATGTCCTGTGAGTACGCCGCCCGCAACGATCTGGGCACCTGGCCGCTGATCCCAAAGCGCCCCAAAACGCTTCGGGCCTGCGTGGAAGCCAAGATGTTGCTGCTTCAATCACGATCCATATAAATTCCGGCACTGTGCCACATTTGATGCTGACTTCGCCTCTTGATCGGTGATGCCTGGAAAACTGGCTTGCACGCAATCTACACACGTCGCATCGAGATCGAGCGAATCCACGTGATGCTGCGCAAAGGTACCTGCAAGAATACCACTTGATCGCCCGAAACTCAAGCAGGAGCTGTCGAGAAAACGGCGCACCTATCCTGGCGTTGCGATTGATATCGATCTGTCCAGCTGTTGGTATAAGCTTCTTTTGCATGACTTTGAGCAAAGTGGACTTGCCAGCCTCGGCTGTTGTGCTATGCAAAACCTAAGAAAGGGAAGTTCGAATCCCCTCGGACTGAATCATTTTCTGGTTCCTGCCCCTCTTGTTGTTCCAAGAGTCACCGTTGGCGCCCAGTATGCCAATCCGTCCAGAAATGTCCAGGTTGGCAGTGGCATTCTCAAAAAGTGGTGCTTTGCCAGCATAGGCGAAGCTCATGTTGTCGAACTGGATTAATTGAGTCTTTGGCAGCTGGCCAGGTTCCGGGAATCGGATGGAAAGAGATGCGGCGTCGTTGAAGGTGACGGCAGGGTCTTCGATCTTCTCCATCTTATCTAGCATTTTTTGCTTGCTGGCCTGGGACCACAGTCTCGAGACAACATGTGGGTGTAGGTGCTCCACAAGCATGACAGCTAGGATATGCTAGGATAGTTGCTAGGATGGCACATGCAAAGCAGTTGCCGGCCTTTTGTGCCACAATCTTGGGTCGCTCATCATGCTTGTTGATGAACTCCAATATGTGAGATATCTCCTTCTGCTGGGCATCATAAGCTCGCTGTTGAGCTAGGCGAGTTTCCTTCACCGTCTGCACGTATGCATCGTAGTCGCCCTGCATGTTTGCAAGATCTAGACTTACCACGCGTCAACTGTATTGAAATGCGCGATTCCCAAGACAGCCGTACCTTGTAATACGCCAGCTTCTTGCCGTTCAGCAGAACGATGTCCGAACACACAGCATTCAGGAAGCCCCGATCATGCGAGACGATAAGACAGGTGTTCTTGCACGAGAGCAGGTAATCCTGAAGGTAGAGAACCTGCGCCAGCAGAAATGTAGACTCATGGCCTCTCAAAGATACAACAACCGATAGCTAAATCAAGAGGCAGCTGGAAAGTCCAGATGATTTGTCGGCTCATCCAGGAGTAGCAGCTCAGGTTGTGCAAAAAGTGCCGAAGCCAATGACACGCGCATTCGCCATCCACCAGATAAAGAAGATGTGGGCGTGTCCAGCAATTCATCCGTGAACTGAAGCCCTGACAGTAACATGACCATGTCCATGCATGCACACATGTCAATCCACAAGAAGAAGTAAGAACTTGCACCCGGCAATGCCAGCAAGTAGCCTCGCAAGATTTTGGCAGCACGTGGCTCCGCATCATCAGAACCAATCTCCTGGAGCCTGTCCGCAATCTGCTTGAGTCGTTCCGACTCTGGCGCATCGCGCGCATCTTTCTCCTGGAGAAGCTTCTGCTCTTGCAGCAAGAGCCTCCTCTCTACGTCACTGTGCAGAACCCAGTCGATGGGTTTCCGATCGTCTCCGACAACTTCCTGTTCTACCATCAGCACCTTCAGATTCTTGGGGAACTTGTCAAACTTGTAGTAAGCAATCTCCCGCAGCAGAGTGCTCTTCCCCGCGCCATTGCGTCCGATCAAACCATAACGACGTCCTTGATTGAGCGTGAGGTCTGTGCCGAGAAGAAGTTCAGAGCCATCCAGTGACCGCAGATCAATGCTGTTCAGTTTGATGTCAGCCTTCGGTGCACCCAGCTTCTGCCGTGCCTGCAAATACACTTGAAGCGCGTTCTCGGCTTCAGTCGGTCCAGAAGCAGCCTTTTCCTCCTTGACCCGGGCGGCTTCCATTTTTTGCTTGGCCTTCTCGGCTTTGGCGGCTGCGTTTTTGGCAGCGAGGCTTTTGAGGGCGCCATCCTTACCTGTGCAGGCGGACGAGTTGTCATGTGGGGTGATGACCAGCGCTAGATTCCGATAGATGATGCTGCATGCACAGTCTCTCGTACAAGTTTCTCTGATTTTATCGCTAAGCAGGCTTCCTAGGCTTTCTGTCTGCATCACCCCGCGGGCCAATCCCGAGAGGGCCCTGCACCCACCTACCCGTCGTATCGTCATTCTTGTGGTCTTGACCAAACTGACCACGGATCAACAACACTAGCCAATCGCGATGCCCTGCACATGTGCTGTGCCTATCATGCCAAGCTATGCAACATGTCCAAACTGCACCGCCGCAGTATGTCCCACAGGTCCCGTCTCAGCGGGAAGGAATATCGTCAAGGTCTGGGAGTGGCCATTGTCGAGGTTCCAAAACTACACTGCTTGTTTGAGATGCTGATGCTTCCTGCCACCCCCCCACAAAACACGAAGCTTGGACGATCCTGAGCTTTGCATACAAGCATCCCAAGATGATGAGCGTTCTGAAAAAAGGCCTGTACACCTCTAGTCCAGGAGCGTCCGGAGACAGGGCAACGGTTACATGTTGAACCTGTGGCTGCCTTCGATTTTCACGCAGCCATCTTCCACATGCCAGATTTCATCACACGTCTCTTGCAAGAACTCGGCATTGTGTGTAACGACAATGGTGCCGCCCTTGAAAAGCTTGATCGCTTTCGCAAGTGAGCTGACCGTCCTCGCGGCACCGTGTACCATCCAGGCAAAGCCGGCAAGAGCTGCGAGTTGCGAGAGCAAGCCCTTTCCATTCCTAGCGCATTCAAGTGCATTCGAGCAGCTGAAAGTCCAAATAGTTTGTTGGCTCATCAAACGCAATGACGTGTGGCTTCGTCCACATTGCAGCGGCCATCATTAGCTTACCTTCGCGGCCACAGCCACACGATCTTCTGACTCGAAGGCTTAATCACCACATCCCCTAGGCCAAATGCGGATCAGCGTCTCTTTTGTCCGGCAGAAAACCCTTCCATCATCCGGTGGCAGGTCATGTTCTCCGAAATCCCGAATGGCTCCTCACTTGGACACCAGAAGTGTTTCCGCAGTCCGTGCTGAGGTCACTGGCTCCTAGAGCCTACTCAATCAGTCCGCCGAAGCTCCAAATGCTTGACAATTTCCCTGGTGCTGAGCGGTCGCATCGCCGTCTCAGCACACGCTATCCTGTCGTCAAGAGCTGCACCTGTAACGATGTCCAGGAATGCATATCCGAAGCTAAGGCGGCAGTTAAGGCGGCATATGGATTCATGCAAGATACACATTTTCTCGACCCCCAGAAGTCGCAGTTTGGTGAGGGGCTCGTACGTGTTCCTTCAGTTGGCATGGCAAGCGCAGCAAGGGTCACAGTGCTCCGGCGAAGCTCCAAAGCTTCAGCTGCGGCTTGCAAAGCGAGCGGCTGCTTGGCGTCGTCCAAACCCTTCCACTTCACCTCATACAGGATCTGCCGGCCTCTCCTGCAGATAAGAGGGCGCTCCGAAACCACTTCACGCGTTTAAGATAAGCCGCTGTTTGCAAGAGGCTTTTGGAGGCAATTGGGCAGCAGATTATGCATGGCGTTGATCTTGGACAGCATGTTTCCCGAATCTTTCCAAGCGTCTTCTGTCTGGATAGCAGTGCCTCGACTTCCTTCCCACGCTTGCCATGCTTGACGGCCATGTCCTGCGACTCCCGTTCATTGCATGCAGATTGGAGCGATTGCCACGAGGCGTTCGGGTACCAGGGAGGGGCGATGTTTCACGACATTTCCAACACTGTAACACTGTGTTCGTCCACGCGGCCTTCCTGTACTGAGCCTCCTCATCACTTTGTGGCAATGTCAGCCTTCGCTGCGTCTCTTCATCATAGCCTTGCCTGACAGAGTGGATAACGAGCTGGTTTGGATGGTGATGAGTGTATCGCTCCACCAGCACCACCGAACGAAAGACAGGAGTCGCAGACTATCCCAATTGACCTAAGCGTAACTGGCCCTCTACAACTGCGTCTGCGGTCCTGAACTATCTGAACTTCAAAGACTCCCAATACAAAGCTGAATGCCCCCCCTACCCAAACAGCGTGCCATTGTCAGGCCATAGGCACAGGAAGAAACCTGCTCAACTGGTCCATTATATAGCTTTCCACAATGCCCGGCCTAAAACGTGTTTGAAAGTAGTGCAAAGGCGTACTCTTGAGGAACTCAGACAGGTGGAAGAAGTGGTGCTGGGCCTCAAATTGATCACAAAACAACGCCATCGCTCCGCAACACAATTCTGATTCCATCACGGTGGATGGGGCGTCTTTCTGCCAAGCTGCTATATAAGCCAGCCGGAGATTTCTGTGTCTCCAAACGGCACTTACCTGCACAGTCACAAAACCGGAGACATCGACGAGGAGGGAGAGGCAGACGAGAGGGAGGGAGGGCGAAGGACGGGATGTAGTCAAATGTCCTCTCCCGTCTCATCCTCGGGTGGAAGGAGCTCACCAGCAAGAAGGTTCAAAAGCCTCAGATAAACCAAAGAGTCATGCCCAACGTGCTGAGCCGCTATCTGGTGTTTATCGGTGGCCGTGCTCAGATCGGAACGTTGACTTGCCAGCACCGTTTCGACCAACCACTCCGATGCGGCTGCCCATGGTCAGCCGTACGGTTACGCCCTTCAACCTGGCAGGCGCATGCAGCAACTGCCTTGCCGTCTTTAAGCGAATAAGGTCAACGGTCAAAGACCCCACGGGACCCCTGAAGGCGATGTTCGGGGACTCTGGAGACTGTGTGAGCCTGTGAGCCTGCCGTTTGCCGGCAAACCACCGCTTCAGAGTCCAAAAAGCATGCGCACAAGCGCAAGGTACCCTGGAAGACAGCAACATAATGCTCTGTCTCACCCATGACTACGGTTCAGGCCGCGTTGCACTAAGGGGGCATCCTCAAAGTACTTGAAGTTCAGGTTGGTCACCTGCAGATTGTTCACATCATTGCGTGGCGGCGTGGCATGGCCAAGGAACTGGGCTGCCGGCTGTTGCCACCGGCTTGCTGGCCGTACCGAGTCCCTCGATCTTTCCTCCAAGAGTTTGAGACAAGCTGAAGAGATGTGCCGTCATCCACCCGACGCCTTGCAAAGCCTTTCACTATGAGATTGAACCCTTTTCTCCTACGGTCCAGCAATAGAACTGGCGAAGAGTGCACCATGCCCTCGCTCCTGCCTGGCATAGGAAATCTCATGCCGTCCTCGTCTCCATCCGCGGGTAAAACTCCCAATTGCTTGCCTTCTGCTGGCCTGTGGTCCGGCATGGCAATGGAACCGTGAGTCTTGCCCGCACGCCTTCCCCATTGCTGGCTGAAGCGCTTCTCTTGATCATCCTGTGTCTTGCCTTCGTGACCTCTCACCGTCAATACCTGGGCCAAGAGTTCTACAGAGATAGACGGTTCTCTCACCGAGGCGCAGACGACAAACAGCGACCTCTTTGCAAGAACTTTGCTTCAAGCCGGGCTCGGGCCCTGGCGCTTTTGGCCCCCTCGGCATCCAGCTTCGTCTTTTCCCTCGGCTCACAGCTCGCAGCAGACTGCGCTCGCCTGGCAAGCCATGCCATGCCAGGCGATGCGCCTGAAGGCATCGAAGTTTCCCTGGTAGTACACCAGCTTTCCCTCCTTTGTGAAGTGCACGATGTCCTTGTCGGGATGTATTGAAAATCCAGGCTCCACACTCACACTCCAAGCCTTCTTGCTTCCCAGACTCCGTGCAGGCATGATTCAGGAAGCCGGCATCGTGTGAGATGATCATGGCGGTTATCCTCTTGCCCTGCCGCTGAGTCAAGACCACTGACGGTGAAATGTAATACTATATAGACTATAATGTAATGCCATCGTCCCCGCCGGAGCCTGTGTCACTAGGTAATTTTGGAGCCACCGGACGGCCTGACCATGAAGAGGCGATGCTCAGATGCCTGGGTGCTGGATAAACGAATGCAGCTAAGCCACGACGGAATCTAAGTGGTTTGTCGGCTCGTCCAGCAAAAACACGTCCGCGCCCTGGGCAACGGCGCAGGCCAAGGCGAGCCGCATCTTCCAGCCTGGTGTGGGACATTGTGGGACGAAAGGACCACGACTTTCCATCGAGGACGGACTCAAAAAATGAAACGACGAAGTTCGGGCAACGACGTGGACACAGACAGGGAGAGCGACATGTGTCGTCAGTCGTTCAGATGCAGCCTCCACTCAACTCGCCAACCTGCTTGCCTGAGCTCAGTCAGTGACAAGTGGGACGGCAAGCTTCTCGACCACTGCCAAGTTGCTGAACATGTCCGAGTCGAAGCCAACATCGTGAAGGTACTTGTCTGTGGAGCGACTGTCAATTCCTTCGCACTTCCTGGAAAGTGGCGGCTTCAAAAGCCGCGCGAGACTCCATTCATGAAGCGCAGCCGAGGCTCAGCTTCACAAACTCACCTCAACGAATCGCAGGCAAAGGAAGTAACACGTGGCTCTCGCACTTGGACTGGGGACAAGTTGCTGCAGGAAGTTCTTCTGTCGATGTTGTCCAAGATCCCCTCAGAAAAAGGCCAAGGCGGTGCCGCTCAGCAGTCCGAGTTTATCAACTGCTCCGCTCTCCTCGTGCTCCAGGTGGTAGCACTTGAGCTTCTCCATGCCAGGCAAGTCGCCAACTGCAACCCTGAGTCTAGAGTCTAGCAGCTGCCCGTCATGAATCTTACAAGACAAACCGAGTCCAGCTATGTCCAGCTATCCTTGCTCACCCCACCGGCCTTGACATCAAGGTTGTCTTACCAGCGCCGTTCTGTCCAACGATGCCTGAATCTGTCTGAACAGAAGCGAATATGTTTGGGATTTGTGGGCACGATGCTTTCAACCAGCCTTGCTGTGACAACAGACCATGCCGCTGCAGCACAACGGCTGCATGAAGGAATCTTGATTTTCTACACTAGGCGAAGCTAAGTAGGATTCCATACCGGCGGCCGCGTCGAAGTTCAAAAAGGGTGTTGCTCAGCAACGGCTTGACCTGAGCACATGCAAGAGCCAGTGATCACTTTCAGCAAAACAACATAGGAGTCAGAGATGTACCAATTCACGGTCGAGGCACGCTGCCTCCGTACATCAGGATCAGGTTCCTAGGCGCAGAACAGGTAATTGCCCTTCGGAGAGAAAGGGATGGAAATCAACGACGAGTAGATATGGCTTGTGGCACCGGCTACCTGCAGGGATGCGAACTTATTGCCCAGACAGAAGCGCACAGCAACGCAAGCAAGCATGCTGCATCATGACCAGTTTGACCAGTCAATTCACTTGACTTGAGACTTGTCAAGGCTGTCAGACAGCTTGCTTGGATACGAAGGACTGAGCTCGTGGCTTCAAGAGCACTGCCAAACTGTCACGAAAGAACCATGTGGTGACGGCTAAGCCAACCAGCGACCCCTGGATTCTCAAGTAGAGCATACCAATACTTCGGCAATCCCTGCAAATTCAGCAGCGTGAAGTTCTGGGGCTGCCACGGAATGCAACAAACAAGGTCTTCATCAGACTTCGAAGTAGCAGCAACCTGCACCAACCGGACCCGTTGAAAGCCACAGCTTGCATTCTAGGGTCCGCAAGATTTTGGATTTGCGGGTGTCTGACCTCTTTGGCCGCATCCTTCGCTGGAAAAATCCTATCCTGAGCAATTGAAGCATCAAGTGTATAGCAGCGCATAGCCAGGTCAAGTGTCCTCTGAGGCCGCCTGAGGCCAAAACTAATAAATCCTTGAGAAAGGCATCGATGTCCCCAACACCGGCGGCCTCCAAATGAGGCCTCAACTGTCAATTGCCAGCACGACACTCATGTCCCACCGAGATCTTTGACATAAGATCCACACGCCACTGATTGCTCTAACTCTTCAGCGGCCTCCGCCCGCTTTGAGGCATCCTGCAAGGGCCGCACGTTCAGCCCCGCCGCGAAGGCCTTGCTTCCCCTGCCTAAGCCCAGGCGTTCCTGTGCTCGGTACTGTCGCGTAAACCGTGTCCATTGCAATAACACTCTCTCACGAATACAGGGCCATCAGGTCGCTAAAGCTAACCCCTGCAGCGGAATGGTTAAGTGCCGTAGCAAAAAGCATCCTGGAACAGCTAGCACTAAGCAACTGGATTTCATCCTCGAGGCAAAAGCAAGTCCAACGCAGCTCCTGAAGCAGGTCGACAGCAGAAGCCGTCAGGTATTCCAAAACCTTCCAGGCGCAGCCTAGGTCTACTGAAAGCAGTTCTGCGACTTCTATCCTTACACGTCCTTGCGCGGTGCAATCTTCGGAACTCAGAAGGTGATAGACCAACGCAGCAATTGACAGCAAGGTCATCAAGATGAACTGATTCAGTGCTGCTTTCAAAAGGCAACCTTCGCTGGCCTGCTCGTACCTCACACATCTGCGAGACGCACTGATTGGGACAACCATTACATCACAGAACGGTTGCGATGGTAGTGGTTGCGGTTCAGCAACCGCTTTCTGGCAGGTAGTGGCTACGTGTACTGTCTGCCACTTAGGCCCAGGTCAGAGAGCCTGACCGCTTTTGAAGCTCAGATAGCCACGGACAGCTGGTTCGGCAGTCCACCAGCCCCGTGTTCACGTACCGCCGCGAATACGCTGTGGTTTCGCTGTCATCTGACAGTGAAGCAGCACCAGCTTGCTGCCTGCATCCAGCAGAAATCACCACCTGCTAAAGACTGTGGCCTTTGCGTCGGCAGTTTTTTCCCCTACTTAGCATAGACGAGGCCGCCGAGTTGAAAGCAGCGGCAGTTTTGTTCAGCTGGATTATCACCGACGCCTGTGCTGCTGGTTCCCGCGGAAACAAGGCAACGAAGGATCGAAGTATTTTGGAGCTGACGGTCTGCTGGACGCACGTGGCCGGCCGAAGCTCCAAGGCCAGCCCGACTCCTGGCCATCCTCTGAACGGAGGCTGATAGCCCAGGCAGTGCACAGCATCATCGTCATCGGCATCAGATTTGTCATGAGCCGTGTCAAACGACGAAGCACCACCCCGTGCTCAATTTCAGAAACAGTGATCCATACCAACGACGACAAAACTTCTGAGAAGACTGCGCTGCAGCAGACTTGACCAACTCAAGCCTGAAACCGGATCGACACAGGAACAACCCCGACCTCCTGGTCGACCCCTTTTTCGGCCAAAGATGCCTCAGCCAGGCAGACACACAAGAATGCTAAGCGCACAGGCCATATGCAGTAGCAGCTACAACCGAAGCCAAGCTCTTTTCGTTTCGATTCGGCGCCCTTTGTCGCAGACTGTTCTTCCGTCTTCCTCACTGCGCTCTTTCGGCTCAGAGGGCGGAGTTGGGCTTGTCAGCATAGTCAGCATAGTCGCCAATGGTCTGGCCCACCCACCTCTGCACTTAAACTGGCCATCTTTTTCCGGGGCTTGCGTGCACAAGGCAGCCGAGCAGCTCGTTAGCGAACTTGCCCATGGGATCCAGTTTTCGCGCAAAGGCCCGAAAGTCTGCAAGCACAGGGCCATAAAGCGACTCCAGACCTCAAATCAGCGCACTAGATTTCTTCATCTTCGTTGGGCACTGGAGTTGAAAGCCCCAGCAGAGCTGGACAGCAGCACAGCCCACAGCCAAAGGCCCACAGTCCGCAGACTTACAACACCTGAAGCCCTCGAGGCCAGAACAACGGCTGCTTTGCTGACTTATTTGGTGCATGTAATGGGATCTGCTTTCCTCGCTGCCCTGCTCACTCCCAAGCAACAGGAAACCGCAGAATTGCAGACACAACTCATCTGCTGACATGACTACCCCCGGCAAGCTTTGTACTGGACACGGGGTGGCCCCGGAGCAGCAATGCAACAACTGTGCACCGCACGCGGGCGTGACATCACAAAGAGCTTGCCCCAGTGCGGTCTCGCTTGGAAAGGTTCAAGTGCCTCCTCCACAGCCGGCAACACCAGCGACATGACCTGTGTGAAGGTGCAGCGTCCAAAGGATGAGACAGCTCAAGGGGCCTCTCTTGTTGCTGGTGATGTGGCCGGCCTCGTGCTGCCTCATGCGCCACGTAAAATGAAATCCAACCTTGTCGAATTGTGTTGGCAGCAAACAGCCGAACGGCATAGATGGTATAGATGACGAGTAGATGCAAAAGTAACATGACAGCTCCTCGCAGCAAAGTCGGCTACAGATCGCGTTGCGGTTCTGCACATGCTATCCGATATTCCTCTACCCGATGATATCCCAAAAGACGCGAATCCGAGGTCCACCTCCACGCCATGGAGACCCAATAAGCCTGTCTTGTGTCCTTGAGCGGTATCTGTTTTACAACTGCAGCGATCTTAAACACGTCTTATCATCGGATGTGCAATGACTCGGTTGCACGAGCTTGCCTTCGGGCACGTGCGCGCAAATCCACAGAGACAGACAGACTCCCGGCTTGAAAGCGAAGAGCTCCCGACCGTGCTGGTGGATATGGACCCAATCTGGACGCAACGAGGGGGCTCATCCTACGTTTCGACTGGTTCGCAGGAAGAGCTTCCCCGTTATTTTTCGTGGTGGTCGGGCGGGACACAGCCCAGGCAGTCACCCCATGCCCCCCAATTGCAGTGTCTAAACACCTCAACCGTCAAATACCAGAAAACGAGAGGAAAGGTGTCCTCGAGCGGGGCAGTTTCTCTCACTCACTCACTCTCGCACTCACTCATTCAATCACTAACTCACTCACTCGCCCACTCTGTGACTCTGTCACTCTCCGTCTCTTGCTTGCACGCAGCCACAAATGAAGCAATGCCCCTTCCCGCGCACGAGTGCGCGCTGGTTCTTGTCTCTGTGTGCAAAACAAACCTCTCTGTCTCTCTTCACTTCACTTCACGAGGGCTATAGGCTTCGAAAAGCCCGCGCCAAGGCGCCCCCATCCCCCATTTTGTGGTGGGAGGGGCCTTGGGGCTGTCGTGCACGGGGTTGTTCCCCGGTGGTGTGTACGAACGGTAGAGTCTGCCTGTCAGTAAAACCAACCCCCCCGAACACTATCGCGCATCCCAGCCTCATCACCGCTCACTCAAGCTAAGTCCTTAGGCCTACAACAGGCAGATCCCCCCGGCAGTTACAACGGCTTGGTATCACTTCCCCTCATTGGATGCACATACACTGCGCTAAGGCGCCTGGGCTAAGTTGATAGTGGTTGGGGAAGTGTGCAGCAGAGTTTGAGTGTATCAACAACTTGTCATAGTGCATGTTCCCCTCTGTTGCACAGTATATAGCCGGTTCAAGCCTCTGCAGACTCGGAGGCTGTTTTCAGAAAGACACCATTGTAACAGTGAACATATGATCCCGTATGAATCCCAGGATTGTTCCCCCTTACCGGCAACAGCGTCACGACAAAAGTATGCGGATCACAGGATGCCGCCTTCTTTTCGACTAGAGTGGCAAGTACATGGAGGCACTTTGAAGCAACACTTCGGCAACAGCAGATATAGAGATCATAGGACTGCCCCCTTGTTTGTTTATGCGGACCTGGCAGGGCACTGTAAGCGGGAAAGCATAGTGAAAAGTGTTAGCTGGTAAATCCGTGTCGAGTACTAGGGTGCGGCTTTCCCCCTTCAGATCGGCCCATGTCGGTCAAAAAAGACAGCATGTAGGCACCTCCGGCGGTGTCATGCCGGGCTGGGGCCCTCATGAGGCCGTCTGGCAACCGACGGTCGCGTCGTTTCCCCCAGCGCTGCGGTAGTTGGCACGGTCGAGGTTTGGCTGGAGGCCGTGTCCCCTGATTCCCCGGCAGTGGGACGGTTGGCTTGTGTGCCGTTGTTGTTCACCCTGGGGTCCCTCTGTTATGGTTCGCCCGCTGCTGTTGTGATCTGCTGGTGGTAGATGTGGTAGTTGCTGGCTGCCGCTGCTTTTTGCTTGTGGTGGGTCTGTTCTGTCCGCACTGGCTGCCCTGCTTGCACGGTTGGGTTCCCCCACCTGTTGGGCTTGCCGGGGTTGGTGGTGTTTCCGACTGCTCTGCCTTTCTCTCTGTCTCTCTCTCTCTCTCTCCCGGGCATGAGGGCCTGTCAAAGCCCCCGGGCATCATGCCCACCCGACGTTTTGTTTTTCTCTTTCTCTTTCTCTCTCTCTCTCTCTCTCTCTCTCTCTCTCTCTCCCCCGGGCATGAGGGCGGGTCAACGCCCTCGGGCCAATGGCCCCCCCGCTGTGTTAACGGGTCTGAGGGGTGACGAACGAGTTATGAACACAGTTTCGGCTAAAGCCATATAATGATACGATATCGCCAACTGTGTTCATGTACTCTCGGTTCGACACATGCACTGTCATTCCCCATATTCCCACTTGCATTTGCAGGACCATAAAGAATGACATGACTTTTGGGTTTTTTGGGGCATGACTCCAGGAGTTCGTTCCTTTCCGGAAGGATATTCAGTCATCCCCCGTTTGATGTGATGCCGACAAGGGATCCGCGAACTAAATAAAATACACCATAGAGAACAACATAGTCCCCCGGTTCTTCGGCATCAACAGTGTTGGGGTTCAGGCAAGTGAATCTTGGAGGTCTCAGTGCATCGGAGATTTCACATTAAAAGCAATGACACAGCCATACATCCCCCGCCTAAAGGCAACGCGTGTGTACAAGCAATATCTTCCCCGATGTACTTGATCGCCTCATTGGTGTCTCCACTTTTTCGCAAGCCTTACCTCTTGGGAGGCTTTGAAATAGTGTATGTCGCAAGCAATGGAAGGATGAGGGTAAGGAGACATGAATTCTGAGGTGGGGAGTAACCAAGGGTACACGTGCATAAGGGTTTTCCTTCCATGCGGTTACGACTGTTTCTGTACTTTTTGTCACTCGTGCTCGACAAGTCAGACGAGGGTTCGGCTACTGACGACATCACATAAGGCCTGCCAGCCCTCATTGGGGCCAACCGTTCAGCATTAACAAAGCATCGGCGACCAAATCTTCTACGCATCCAAACTCTACCATCCAGCGACGAAGGCAACTGTCCAAAGCATAAGTTCATGGCACAGTAAAGCTATCACGCCACAGCCAATCTCGACAAGTTCCAAAAAGCAAGCTTCAAACCGCGTAAGGCCCTCGATCCGTACGACAACGAGCTTCCCGTGCAGTATAAAGCCTCCAGTCCAGTGAAAACCCAAGCGATGCAACCTGCATCTCTCTGCCCTGAGGGCCAAAACAGTCAACATTTGCACCCCCAGTGATGCCCGCAAAAAGGGGGTTCGGAGATCCAAACTCCCGCATGCAGCGGCTTCCAGAAGGTGCGAACCAGCGAGACAAAGAGGTCTCTTGTCCGGGAAAGCCCACACCATCTATGTGAGTCTTCCTGTGGTCCATTCATGTCGCTCCGGTCCAGCAGGTGTTGAAAGGCCAGGTGCTGAAAGGCCCGCCCTAGTAGCCCATCCACGATGTCCGAGTGTCAGCAAAGCATCCAGCAGATTCCAGCAGATATCGAGGCCTGCAGCAGAATCATCTGACTCAGCGAGGCAGGAAGCAAAAATGCTTGATGATCCACTCCTGTCGATCATCATTTCCGGTCCAGAAGGAAGTTGATACAGAGCCACCCTAGTAGCTCATCCATATTGTCCGATTGTTGCAGCAAGCGTCCAGCAGGTTCCAGCAGATGTCGAAACCGTCATACCATGGCGCGCCGTTTATTCTACAGGCGGACACGGCCGATGAGCTCAAGCAGCCCAGTGCCAGTCCCCGGGGCCGTCGGGGGCCGTAACAAAGATGAGGGAATATACCCCCTGTTTGGCAGGTCGGCTTGCAGCGGGTATGTGAGGGATAGACCTCACCGCAGTCGCCAAGGGGAGAGGCAGGTGAGGCACAGGCAGAGAGGGAGGGGAGGGGCATCACCCATGCAGCACCACCAGGGGGCCGCAGCAACATCCACCCATACACGCACATTTACAGAAGCAGGCAGAACACACGCACCATCACCAGGAGCAAAAGCAAAGGACAGCGAAATCCACACAGGCGTCATGAGTATTTCACTACAATAGAACAGGCAGCCGTTCACCCTTCAAGAACCTCGCGCGTGGGCCCGCATTTATGCCATCAGGCTCCTCGTCTGGCTCACGCTAGATGTGCATGTACATTGTCAAAGCAGCCTGAAGATGGCTGTCCTGACTGCGGATCACTGCATTGCTCATGTCCAGGCATCCACAGGAAAGGATCACGAAGCAGGAGGGAAAAACAGTGCAAGAGCAAGGCAAGGCAAGGCAGGAAGGCAGGCAGTACAGTACAAGCAAGGAAGGCAGTGCAAGGAAGTGAAAAACAGTGCAGCAGTGCGGGGAAAAAACCCCGAGAAAGTGTACAGATCCAGGTGTCAGCCGCCGAGAAAAGGAAAGCAGGATACGAAAGAAACCCTATGCAACAAAACCCACAAGTCGGCTGACCCCCGAATGATGCTGCGCTACGGGCAAGGCCGTCCAAGGCCTGCAGACCTGCAGGGCTCTCATTCACGGCCCATGTTGCACGGCCGCTGCTGGAACAGGAAAGACCTGCCCATTCCAGACCAAGTTCACCATCTCATTCGCTGGTTGGTTGTGCCCGCTCCCCTGCGGCATGGTGGGTGCGTTGTGTGGCACCTGAGGTGTAGGCTGAAGGAGCTGCACGTGTGGAGCCAACCGCATCGTCGGCGCCGACACTGATGCCGTACGAGTGGCCGCAGGCATGCATGGCCCCACCGAGGGCCCAGTCACGGGGGGCTGCCATTGACCAGGGGTTGCGAAGGCGGGGGCAAAGGCGCCTCCTCCGCAGGCATGTTCGGTGCCGGTGAGCTCGGAGGCGGCGCTTTTGGGCGAGCCGCTGCCAGCTTGTTGGTGGACTGTTCCACCACCACCAACTTCGAAAGTGCAGTCTCCATGCGTCCTTCGAGGTACTGGACTTGAGTCTGCAGCTTCTCCATGTTCTGGTTCATAGCCTTCATCTCGGTCTGGAGGTCCTTGACAGCCACCAGGATGCTGGTAAAGTCGGTGCCCCCGTCAGTGCTGCCTGCTGGTTTGCTTCCAAGGGCAGCATGTATGGAGTCCAGCTTCCTGTGGGCATGTTGAAGGCCCTTCCCAACATCTGTGCCGACCGTGCCAATCTGGTTCCCAATAGCATTGAGACGGCCGTTTTGGTCCCACGACGAGTCTTCCACGCCCTTCAAAGCGCGGGTGGCAATGTCCTCGATGGAGAGGATGACCTCCCTGAGGGCGCGGATGTCGGCCCCATGCTCCGGCAGAGGACCCAACGTACTCTTGAGCCCTGTCAGCGTTGGCACCACTGTGGCCTGCAGTGGTTCAAAGGCATCTCTCATGGCGGCTTCCAACCTGGGTTGGGAGTATATGCTCCCGTCCAGGAGGCGTTTGAGCTCCGTCAGGGTGGCAGCGAGGTGTTCCTTGTTCCGGTCAGCTGCAGCATGCGAGGAGTCTTCAACCCACATCTTGACGTCCTGCAAGCTCTGTCGAAGTTCTCGCAGGGCCTCCACCTCCACGTTGGTGAGCGGCGGCGAGGATGACCCAGGGGGAACATCCTCTGTCTCGGGAGGGGAAGTACGGGACTTTGTCGGAAGATCCTGTACATCCTGACCCCCAACATCGTCCTTGTCCCCTGCGTGCATGCTCGTGTCCATGGCCTGCGTGTCGGCAAGGGGAGGATCAGGTGCCGATGTCGAAGGTGCAGGCGCCGACGGGGACTCGTTGCTTTCCTCCGTGGCCTTGGCCTTGGTCCCAGCATTGACCATATCGGTGGGAACTTCAGCCACCGGTATCCCTTTTCTGAGGTGTCGAAGGAGTTGGAAGCAGTTGTAGATCACGAAGCAGACCAACAAAACCCAAGACAACCCTCCGTTTGGGCTCAGTAACCAAGCACCTTTCTCCCATGCATCAGCGTGAGGCTGTTCCACCACAGGTTGGTGAAGATCTGCATTCACCACACGTGCCGTGGAGCGAAGAGGAACTCCGGCAGGAGTGCCCTGGTCCGAGATCTCCATGAAGACAGCCCTGGGATCGTCACGAGAGTCCATCGCTTCACAAGCGGCGAACCTAGAAAAGACTTTCCGGGCAGAGCTCGAGAGGAATCTGCAGGGGGGGGGGAGGTCTTTTGCAGGAGTGAATGCTGCAGCGCCAGAGCGACTGAGGCACAGTTGTATCAAAGCTGCAGCAGTGCAAGCACCTTTCACCCAACATTCTGAAAACAAGAAGCTGAAAGAAAGAGGTAAGCCATCCAAAATCCGAAAGTGTGCACGACAGCCCAGAAATCTCCAAGTTCACTGAAGGCACTCGACGCACATGACCGCAAAAACAGGCACATCTTTCGGCACCTGAGAACAAGTGACAGTCGCGAGGCGTCCACTCCAGGCTACACTCGACCAATCGTGCAGAACCTTTCTCTGCGCTGGGACACCACAGCATTCGGCCCTAGGTCAGGCAGCTTTCCATGCCCAAACTTCCATACCAGAACTGTCCCTGCAAGGGAACCTGACGCATCTGACGTGACGCAGAAAAGTCCAAATGCTGGTCCGCCGTCTGGAGGCATTGTGCAGATTTCCGAGCTGGGCGCGTCGCAAGTAGTCAGGTAGACCAAGGCACAAAAGGCTGGTACGGACCCACAGGGGCCGAGGTCCTTAAAGGCACAGCGTGCCCTTCCCAGTCCCGGATCGGCAGGTCGCAACGTCCTCAAGGCACGGATCCGCAAAGGACCACCGAGGGCGAGACCATGGAACTACCCTGGGCGACTGGCGGCTGATGTGTAAGCTCTCACTAATTGCAGTCAAGGATCTTGACAAGGGCCAAGTCGCCCAGTGACAGTAAAAAACAGTTCAGGGCAAGTGCAAGGGCAGGCAGTGCAGGGAAACAGCAAGGGGTGTAACAGGGCTCTATCCATAAAGACCCTCAATAGGGGAGGGCCCTAAAACGATGATCCAACATGGAAGGTGCATACCCGTGTTTTCCCAGACTATAGCTTCAGCAGTACAATCAATGCGCCCCGTCCACTCCACTACTTCGTGATGGTAAAGAAAAACGTCGTCGTCCGAACAAAACCAATCGAGGAGGGCATCGGGGCGGAGGGCGGGGAATTGGGAGGCAACACGATCAAGGCTCTCTAAGTACACCTGAAGTGCAGTAAGACGGGAATAGAACCACCACCAGGAGAGCCTACACCCACGAACCCAGAAACGGATCTCCCCTGCAACCCAGTATGCAACCCATGCAGGCATCTCATTGAGTCTCCTAGCCAATTCTTCCGCAGCGAAGGGAAGAAATGGCAGAAGGTGTGGAGGCTGGACAATGTCCAACTCCCAAAGGTCGTTCATGCTGCTGTGTGTTGACAACATGGAGCCGAGCACTCACAGCACTCTTGCTAAGCTTCAGGTGACATGGTCAAAGCAACTTCACAGAGCAACTCGGCACGGCAAGACTGCACTTATTTCGTCGCAGTGCACAAGAGGGGTGCGAAGGAGGGCGAGGCCCGAAAAACAGTTCCAGTTACAGGCTATGTTACAGCTACGACAGGGGAGAATCTCCAGTTCCAGTTATTTTACAAGGGAAGAAACGTCTTCAGAGGGATACGAGCAATCACCGGAGGTAGCTCAGGTCCATGGAGGTGGATCGGGCCTGGTGGCGTCCTCCGAGTGCCCTCCAGAGCTCAAGTGAGCACGAATGACAGAGAGCTGCATGAGCACTTCCGACTGGAAATGGGGGTGTATGGCAGGATGAGCGCGTTGTTCCTGGCGAACGCGCTGTAATCGCTCTTCCATGCCATGAACCGCTCCAATCAGGCCCTGCGTGTCCAGTTCGATCCCTTCTCTGATCATAGACAAGTGCCCATTGATTTCCTTGATGTCCGCAGGGGTGTCTGTGGTCACGGGGACTAAAGACTTCCGAATCAGAGCCTGAACCTTGATAAGATCGCCCATGGTGTGGCGCATGTCCTGTAGTTCCAGGCCCAAGAGCCTGATTTGTTGAAGAATGTCCAAGCGAGTTTGGTTCCAATTCTCCAAAAGCAGCGGTTGCATGAAGCTCTGCGGCTCGCAAACCACAGCTCGGCGGTGGTCCTGAAGGAGGAGTAGGATACTTCGCTCCAGCCGCCCGAAGTTCTCGGAGTGAGTCGTGCTCCACGTGTCCAGTCTCGTGCTCAAGGACTCACACCCGGCTTTGATTTCCTGGAGGTCGCGGCGGAGCCCAGACAAGTAGCTCCACAAAATGCTCCCCAGACGTGCACCCCCGGAAAGAAGCACAACGCCCCCGAGCAGGAGCCAGCCCCAGTTGGTACCCTCGAGGTCGTCCGGCACCAACAGGCGGAGCCAGGAGTCAGTCGCCCAAAAAGCAGCCATGCGAGGCGGTGTGGTCCTGACCATGGCCCATCCAAGACTGCCGAACCTACAACAGCGTAGTTCAGGGGCCCAGGGAAGAACCAGCGGAAAAGAAAGTGCAAACAGTGCGCAAAAAACGAAGCTTCCAGGAGTCAGTTCCAATGAAGAAAGAGGAAGATACGAGACAGGAGTAAGGCAAGGGCAAGGGGCAGGGAAAACAGTGCGGTGTCGAGTGTCTTACACACACAGACAAAGGGAAGACAAGACCAAGGGTTCAGACGGACAAGGGACACAAGGAATCAGGAAGAGACGAAGGACTCACGATCCAGCAAGGTTTCCATAAGCTCGTCGTCATCACTATCGACATATATAGGTGCAGCATCAACTGCCGAAGGCTCCAGACATGTGCCCTGGCGCCCTTCTGTGAATGCCTCGGGTATCCTGAGTTGCCGAAAATGTGACCCCAAGGAAGCTCCTTTAGAGGCTGCGGCCTGGATTTCCTGGCAGGTTGGTAACGGAAAACCCAAGTCCAGTAGTTGCTCCGAAAAATCCCTCGCGAACGAAGAGACATGGATCGTGCAGAAAGCCACAAGAATGACCCTAGATCTGCCCCTGGCAATCGAACTGGTATGGCAGTGCCCCGCGTGCAGCAAACCTCGAGTGTTGATGAACATGGGCTGATCAATTGAGAAAACCCTGCCAGGCAACATGCGTCCCTTAAAAGCCTTCCAAACAGTCCCGGCGGCATGTTGAACCCAAAGACCATCCTCAGCCCCCAGTGTAGACAAACCGAAAATGCAGGCATTCGTAGGCCCATTGCGGATGTCCCTGTGTGGGGTCGAAGCACAACCCTCTCGAAGTACAAGCGTTGAGTACCTAGCTGCCGGTGCATGCGCTCTCATGAAGCGGTTTAACACGAGTGTGAAGAGAGGCATGCAGTGGCTGAAGGTAACAAGATCGTCACGGCTCCTGGGCGAGGCCCCGACAACAACATACCTACCAGTAGGACTACGTTTAAGTATACTTCGGGGAAGCAAGTCAAAGAGTGCAAGGATGTCGGATTTGCAAGGAGGCTCACCCCGTCTAAGGAGGTGGAAGGCTTTAGCCTCAATGGGCCGATCCCGTCTGTCAGCAGTCAGCATGGCCAGGTGGTGCCTAAGGTAGGCCGGATCAGAGTCACGTGCTCTAGGGGTCCTGCAGTCAGAGTCCTCAGAGTCACTGTCTACACACTGGTCCACGCCCTGCATGGATTCCACACACACGACAGAATCATTGTCATCTCCACCAGGGGTATCATCACTCAAATCCAGGGACGCAGGAGGAGGAGGAGGAGGAGAGAGGCGAGCGAAGGACATGACTCCCAGAAGAGACTTGTGTTGACTGCAGCCAGTTTCCCTGTGAGCCCAGCTTCTGCGGCGGCGGAAAACATTTATTGGCCGCCCCGCCCCCCCCCACCCTGAATCGAAGGCGCAGCCCCCTTGGCCATGTGTATAGACTCTTTACACAGCTCTTCTATGCAAAAAGCACGGCGACCCAAAGTCTCCATTCCGCACTAGTGACGTGAAGGAGCCCGGGAAAGGCCCCACCGGCAAGGAGCGCAGGAAGGCAGGAAGCTTGCAGAGGTCCTTGCCTCTCCACACAACCGTGCGGCTGAGCAGATCAAAGCACCTCTCCTGATTTTCAAAAGACGCATGCCATGCCTTGGTCGCAAGCGTCACTTCCCCACTAAGGAGGCTGCTGGATACGCACTCCGAAGGAACGACGAGGCGAACATCCATATGGACGCCACTAATTTTATGGATCAAACCGATCAGGTTCCAAAGGTGCAGAGCGCGCGACAGAGTACTCTCCGAGCCGACAGGATGCTGTTCCTGGACAACTAAGGCCGACGCCGCTGATCTAGAACTCGGAACAACGACCACGGAAACCCCTGTGGAGCTTATAGAGCACCACAAAAGCGGTCCTGAGGGTAGTGTCTTAGTCCCCTGTATGTTGCAGACCGAGCATGTGTAGGCCTCTTCAGGAAAGAACCTGAAGGGCCGCAGAACGGCTTCGGCTTTGTCAATGATCAGAAGTTGGCGGCCTAAAAGGTCGGTGGAGGGAGGACCCGTCCCCCAGTGCTTGCACCAGGGCTCAAGGAGTTTTTGCCACAGGGGTCTAATGAGGGCTGCAGATTCCCACAGGGCCGGATGGCAGGCTTCTCTGAGCTCTGCAAAAACGAGCTGCAGCTTGCGGGGAATGATTTTCGAGACCCATCCCGGCAGGGATCTACCTGCCATGAGTCCAATGTTCCCATATTCATGCATCAAGAACTTCAGAGGCGTGGAAACTGAATTCCTGGCGGCATGGCCCCAGTATCGCCAGACCTGCTTCAGCCACTTCTGGTCCCACGTCTCAAGTTGGAGTGTATGCAGGACACATTTAACAGCTCTACGCTTCGCGACTACATTATGCAAGAACTCTCCAAAAAAGTCGGCACGAAAGCCAAGAAGCCCCAACAGCAAGGTCGTCTGATGACTAGTAAGACTCCGCAGGGAGACCTTAGTAGGCCAGATGAGCCCGCTGCACCAGAGCCATCTCGAGGTAACATACAGGTCAAAAAGCTGGATTTTCTTGACCGCAGGCAGAAGTCTCGAGTTGAAAAGGTTCCGCATAGCGAAGAAGGTATTAGAACACCTCCCCAACGCCCTTCCGAAGCATGTCATCGGGCTGAAATCAAATTGCAGTGGCACCCCCAAATAAAGTAGGGACGCCTCAGTCTTAAGAGGAGCACAGTGTCCACGGAGAAAAATCCCGTGGCCGACCCCCTCCTCCGTGTCAAGCACTGAACATTTGGCCACGTTGACTCGAAGGTTCAGTGTGGACAAAAGGTCGACTACTTCCTGCGTCATCTGCTGCAGCCTATCGGCCGACGGAGCAAGAAGAAGAACATCGTCAGCCAGCGTTGCTCCCAGATGCGGATGAGGGGCCCTAAAAACCAGTCCAGGACTCGTCCGAAGAGGACTGCGCTGCACGCAGTCCCTTGTAGTAGGCCTTGCTTAAGGGGCACAGACCATGCCCTCGATCCGAGCCTCATGTTGACACTGCACGCAGAACACAGGTCCCACAACAGCCAAGCTTCGCGGGAAGGCTGAGTATGGCGCAGAAACTCGAGTATGGAATCAAAACTCAGACTGTCAAAAGCAGCCTTCACGTCTAACTTGGCAATAACAGGCCTGGACTTGTATCTAGAAACGGCGAGGCGCATAGTCAGGTGAGCGGCCGCTACCCCATCTATCGTCTGCACTCCTTTGCGCGCTCCGAATTGTCCAGCATCAAAGGGAGGAAAGCGGCTTTCCAACCTAGCAAGAAGGAGCCGGGAGTACACCTTGGCCATACAGGACGTGAGGGCAATAGGGCGTAGGTCCGCAGGCCCCTTTGGCTGCGGTATCTTGGGAAGAAGAACGATATTTCCTTCCCGCCAAGATGCAGGCAGTGGGAGGTCCCCCGACAAAAACCGATTGAACAGATGCAGGAGTTTTTTGCCCCATGGTCAGAGACCGCATAGGCATAAAGGGCCTCGTAGGGAACCCCGTCCTCACCAGAGGACGTGCCTCGCTTGATCTTACTAGTGGCTTCCACGAGTTCTTTAAGGGTGAAAGGGACCCACGGGGCCTCCTCGTGCAAAACTCGGACGGCTTCGATTTTGCCAAGGTCCGCACCGGTCCCTGCAGCATCATACTTGCGATTGTAGAAATCTCTCAGCTCCTCAGTGGCCGTCTCCAGCCCCCCTCTAGACTGAATGTAAGACCCAGCCACCTTCGTCTGAGACGCGCTGCGCCTGAGGTAGGAGATAGCTGCAAAGTCGCCCGAGCGAGCCCTTTCCAAGATCTTTTACGATGAGACTCCTGGTCCAGGCATCTCTGCTGTGCAATCTCTAGGGCCAAAGCAGCCCTGAGAACTGGGTCCTGAGCCACTTTTCGCTGCCGAATCAGTTCCTTAATTTCCTCCGAATCCCGGTAGCGGAGAGAGGCCTGTCGGAAGCGCACCTTAGCGAAAACAGAGCTAAGGTCCTCCGCTGTGTGGGCCTGGGGAAGGGAGGCGAATTGGGTAGCCCAAGCCTCAGGCGAGAAGCACCACCTGCCGCAGTTCGAGGTTCTGCGAGTCCTTTCTCTGGCTTTGCGGCAGAAAGAAAAATGCACTTGAACCATATCGTGGTCCGAGGGAAGCGCCAGTCGCAGGTCCTCACGTTTGGTGGTGTGCCCTAACATGCCCTGGTGGCGAAAGAGAACGAAATCAATGGGCGCCGACAACCCCCTGGCATGCCAAGTGGCCCCCACGTCATCCGAAAAACGTAGCATAAAACGGGCAGCCATGAGTCTAAGCTGGGCAACGGCAGGAAAGTTGTCCACTTCCACATAAAGAGGTTGGTTGAGGTCAGCCCCAACAAAAACAGTGCAGCGAGAGGACAAGGAGGACAGTACCACGGTGAAACTTTCCAGTGTATCAAGCCAAACCTCAGTCGCGTCATTTCTCTGTTCGTACGGAAGGTGAAGGGAGCCGAGGAGAAAGTGGGAGGATCCCAAAAACAGTTCAACAAGAAACCCAGCAGAAAGGGAAGTAAACTTCGGCGCAGACGACTCCATGGCCGTTTGCACTGCCACCGCTGTCGCCAGATGTGCCTTGGTGGTATTATGGACGTACACAACATACTCTGAATCGCCGATGGAGAGGTCCAGGGTGGTCGTTTGACCAACCTGCAGGTGACTAAAGCCTCCAACCTCCTGCATGCAGAAAATCTCCGGTGCATCCGCAAGGTTGTGAAAAAGCGGGGAGAGACTAGTGACTGGCTTACCATGAAGGTTCCACGTTGAGCATGTGCAAGCAATCAAATTAATGGCCGTGACAGAACGAGAGGGGTTTGGGGCTCTGCCCTGGTCCCTACCCAACCAACCTCCTGCGTACCTCGTCTTCACTGACCTGGAGCAAAGACGACACCTTGCGCAGCGAGACCCACCACCCGCTTTCGTCGCCACGCGTAGAAAGAAACATAAGCGCGTCATCTGTGGGATCATCCCGGTCGACATGGTACAGTACCTGGGTACCGTTGTACCACAATCGGCCTTTCCAATCGAGGTCCACCAGTTGCGGGCGAGGCCTAGGTCCCTGAGACCCAGGAGTGCCCTGTTCCGATTCCTCTCCTCGGGCCCACGGTTTCGTGAGACCCAGAGCGAGGCACGCTCTTGCCCCATGATGGTGGATTTCTTCCCCCGTGCGTCAATGGCCTTTCGCAGAGCGACAATCACAGCCTGTTGAACACCCCTGCGAGCACCGAAACCTTCATCCAGGTACAACAGCTCCATCCGACAGATGTTCGACCGGACAAAGGGCGTAATAATGTTCTTGAGCAGGGGGGAGGCCCCCGCTTCCTCAAACAAAGATCTGACTTCAGCTTGGATCTCTTCCCGTTTCGCGTCTGAGTAGCCTCCAAGGAATAATTGCCAGTCGTCCACTAGGGGCCCAGCCACTGAGGACCCAGCCGGGCTAGGTGCCTGGCCTGTGCCGGCTCGGAACCCAGAGGTCCCACCGCCACGACGGGGGGTCTGGACAGGACTGACAGACCTACTCTTGACCTCGCGGAGCTCAGATTCCATGTCTTTCATACGTTTAGCCATCTCGTCCCTGAAATGACCGAACTCGTCCTGCTTAGCCTCGACCCTTTCCAGCCGGGACCCCATCTCGCGAAACTCAACTCGCTGCTCATGGACATTAGCCAAAATCTCCCGTTGTCCTGCCTGAAGGGAAGCTTTAAGCCCGTGGAGCCAGGCCGGCTCATCTTCCTCGCCAATGTGGTGATGAGTTGGGCCAGGAGGGCCTCGAGGGACCTCAGCCCCAAAGACCGGAGCCGGTCGCAGTCCTGCGGAAACTCCTGTAGGCTGAGGGTTCGGTTTTGTTCGTTTCGGAGGGCTACCATGACGGGTAGAGGGAGGAGGCGGCATTTTATTGATCCTACGGGAGTCTACCTCTAAAGCAGCTTGCAAGGCAGCATTAGCATGGTCCCTATCCGTGAGGGCTTGCGCAGTGTGTAGGGGACTCTCCTCTCTCGCCGAAGCAGCAGCACGGGCAGCCTGACGAGCAAGAAAGGTTGGGTCGTTTCTCTCACTTCCCATAGGTTCACGAACGGGCATCCTCGGGTGTTCGACAGGCTCACGCCCCGGGAGGGGCAGTGTGAGTCCTGAATTGGCAGCCATGTTCTGAAGAAGCCCTTCGTTCCCATGCGCGCCTGCACCTCTAAGTTCACCAAAAGGCACAGTACTAGCTTGAGAGACATCGGTATCCCCTCTACCATCCCCGGCATTCCCATCATCAGGACGCATATCGACACCCCCCCCCTCGCCAAAACCACTCACTCCCCCAACCCCCTCAGGAGGCTCCCGAAGAGGAGCAGTATCCCTTTCATCAGGGTTGAGCCGAGTCATGCCAAGGGGGAGGGATAAACCTCCCGGCAAAGCTCCTCGAGGGACTTTTGGAGAGAGCACAGAGGAATAAACCTCCAGTCTAAGGGCGCACTGACAAGCTGGGCTCAGAGCCCTCGAACCCACGGCCTTGAGCCAAAATGGCTACGGTTTCTGTACTTACATATGATCGGGACACGGACAGCATGCAAGCGCTGGGGAGATACAAGTGCAAAAACAATGGCACAGCAATACCTGTCCCGCCTACTGACGTAACATGTTGCGAGCAGTCTAGATCCCCCGTGCTTGCATTTGAAAATGCACAGACGGCTACTTACCTCACAAACAGCACATAAGACGCTTCTCTTCTCTCTCTCTCTCTCTCTCTCTCTCTCTCTCTCTCTCTCTCTCTCTCTCTCTCTCTCTCTCTCTCTCTCTCTCTCTCTCTCTCTCTCTCTCTCGCTTCCTTCATTCCGTCGGGTCAATGTCCGAGCAGCTTGGACCCGCGCCAGGGCACCCCCCTCTTTTCAGTTTGTGAAAGAAAAGGATGCGTTTCATTCCCCTGGTAGGCGCGTACGAAAGTGAACGGCTGCCGCCGTTGCCTCTTACCTCCACCCCGCCCGCCTCCGGCTTCAAGGCCGGTCCCAAGTGCTGCGACAACCGTATATTTTTGTGAAAACTTCGGTCGGCGGCTTCCCCCACATCTTTTCATGCCTGTAGTTGCAAACAACAAATGTATGCACAGCGTGCTGGACGACAATCAATGCAGGACCGCATCAGGGCATATGAGTGCGTATGGGGTTGCTCACCTGGGTTCCCGTGCTCGACTCGAGACAGCAGAAAAAGGAGGGTAACTAGTTCGACTGTCCGTGCTCAACAGAAAGGAATTCCTGAGTTTGTTGAGAATTCCCCGGGGTCAGTTCGCAACTCAACTACGCTTACCTCTCACCAGTCGTCGCTGCTTGGGTGCCGTTTCTCGGAGCTTTGGGGTCTTCAGCGGTTGGGTTTGTTCCCACCGGACTTTGCAACTTGTGACCCACCCTGAACCCTGAACTTTAGCCCGCGTCCCGGCCTCATCCCCGCGCCCTCTATGGCAGTGTCCTTAGGCTCTCGCCAGGCAAAGTCCCACACGCAAACTGAAATAGTGCGAGCAGCTCCCCCTTTCAACGAACACACCAAGAAGCAACAGCTAGAGTGTAAGTACAGGGAGAAAGTTCAGTAGGCGAGCAGCTCGAAAAAGGTTGGGTTTACCAGCTGAGTAGTGCAGGGTAGGCATTAAAGAGCCAGTTCCCCCAAAGGTTCGAAATCCCAAACAAGGTCCCCGTTCAAGAGTTGAATTAGCGGCGAAACTCTGTCTCTGTGCCGTGGTTTGTGCAACAAACAGGTGCAGGGCGGGGGCGTGTGGCCCCCGGTCGGTAGCAGGTTTGATGGCTCCAGCGGCCCGTCAGAATTAAGCTTGGCTTCGCAAGCAAAACTTAAAAAACTGGAAAACTTCTACTGCTCGCTGTTGCTCCCCCTTTCAGTATTCCTCCATCTGGCCATGTACTCTTGTACCCGTCGTACTTCCTGCCAGCCACTGTTTGGTACCAGGCGGGGAGCCCACCCGGTTTTCCCAGCGGTGCTTGAGTCATTTTACAGTATCTGCCGCAATTTTGCTTATGAGGCCCCAGGGTTTTCTCGCGCACCGGACCCCTTGACCGCGGCCCCCTTCGGGGGTGGCCCGCCAGTAGGGGGGGCACGGCATACTTCCTGCTTGAGGAACTCAACATGATCTACCTGGAAGGAACGCTATGATGGAATGCCGCCTATGCAGAGAGGCTGGGAAAATATGTGTACCGGGCATTCGCAAAAACCACGTCAGAAGTGACCCAGCATGCAGACTGCACGGGGTGGCGAGCAGAGCAAATACAAGAGTGGTAGCTGCAGCCAAGCCTCGGTTAAGCCAATACAGCAGAAGGCGACCTCCTCCAACACGACGCCGCAGAGTGCAGAGGGGGATGCGAGTGCCAGTGCAAGCGGCCCCCCAGGACGGGGGAGCGGACAACGCCGACCTCAGCCAAGGCAAGCTTCGACCACATGGTGCAGCATGTGACAAGAGGGGGATGCACCTGCTGTTTCATCCCGGACAAGTGGATCGGCCGCACCCTACACTGCGACGACTAAACTATGAAGCTTCGGGATGAACGGGGGAACTGGGGGAACCCAGTGAACAGTGACGACGAGGAGGCCTACAACAACTACCGGGGGAGGCTCTCCACAAGGCACCAGCTCGCCGAGGCGGCAGACAAACTGGTCCGCATTGCGGATCAGTACTTACCGCGCATCACAGACGAGACGCGGGCCTTTATCATGCGCTACCCGCACCAGATCCCCAAGCTCCTTAAAGACGCCCGCAAGGTAAAGAAAAAGGCCAAGGCACGCCTGGAGCCACAAGCAGCAGCGACCGGCCCAGACAACGAACTGCGCAGAGGGGGATGGAACCGTCTATGGAAAGCCGGGGAGCGGAACCACCAGGGAGGATGGCACCGAAGCCATGCCAACCACCTCTGCTCCACCAGCCGGTGGGGAAGCGACCGAGCAGAGAACCACGAGAGGAGATAGCCCAGAGCAGCCGACGAGGTGGACTGGGGGAGTACCAGCTCCAGTGATACCAACCCAGTTGGGGGACGGGCACAGACTGAGACACCCAGCAACAGCCCGCCGAGACGGACCTTGCAGCCCACGAAGGCAACCGGTACTGGAGGTACAGTCCAGGTTAAACCCCCCGGCTCCCCCCCGATGCAAGGAGGCGGCACAAACCTCCAAGCAAAGCCAAAATGGCTACCTCTCTCTCTCTCTCTTGCTTGCTTGCTTGCTTGCTTGCTTGCTTGCTCAGGGGTATGGGCTCCCGGGGAACCCTGGCCCGAAGGCCTACCCCCCCACGGTCCGTGCGCTCCAAGGTCTGCACGGCCCCTTCCGGGGTTGAGAGAATCACTCGTTCCCCCGACTGAACTTGTTCACCCCGTCCCCAAAACACACCTGCTAAAACCATGACCGTAGGAAACCTGCAAGTTCAAGTCGGGTCATCCGAGGTCTCTCCAACAGTGCGGGTGAGCTCCACTCCCCCCTACTCAGGCACGGAGCTTGCGGTCTTACCCCCCGAAGCCTACGGCCAAAGCTCTACATGATTCGATATGCTATCCGTTCCGTTCTCGCGAGCTCCGTGTCCTGATTGCTGCGGGTCTTTTCCCCGAGTGAAAAGGGTTACTTGCTTAACCCAACCTTACCTGCCTCCCCACCTTAGCCCGAACAGAACCTTGCACAGCACTGCCTTCACCTTCCCACCCCCCCCTGAATCCTCCTCTACTTTGGTTTCTCGGCAGGTCGTCGCCAGATGCTGGCCAGGGCAAACAACACCAAACAGGCTCGCTACCTGCTCTCTCTCTCTCTCTCTCTCTCTCTCTCTCTCTCATTCGCTCACTCACTCACTCGCGAATTCTTTCTTTCGTTCACAGGGCCTAGTGGCGAGCCCACGTCTGGAGGCACTCTGTCACTCTCTCACTCCGTGACTCTCTTTCTCTGTCACTCTCACTCATGCAGAAATACATCATACGGACCCTGATGGGGGTAGTGGGAGGGTGCTGGGGGGGCCTTCATGCCCATAATAAGGACCTAATAAGGCCTGTTTGAAGAAGTATAGTCCCCTAGCCCCCTGGCCCCTGCCCCTTGCCCACCTAAGGGTCCCTATGAAGTGGACCTGATCCTCAATTTCGACGACGGTTGTACCAAGAGCCAACCCTCAAGCAGCAGTGACAGGATAGAAGGCAGGTCATGAGATGTAACGCTCTACCGACAAGCACGAAGAAGACCGGTCCAAATCAGATTGGCATATGCACGCCTCCAAAGAACTGCAATATACGTCCAAGCAGCGCTGCCGGCCTCCCCCACGAGGCCTTTGGAATGCGGGCTCAAGAGCAACTCATCCGCCGCCACTGTGCGGATCTCTGAGACCAGCAAAAACGGTTGAAAAACACCTTGGTGCAGATCCGATCCGATTCACAGAAAAAAGTAGCAGGAAAGGAAAGGAAAAACCCTGAACAGAACTGCGTGGTAACCACAATGCAGAATGCAACTAGCCGTGCCGCTCGAAATCTCTGCAAGGGCTAGCAGAGCTCGCGCCGAATATCTCCGGGCGACGAAATATTCCTTACTTGCTGGCCGGTGAGAACAATCACAACCGGCGATCATGCAAACTACACAGAAGCGCATTCAACCATTCCAGCGTCCGATTGCAACTCCTCTCCGGCACTAGGTGCATGGTCGGCCTTGAAATGTGGAAGCCGCTGATACCAAGGGCCAGGATGACCTTGCTCGGTACACACCGTCGCATCCAGCCCGGTCCTGAGTCCCAAGGCCCGTGCCTCTCACATCTACGAAACTAGTGTAATAACCTGACTGTCCTGGGCTTTGGCGAGGATCACAGGGTGCTGCTGCTCTTGGCACTCCGTACACTTGCTAAGCGGGGACGTGCCCTCCCGAAGACAGCTCTCCAGAGGCCCTGCATCGTCATCTGTCCCATCCATCCGGTCTTTTGCCCAAACTCTGAACCTCAAAGAGACGGTCACAAGAGATACGTGAAAATACCCTCCTCCGCACTGCAGCTGACGCCAGTCCAAGGCAGGAAATTTCGGCGGAGGCTATTGGTTTGTTTGTTTGTACCCTGCGGTGAGCAACAAAAAGCACGCCAATACACAAACCCCTTCAAAGAACTACAGAGCAACCCTTCCCAGGACAAGTCTTGCCAGCAAAGGAGTAACCAACAAGCAAAACCAATGGAAATTTTAAGCCGCTTAGTGAGATGACCTTGCTCGACACGAAGTCAGTGAGCCCAAGTGCAAGATACCTTGTTGACTCGGCGTGTTCTGATGTTTGACCACGTACTTGCAGGGTGGGGCACTTCATAGCAGGTCCCGGTGGAAGCCACGTGGTCCATATGCTGACAGAGTATGCGGCACCGAGAACTGCGTCCAAGTGCGCCTGCTGCGGATGCCTAAATGCCTCCTGGATGGCTGGATAACGAAGCAGGGCATTAGTTGTCTCACAGGTGAATTAATCCGTATTGTATTGGATGCGTGATCGTCATTCTGATCGACACGAGCAATGCAATTCCGGCATCTTCATGATGCTCAGCTTCGAAACTCAATACCAGGCATCTTTCATGATGTGTGGGGCGGATGCCTAAATGAGTACAGATAATTCTCCAGCGTTGCAAGCAAATTCACCAAGTACCCCGTGATGGCAGAAAAATGCAGATAGCAATGTACTACTGCGACATACCGATGGCCCACAGCCTGCGAAGAAATCGATCTTAACTGCAGCCCTTCGAAGCATCTCTGTCGGATGAAGAATGTCGGCTGCAAGCACAATGACACCTGCGTGACTATGCCTTGGACGGCCATGGTCGGTGCCTACAAACCTGCCGTGCACGAAGGAAGCACCACTGCGACCAGAGGACCGAGGCAACCCAGCCCAACCACGGCAAGCCGAAGCCTGTGTCTGCAAAGTCGACTGCAGTGGCGTGCAATGCCCACATGCCCGAGCGGCTCGCGAGAGTCGCTGATCTCCAAGAGCTGCCCTGATGCCAAGACGATGTGCAGACCAGAAACGGCCTCGAAAGGCACAGGCTCTGGGCATTACAAGGTGGGTCAGCAAGTACTGACTGCACCTCATTCAATCCCAAGCTCCGCTGCAAGGTTGCCGTTGTCTTGCCCTGAACCATGGCTTGCAGTTGCAACTGCCCCACAGACCTTGCGCCGGGCAATCCGATCTTGCAGCATCTCTCCATGCCAAGGTGCATCACCTTGCAAGCAAGAAGCAGAAATGTGTGGCAGAGACGCCATGTTGTGCAGGGCAAGGCCGCGCTCATGGAGCAGAGGGCAAAGGTCGCCATAAGTAACACCAGCTTGAAGCGTCACACCTGAAGCACACGCCACACCGAGGGCCAACAAATCGGGAAGCATGGATCCGGCCACAATGACCTGTTCGAGCAAGCCGCGGCGATTTGGTTCGTCAATGTGGATGGCTTTCATCTTGCTGCAGGAGATGAGGTTCGGCGAGTCTGCAATCGGGTTGAAGCTGTGCCGTGATCCCACAGCGCCTTGGCTCCATGGCTCAAGGCTTCGACCCGGGCAGTGCAGCGGGATGATTCACCGAGTCTCGGATTTTGTCTGCCTGCTTGACAATTGCTTGCACCTGCAGGCGCGCAAAGCCTCGCATGCCTAGCCCCAGTGCACCACCTGGTCCCTGGGTCCTCGCCCACGCTGAACGGCTGATGAAGCGTGTGCGCGCTGTACTGCAGGTTGCCACTCCAGTTCGCGAGTCGCAGGGCCATGGCTTGGCACTGCCCGGACGAGCATATGACAACCTAACTTTTGGAAGTGCTGTCGCGGAGTGCTCCTAGTCGGTTTGCTTGAAGATCCAACTGTGAGACCGGCCGGCTATTGCAACACTTTACACCGCCACAAACAATGACAACTAGGGCACTACCTGGACCCCAAACGCAAATCCATACCGCATTGGATCGGAGCTTGCCCGTTTCCAGAAGCAGAGCTGTCACATGCATAGATTCGAAGCTCAGTTGTAGGTTGTAGTATCTCGTGGTCCGACATTGTGCTCATCAGCTAAGAAGCCTGCGTGGAGAAGGGATTTTCCCTGGAGGTGCTTCGGATGACATGATGTGGTGATGATTGTGATGATGATGATCACGACTCACAGGTTGTTGTGAGGTTTTTCGAGTGCCTGATCTCTTAATTTAGACTCTTGTCGGCGGACCGCATCCTCCGAGAAGCCGTTTCATCCGATTCATTGCAAACTCCAAAACACCTATGCTCGAATCGCACCAGCACATGGGGGAAGCATGCTGCGCTGGTCGCGTCCTGCAGTGACGATTCGCTCGTGATCATTTGGCCGTGCCCCTTTCTCGTGGAGGTGGTGAAGGAATCAAAGGATGCAAGGATGGAAGGATGGATGGATGGATCAGATGATGTTCGGTGATAAATCGCTTTGTGCACACACGTTCTGTAGTTATTTCGAGCAGTGGCGGATGTAGGGAAAGCTTCAATGGTGGTTTCCAAAGCTGTGCTCACCCCAAACACAGCGGAAGCACATGAAAGCGCATTGACGCTCGAAGATGACTGCTCTGGTGGGCAAACGAAGTCCCCACCAACGTGCTTTGGCAATCATGGGTGTAAGCATGTATAGGCTTGAAACACTAAAATGCGCAAGTTCTTCAAGTTCGAAAGACAAGTCTCGGAACCCGGCGAAATGGGCCTGAACAAGTGCTTCCCGTTTGTGGGCCTCACAGCGTGCGAACAGATTAGAAGAAGACTCCGCGAGAGCCAGACTGGCTGGGCATGCACCATTACACCGTAAGTTCACGGCAGGCACGGCCATGACCAAGAGCTCTTATCGCCCAAGCTTCGTAAGTAATTACTGTGTTCAGGGGCCTTCAAGTTTTCAAGGTTTCTGCTCCTCCGGTGCTATAGCGACAGGACTTACACTTGATAGGCATCTTGCTGGGGGGCATCGTGGCACAGGTCCTGAGCCAACGATGTGCACGCACAATCAGCCGCCGAAAACAGGAGCTCAAGTACCATGTCATGGCAGAGCACACGACGGGATACGGTTCCGCTGCTTGCCGCAGGCTGACCGCTACCAGATCAGCTCGCAAGCCCTTCCTGGAGTTGGCCCTTGCAGCCTTTTGCCAGCGCTTGGTCCGGAGGCATAGAACGGGCCGAGAAAACTGTGCAGGCTCATGGACTTTGGCTTGCTGCCCGAATTAAGCACCAAGCTAACTGTAGCCTCACATTTCGCCCTCACAAACTGCCTAAATCAACAGTCCTTCCTCCAGCTCTGGTTTCGTTCACGCTCCAAGACACATGGACTGCCGCAGTGTTCAAGCTACCGCCGAACGGAAGGCAGGAATCATTGCATCATTGCGGTGTGCAGCTCGGCGTGTCCTGCATTGCGCCGAACAGATGCAAGACAGACCCAGAGCACTTATGCCAGTCATGCAAGTAATGTTGTGTAAGAGTATTCTTGGGCTGCTTTTGGTGGAAGCAGCAGCGGATCCCTGTCGGAGGGTCGCATGGTGCGGCTTCGGACTACCAGGAGGAGCCAAGGGAGGGATTTAATGAGATGTAGTGTGGTGTATATTCCTCAATCAACGGATGACCGAGGCTTTTGGGGGCTTATCCTACACTTACAGCCCGGAGCAGCAAGTGCGCTGCATGTTTGTCGCACTGGTTTTGCACCCGTATCTTGGAATGATCAAATATCTATTGTATTGTGCACCTCGCAACCCATACGAGCCGAGAAAAGAGGAGATTCGCATGGAGAAGTCCACTCGCCGCTCCTGGGGCTTCCCACGAAGCAGGTCGCAACAGGCCTTCACGCTCTGCTCCAACCTTCGGACCTTGGCTTAGCTGCACGTTCTCCAGCCGCAAGCACTAGCACTGCTAGCACTGCCAATGCAGACACGGGCTCATCTCCTGCAATCTTGGCAATGTCTTCAGATTGTCTGCGCTCCGCATCTTGCAGCTCAGACTTCAGCTGTGTAATCCTTTGCTGGCTGTCTCCAACATAAAACGGCCCGAGAAGAACCCCACCTTCCCTGCGGAAGCCGATACATGCAAAAACTCCCATTTGCTTTCAACATTCGCTTGCAATGCTGGCCCGCTTGTCACGCTCCACATCCAGCTTCGTAACCCGGACCCTATGCTAAGCACATCACCCGATCCCATGCAGGCGCAGATTATCCAAGGCTCTCTGCATCTTGATTCATGTAGAAGTTTTCTGAGTAATCTGAACGATAGCCTCGGTCAAAACTTGGCAGAGACCCATTCACGACGACAACGCAGGACCACGGAGACAGGCCACTCACCCACAGATACCTGTGCCGCGAGTCGAGATCATCGACATTGATCCTTGGAGCTGCAGGGCGCTTCTGCATTCATGGAGGCTAATGATAGCGGCTGTGGCTTCAGTTTCACTGACTAAACTAAACTGTCCATGCGAACCTTGCAAAGCTTGCAAGGCACTGGCTTCGGACACCACAAATGGTGCTACCGGGAGTCAGCAGCGCAGCCTGGAAAATGAGGAGCACGGCACACAGGCAGAGACCGCCCGAATATACATTCCACGACTCGAAGATGGCCTCGGCACACTGGCTTGAACGATGGCACGCTGCAGCACTCCCGGCGACAGCCTTCCTAAGCAATCCTTGAGAGCGCGGCAGATGCCAAAAAGATCACCACGAACGGCAGTGCGCAGAGACCTGGGAAACTAACACCCAAACAGAGCGTCAAAGTCAGAGCTCTTGGGTCACGTCTCCCCCTGAACATTCACACAAGCGCCTATCTCCGCCTCGCAATCCAAGTTGAGGAGTCCAGTCTAGCACTCACATGAGGCGTTGTGGAGCTCAGGTTCGCGCAAGTCTTCCACTTCGATCCCTCGAGAGACATTCCAGCCAACCATGTTCGTGGCACCGATGGTCTCAATGCAAAGCGCACACAAAGCCTGCCATGTTGCTGATGGCTGCATCTCCAGAAGCATCTTGCACTCAACAACTTCATCACGAAGTTAAGATTTCGGCCGAGCCCTAATAATCTGCCCCCATCTTGCTACATGCTGATCAGCAGCTGCTGCTCTCCAATTTCTGCTGGAACTTACTGTCCTTATCCTGTTTGCTGCCCGCGCCCTGGTTGAATCGCCCACGTCTTCGGCAGGTCAAGGCAGGATCAGAGCACCGTCAATACGGCCTGAGCCCACTCACCCACTCCCTCGGGCCTGGCACGACACTGCTGAAGACCTAAGCGCGCCAAAGGCTCCTCTGTGGGAGTCCAGCGACTGCAAGATTTGAAAAGACGAACAGGCGAAAAGGCGGTCCTGCAACTCGTAAAACTTGGTGTACATACCAATGGTCAAGTTCCTCGCATGCAGTTCAAATTTACTGTCCCTCTCAGGCCTCCGTCGGGCTGGGAACGTGTCTGCGTGACACGACGTCATTCACACTGACCCTTGCTTACGTAGCCTTGCAACCACGGCTCAACAGCACCAAGGAAAAAATGGAGGTAGCGAAGAGCATTATCACAGTCGTCACAATCAGCAACAGGTGGCTTCCGTCACCGGTGTACATCTCGATTCCGAAATCCAGAGTCTGTTGGTGACCGATATCGATGCCGGATATGCTTTCTGCCCCGTCGCTGTCTGTGAGGAATAAAGCTTGGAAGAGATTCAGCAAAACCTCGAGACGACTTGGAATGACAGAAGATTCACTGTGCGAGCTGGTCCCAGAGTTACAGCCGAAAAGCATACCCCGAACTCCGGTCTTCGTCCTTCAACGTCAGGAATGTAAGGGCGAACGTCACAAACATCATACCTGGGCTGTGCATTCCATTCTGGCCGTCTATAGTCCGTTCATACGAAAGGTCACAACACCCTCCCAAATGAAAGGTGCCTGATGTCTCTACACAGAACCAGAGATAGCTACCAGGAATGCGAACATGAGGGGGGGAGGACAGCGGCGCTCTGCAGCGTGGAGCCCAAAGCTGCCCCCCCCCCCCCCCTTGCGCTCCTTTCTTCGCCCTTTGTCTTTCTTTCTGCGGGTCTGTCTGCAACAACATGCCACATGCCCTCCCTTCCCAAACTGCGAAGCTGAGGCTCCCATGAAGGTGAACATCGGCGTGATCGGCGCGAAAGACTGTATAACGGCGATGATCAATGGCCCAACCAGCAGGTTCGCTCTCAGCTCTGAGATGATCGCGAGGCATCTGTCACCACATACAGAGCTTTTTCGTAGTTGAACAGAACACGCAATGACTTCAACATGTTCGACAGACGGACGGAGTGCACAGAAGGCTCTGCTCTACAACTATCTGCGACCGTCGTCTGGCGGCGGCCAGCAGAAGCGGCCTTGCCTAAGCGAAGTGACAACAGCCACCGTTGGTGAGGAGACTTCCTGTTGTTGGAGGATCCAGATCACGGATTGTCAAAAACCTTCAGAGCCTGTCCGCAATTGTTGTATTGTAGGGTGCCTTTGATCGAGTAGGGGACGTATCGGATCCTCTCCTTGACTGTTCTGCATTCAAGCCCGCAGTGCAGTGGGCTGCGCCCTCCTGTCCCTGCTGAATTACAGCATCCAGCAGACAACTACTAACTAAATCTAACTACTCTCCGCCGCCACAGTGCTGAATGCCCTGGCCTCAAAAGCAAATTCACCGCCAGAAGAACTTTTGCCCTTGGAGTGTCCACGACGTCGCCGAGAAGAAACAATCCAAGAAGTGCGAACCTGAGAAGTAAGACATGGTAAAAACGGGCACAGTACCAGCAACACTGCATCGCCATCTTGTTTCCGCTGCCAAAAGTGAAGCTGTTGTGAGTCTCACGAAACGGCTACCGAACGGACCTGGAGGTTCAGTCACCAAGTTCTGGCTGTCTGTAGTTCTCACCGGAAGAGGGGCGCTTGTTGCGGGTCTCCGGCATCTTCAATATCTCTTCGAACTGGAGGTGTCGCCAACGGTATCTTCTCCGGAAGGTGACATTCGACCACTGCACGAAGACCAAACTGCTGGCCGACACGGCGCTTGGAATCCAGTTGCCAGAGCGCTCAGCAAGCACTCCAGTCATCAACAGAACGAAAATGAACAGGCCCTGAAGGACATGTCGCAGACTTGTTTCCCAGAACACTCCTCCCAGATCCAGCTTCACGGACTCCGCCTCCCTCAGCAGAAAACCATGTGTTGCACGACATACAGCGAACATCATAAAGCCAAGAATTGAAATCAAAGGAGACAGCGTGGAAAACGTGAGCACCGTGACAAGCTGGAGGGATGCACGTGCAGACCTTGAGCCGATCCCGAAGTACGTCTGGTCTTCGGGCTCGCTCCTCGCTTTCGCATCTTTGCTCTGCAAAATCCGGAAGGCCATGTACTTCAGAAGCTGGGGTAGCCTCAGCGCTGCTGTCGCATAAGCAGCCATCTGCATCGGAATAAAGTTAAGGTAGAAGTGTGTGCTTCGAGGCATATTCCTGGCCAACAAGCCGGGCGCATCGAAAGGATGTTGGAGAAGATACTGACCGGTTGCCATAATGGAGGAGCCAATTGCCGTGACAAGCAACACGAAGACACACAAGAAGTAGAAGTACCACACCTGTGCGCACAAGACGGTTCCAGGCAAGCTTAGGCGACGCTCAAGTGACAGGCTGCCAATTCCGACTCATTTCTGTGCCGACCCCCTTCGACGACAACTTTGGGGGGAGGACTCGGCCGTGTCCAGGTGCCTGGATGCAAAATCCTGCAGAACTGTTACTCATTCTTGTTAGGCTGCTACAGCAAGCAGGTTTGTTGGGGTGTCCGGCTTTCGGCTTGTAGCCTGCCGCTGCATTCGAAAACGGACGTGTACATTGGCAAACTGCACTGAAAGATACTGAAAGTGATGGTGCCAAGCTGCACATGCAACCGACTGGACTCTGGTCTTGTGAAACTACTGGACTCTGCCTTTGCGTCACTAACCCCCCAGCCACTGTCTACACCGCAATCCACTCAAGCTCGAATAACTAGTATCTAATATGTACTTAGTAGACTTCCTGTCAAGCTTGCTTGCCAATAGTTTGTCGTTCTACCCACCTGCAGCCGATGCTGTCGTTCCGCCTCTGTCTTGGAGATGAAGAAGAAAACGAAGATCAGCATCAGACAGGATGGGAGGAAGCTCATGGCCACCGAGAGCGCGAAAGATGCCATGATGCCGTTCCACAGCGTCGCCAACGCCGGGAACTGCTCCACCATTACTTTGAAAACATGTACGTGCTCCTCCACGGCATTCAGGTTAGCAACAGACTGGATCAATACGACCAGCGGCATGAAGCCCCAAAAAACGAGGAAAATGAGAAAGTAGCCAACCAGTTCCTTGACGGCCTGATGCCCTGGCTCAGTTGCTAAATCTCCCCACAAGACCTGACTGGGGTCTGGAGCCGGCTCTGCCCGGATGCCATCGTAATCGTCTTCAGTCAGTAACTTCTGAGCAACCACAGCTTCACGTTGATGGTTGAATGTTATGAAAGCATTGGAAGAGTTCTTGTCGTTCAAGCGCAAGAGTTGCTTCCTGTACCTGCTGACCATGCTTGCAGCTGCAGCTTGGAGCTCCTGGCCCTCAAGTACTCGGCCGGTACCCGTGCGCCAGCGCTGGGATCCCTGGCCCCCCAGGCCCTGGCCGCCTGCGCCGCCTGCTGCTACTTCCTGCCAATAGAGAAGCTCCCTGGTGTCTTTCACGAAGTCTATGCACTTCACGGCCTGGCAACCAAAGACACCATCGTCAAAGAACTTGCGAAGTGCCGCTTCCGACAGCAAATGCTCGGGAATACCTTGTACAAGGATTGTAGTTGCACTGGGAACTGGTGATTTGTGCAACCATCTCATGCGCAACGGCATGAAGTTCCGCTGTGCTACGTGCACTTGTGCATGTGTAACAACGACCACATACCACACAAAGATGGCATGAAGCCAACACAGCCACGAACCATGCTGCACATTGGCCATGCCCACTTGGCTCAATCGGTCAGGACCGGCAACATCTCCACCAACAATGGCGTGAAGAGGACATAAAATCAGAATGCACGGTAGACCGATACTCAAGCATAAACGCATTGCAACAGCCAAGAACTCACAATGCATTGCCACATCCAGCCCAGCAACACTTGCTGCTTCCTCGGGCGATGTGCTGAAGCTTTTGAAAAGCCATGCCAAGCAGCCCGGCGGCCCAGGCAAATCCCTGTCAGGCTTCAACTTCGCGGCCTCTACATGCAAATGCTGCAACTCGAGGTCGCGCTGGTATACAGCAGGCTGGAGGCATCGCAAGAGACTTAAACCAAGAATGGCCATGATCACGATTCCGCAATTTGTTGCCAAAGCAACCAGAAATGTGTCCAAGTCTCCTGCTTGGTTTGCGTGCACACCCTCCACGGCTGCAGCGCTTTGATTAGCACTAGCAGTTGTCGTAGTTGCGTTAAGCTGCACGGTCTGGTCCAGCAGTGCTTCGGCCCAGTGCAACTGGCTGGTCCGACCTCCTCGGCCCACGGGCGGAGCGATGAGTCTCTGCAGCAGCGCGCCAGGGCTTGTTGCTGCGCTGGGGGGGAACCAGCATTCTTCGCCGTGCGCTGTGTCCATTTGGTGAAAAGATGCCCTGTCCCGCAGCTTGGCTGCGGGTTGGACTGTGCCTGGTTGCTCTTCCAACAAATATCAGTGTACTGTTGCACCCGATATGGAAGTCCCAGGCGTATCTCGGAGTAAGGTGTGGCCTACGTGCTATGACCCAGGCTGCGACATGAAAATCGGCAGAAGCGAACTGACATGGCCGTGAAACCGTTACATCCCAGCTGCAAACAAGAGCGTCGCTAAGTCATGGAACGCCTCACCGGCAGAATGGCTGATTAAAGCCCAAGCTGCCAGTTGACAAATGTGAAGGAATCGAAATGCCACCTCACAACAACGCACTCATCGAGAGCATAAGCCATAAGAAGAACAGGTTGCTACCAAGCTGCACATATTTCATTCGAGGAATGAGTGCCATTCGCTCACACATAGCCACTGCATGCACAAAGTTGACACCTTCGAAGGACAAGGTGGCCATGACGACGCTACCTTAGCTGGCATGACACAGCTGCGTATTTGCAGTGCCGGCTGTGGCATAGAATTGGAGCCAACCGGCCAGCCAAAGGAGCCTTAGGAACAGCAGAGCAGATGGTTTCAGCGAGGCATCGCAGCCCATCGCACAACTCGGGGATGCTGAGGCAGCCAATCGGCACAGGATCCCCAGCGCAGAAACGGAAAAGAAAAATCGACATGCACTGCCAGGTTCATGGAGAGCACGATGAGGGCACACAGCCTTCAGCTTTCCAGATCAAAACACAGCTCCCGCAAGGTCTTCTCAGGCGGGTGGCAGAACCAGAAGCCAAAGGAGGCCAAAGCTCCAGACCATACTGTACTGTTTCCACTTGCCTGCGATGCGCAAGTTGGCTACTTCACAGACGAGGTCAGATAAGGTTGGGCCGGGCCTGATACAATAGCTCTGATAGGGATCTTCGAGAATATGGTCATGTGGTCCCAGTTGTGCCAAACCTGAGTGGAGAGGATGCTCATCACCTTCAGGTTCAGGACACCGGGCAGATGCAAGACGTTCACCTGCAAGGGCAGCAAAGCCACTTCAATCCTCTTCACAGAGGCAGGGAGAGCCTTTGACATCTCTGCATTCTGGGTAGGGAGCCCCTCTGCTCATCTGTCGCACCTTGACTTCATAGACGTCTGTGTGGAAGCGCGGGTCATCATTGGGCAGCTCTAGGATGAACTCCTTGTGCCACTCCGCACCTTTTCCCTGACCCTTCTCCCAGATCGGCTCGTCCGTTGAGCCACCTTCGACAGGCTGGTAGGTGCAGATCCTTAGACATACGACGGGCATCGATGTGCCATGGCCATCTGCCATCTCTCGCTGCAATCCAAAGGACATCTCCCTGTTCGGCAGCGAAGTAAAAAGCGGGAGGCCATACCTGACGACAAAGAAACCATCCGAATCGTCAACCACTGCAGACATGTATTCTCGCGTTCTTTCCAGGATACTCTACTGTACTGTCTCTTGCCGGTGGGTTTTTGTGATTGTCGGGAGTCAGTGCCGGCTCCCTTCCAGTTTCTTTGTTCGGGGCCGGTGCAAACAGCGGTTCTGAGGCCGGCCCAAACGGAGATTGATTTTATCATCACGCGTAGTCGAAGCGGGTAGGCTTTTTGCTGGATGGAGCGGCTCGCCCAACCCCACCACAACCCCCAACATAGCTATCCCTGTCCCGTCCTATGCCTGTCCCGTCCGTTCCGGGTTCTGAGGGCGAGCTATTATGAAGCGAGCGAAAGGTCAGAATGGCGACATGGAGAACTCTGATGCCGTGCAGCCACTGTGGTGCAGCGGTGCACTGAGCTTTTCAGCTCTTTGCTTCTACTGCTTTGCTCCCCTCTGTTCCACCTGCGAGGATCTTCAACTCTCGGCTCGCCCATCAGCAGCTCGAGCAGCTTGGCACCGGCAATAGGTGATCTCCTGGTAAGCACAAACATGCATGTGCACCGTGCACCTGCCGATATCGTTGCGGTCCAAGCCACTTCAGCGTTTCAATGAATATGTCCAAATGCCCTGCCAAGGACATTCGGGCGAAACAAGGGTGAAATCCCGAAACATTGCTCGTGTCATCCAAATTGACAACTCCGAAAGTACACCCGAGTATGGCTGCACGGCTGTAAGAATCGCATCGTGCGAGTGTTTCACAATTTGATATCATCCGTATTTTGCTGGTCTTAAGCCTTCTTAAGCAAGACGCACCCGACAGACAAGCGGCAACATGATTTAACACATGTCCAGAAAAGAGGCTGTCCCGAACAAGCGCTGGAGCTGGCGCTGGCGCCAGTGCTGGTATACTGGCGGTGCTGGTCGGGGTGCCAGTCGCGGTCGCACACGTAGCAGGACAAGCGCACATGCTTGTACCGTACGCGTCTTCACATGAAGAACTCTGCTGAGGGTTGGTCTCCTTCGGCTCCGCCAAAAAGCAAATGATAGCAAAAGTTTGGAAGACGCTGAAGAAAAGGCAATGAGCTCAACCTAGACACAGCATATACTGTAAGAAACAAGCGCAAGAACAGCCTATCCGTGGGAGGCTGTAGAAGATTGTAGAAGGCTCTGATTAATCTGACCACTCCCCGTCACTCCCCACGCCCTCTTGTTTCCCTCTGCATCGATAATGTTGATGGCGCGCGCGGCCTTGCATACCGATTTAGCACTTGAGACGGCCACGGATGCGGTGCTCACTCAGAAGTACGCCTGTAAACGACAACTCCCGCAAGCTGCTAAAAAGCTAGCTTTCGTGAAGTCAGGCAACTGTGCCAGAAAAAAACCGTGGTGCTTCGGGTAGTATCGCGCGAGACCAACTTCATCTAAAGTTCTGTCCATGTTTCGACTCATCCTTTTGTCGAGCGACAATTTCCCAGTCTTTGACAGGTTGTGATAAATTGTGAAATAAGCAATGCGACTCTACCGAGAAAGTACTCGCTTGGGATGTAGCTTCTACATCCACAAGTGATGTGCAAACTTACCTGAAGGGCGGGTGTCGTCCCGTCTGTGTTCAACACGCAAATGTCGGCTGCACGCGAGCGCTTGTTGAGCCTTAAAGATGCGGTTCTTCCCAGTCGGCCGGTTTTCCGGAGAATGTGTCCTCTGCCGAGGAAGCCGAAGCTTTCTGTGCAGTTATCCTCTCCTCCAGTGGCCAACTCCTGCAATCGCATCCAACTTTTTTGCCACCCGCCCAGCTGAAACAAGTCGCACCGCAGGGAACTCATCCGAACTCGCAAGGACTAGAGAGATGAGATCCCAGGGAGCATGCGAAGAGTCTCAATGTGATCCTGAAACTTCCGAGGCCACACCACTATCAGCATACAAGGTACACGCTTGAGCCACGGTGGGCATGGCATCCGTGCAGAAGTTGGGGCGAAGGTTTGTTGCTAATTGTTGCAAACGAATAAGAAACAAACGAACCAACTTTCGACGAACAGCCCAACACTCTCCCGAGGCGAGCTCGAAGAAAAGACATAAAATCTCCTGCGTCTGCATGTTCCTGAATTCCTAGCAGCGTAACAGGTGTAAAAGCTCAGTGCAGGAATCGAGCCAGATAACACCTGCGAATTTTGAGCACCCAGTGCACAAAAGCAGCGGAGGCAAACGCAAATGTGAGAAGAAGTAAAGCGGGCCAGGCTGGCGGCTTGATTCCGGCGAGTCTGTCAGGTAAGTCAGGACTTCTTCACGAAGGTTTTTTTCGAGCTGTCCCGGGGCACGCTTCTTGATCCGGCCTGAGCACATGCAGTTCCGTGGACAGCTGTGGCACTGTGGTCAGCAATGGCGCCTACCAGCTGAACAGCTGCAGCTGGATTCGCCTGGCGAAGTATCTTGCACTACGCAGTCTCCAGTGTGTGATCTCTGTACAATTTACAAGCACCAAAATGCAAAATTCCGGTGCCTTGGCAATCAGGTTGACTTCAATAAACAATCGGCTCCGCTTTGGATAATGGTACGATTGCCTCAGAAGTCACGGCCACAAAAGTGGTAATGGTCTTTGGCCTGCATGCATCAGATTCGTCTGTTGAGGCACGTCAGCAGGTGCAGCATTTGCTTCGGAAACCTGGGCAAAGCACAATGTAAACACAACGAAGACAGCTCATGTCAGAGCTCGTCATCTAGTCAAGACAGCCTGACGACACAGTTCAAGCTCAGCAGCGAGGCCCGCTTGTGGACTGCAATTTCCAAGGCAGTCTTGTTCCGGAGCAGGGCGGCTTCTTCATCCTGCAGTAAGACATGTCGTCGCTTAGTTGCGATCCGACGCACACTTGCCCAGATTTTCGCAGGAATGTCAATCCCTTTTCATATCGCCCTTCCTGGCTTCCTTGAAACACTTGAGGGTTTGCAAGTTCTGGGCAAAGGCCCCGTTCCAAGCATTCGTGATTGACAGGCCTTGCTGCATCCTGCAATCCTAAACTCCTAAACCGGACCGATCAAGAAAGTTAATGCCGTCGTAAGAACCGAAATCTGCATCGGTTCCAACCCAGTGTATGAAAACACGTCTTTGTGCCGTAAATGGTGAGAATTCGACGATCGGTGTAGAGCCATTGAAAATCTGCCAAACGGTTGTATAGACTCCTCCAGCATACGTCTAAAGAATAATGAGTAGTTGCATGCCGATTGGAAACGAGTTCTGATGCTAGATGATGTGAATCAGTGCGATGCATTTTCGGAACTCTTTTCAATAGACCACGCGATGCCTTCAATTGCAGCCACTAAATACTACCTGATCCTGAATGGTTTGGCTTGGACGTTGTTTGTGCCCCTTGCATCGCTGAATTAATTGGGCTTGATGGTTCTGAGGCTTGACCAGACTTCAGCAAGTGGGAGGGTTGACGGACAAAAGTTGAGCTTTCGAAAGACTCAGATGGGAGCCTCTGGCTGCCATCTGTCTATATGTGCTGTGATCAGCATTACCACCCCTCCTCCAAGCGGCTGTCTATTTCAGTGCTCGATATCAAGACTCACCAGACAATCGCGGTCTAATTGCATGTTTGATTGGTTGGTGTGACAGCTGCAAGCCATGCATGCCTTCCGTCGGTGCACAAAGGGAGTGGTAAACCTGGTGAGCTAGGAACACCAGCAGCCTTGGACATGTGGCTCATGCTGCTCCTGCGATGGCCACTTCAACGACCCTTTCATGCATTATCCTTCCCCACACTTGCGAGCAGATCGCTGAAGCAACGGATGTGTGGCGCGTGACGGGCTTCAAAGAGCCAACCAGAGATGTCGTGCTCAATCAGACTGGAGGTGTGGGAACCTGTGGGAAAGCAAAAACTGCTTAAAAACTGTGTCCAATGTAGCGGGAAATGGTTGAGGGGAGTATGGTTCTGTGCAATCTAGCTTTTTGCAACTTTCCGTTTTGAGATGCAGCAAGGTATGGGTGGGAAGAGCAAAGGCGAGAGTGAATCTGTGCCATTTCCACTTGTGCAACACCACAGTGGTTTGGTCCTCGCGATCTTTCAAAGCACCGCTCTTTGCAGCCACGTCAGCCTTTCGGCTCACCAGTGCTTCAGCTATCCTCCTGAGGCTTCATACGGCCATGCAAGGTGGAGGCCAACTCTCTATGAACCGAACTGAAGCAAGTAGCTCAAAGGCCGAACTTCTGTTTGCTTCCGGCACATCCGGCAAGCCGATCTTCGCCTTTCAAGCACTACGCCATGCTGACATGTAGTGTTTAGAACGCAGCACACCACAAGATGGCAACACGGTTTCATGCCCTTACGTGTTTGCTGAGGCTAGAACCAAGATGTGCAGGGCTGCACATTCGTCGGCGTTGCGGATTGTGGAACTGGCCGGTGCTTCTTCCAGAATCCACATGCAGGTCTCCACTTGGCCTGAAGCATGCCGAGATGGTCTAAAAGACTGCACCCATCTCGACGCGCTGCGTGCAAACCGGGTGCTCATCCACAAGGCACATAAGAGAGGCGTATAATGATCAACACATGCCTCAGAAGCAATGAATTCCAACGCAATGAGGTCATCGCACGCTCTGAGCCCAGCTGCCGTGATAGTTCGTCCGTTTGGGCCCTTTGTGTGCTTTGTGGTCTCCAGGATGGACCGGCGGATGAGCACATCCGGCGAGCAGCGCTCCCTCGGAACAGAATCACGCAGATCAGCCACGTGTCCGTCGCAGCAACATCCCTTTATGCATGCAAGTGCGTGTGTACACACATACGTATGTACATATGTATGTATGTAAGTACACCATTCTCTCCCCATCTCTTCCTCAGAGATCCCTTGAAGGTTAGCAAACCCCATGGCATTCACCACAACTGCAAATCCAATACAGGTGAACCCCAAGTTACGGCGGACTCTGCCAATGTTCCACTCTGCGACAGATACAATACGGCGACAAAGGTGGCTCCGATCGGTCGAATGACCGGAAGCCGAAGCATTTAGCGGCGAGGAACGCGGCAAAAACACACGTGCACACTTAGTCATCGAACGGTTAAAACAGACTACCGATCGCTGCATTCACTGACGTGCTTCTCGACACACGAGTGCAGCCAGGGATCCGAAGCCATTTCAATACCTCCACGCTCCCGAGGCTGGCTGCTAAATGCGCTGCATGGATCTTGATTCTTGCCCCTGGAAACGACGAATAGTTTGCTTCCCACAAATCCGCCAGCTGCGGCTTTGCTGGGTCTATTGCTTGCAAAACCTCCAGCACATCTCTGGCATTACGTTTGCCGGAGGCTTCTTCGATCTTGAAGAACTCGGGGCTGCCGCAGATTTCATACCTGAGGCCAAAATTTCACGAGCTGTCTCTGCTGCAAAGGCGCACGCTCGAGGGTTCAAGGTTTCCAAAGGCACACCGGCTGAGAGCGAGACTGTTTGTAAAACTTGGCTTTTGTGCACGGCTTAACCTTAGTTTTAAAAAAAGTGCTGGAATACATGCTGGCGCTGGACGTGGTTCAGCAAAGAAGCGGAAGGCACCAAAACTTCGCATGAAAAGGGCATATGCGCCTTCCAGGCCTCGTGCCTGGATATTGCGTCCTGGCGTCTCACTGCTACCATGCATCCCCACATCTGTAGCCGGATCCTGCCTGAAAGCCTAGGCTTGCTTCGGCGTCTGCCTCCGAGACATCACAGACGGCAATGCAACATCCAACTGAGTTCAAAATTCGTCTCACCCCCAAGAGAACAAAACATGCGGGCTTATCCTGTTGCAGAAACCTGCAAAAACTGCGATTCAGGGGTTCGCTCGCGACACCCTCGAGGAAAGGAGGCGCATTCCTCACTGGTATCCCTCACCTTTGGCCTCGCCTCTGCCCCCTGAAACCCCTCGTCGGCCGTTCCTGTTGAATTCACTTCTCGTCTCCCGGGCTCTGGTGTAAGATTCCTGCTCACTCCTTGGGGTAAAACAACCGCTGAGAACTCCAGCCTCGCAGACCGAATTCCTTCATCGGTCATTTTTCAACTGATGCCCATGTGGCTGACTCGCCGTCGAGATATCATCTCGGCATCGGTACTAATTAGAGCGAGCGCTCCCAGAAAAGTGCTGGAAAGAATTTGGGCGATCGTCCGTCCTGGGCCCCTTCAGGCTGACAAGGCTGAATTGGCAGTGGCTCGGCAGGATCGGCGGTCCAACTAAATTGAATTAAATTGGGTCTGATCAAATACTTGTGAATAGATATGACTACATATAATCATATAACGTTCACATTATTGTCATACTATGTTCGTGTTGTTACTAGTTTTACTCTTAGTATGATAGTATTCTACGGATTCGTTGGTGGATAGCGAAATAAACAATGATAGACAGATAAATGGATGAACACAGATCTGTATATAGATATGAACATAACTTACAATACCCCGTTCCCTTCGTCTATAGTCTACCATGGACCGAAAGTTGTTGAGCCATCATCGCTTTCTCCCGAAACCGTTTGGCTCAGGACTCTTACTGCTTGGCTTTGTCCGCTTGGACACATCGCCACCCTGTAACGCATATTCAACCTATTCCCCTGTGAAGATGGCTCGCGGAAGACATCAGAACGAAACACAGAAACTCCACAATTTGTTGCGGGGTTGCCTCATCCAAAGCATCCGAGCGCGGCGAAGCTGGCAAGGGGACATCCTGTCGCGACCGCATCACCAACTGACTAGCCACAAAATTGGTGGTGTGACAGGGGAGCTTTGCCACTCAAAAACCACCTTGGTATACCTGTCTGGCCTTGACCGCTTCAGCTTGAAACCCCAGGTTGCCGTTGCGGCGAGCACAAGTCGTACGTGCCACCACATCGACAACGCATGTGCCCACGACTTTGCTTTCGTGTCTACGGCGTGAACAAAACATTCTACTCCGGACACCTTATCCAGTACCGCTTTCACCTCGAAGCTGCTAGCATCTGCCAAAAGCGGCCGCCGCAGAGCTTTTGCATGAGGCGAGCATGCCGATTCCAATGTGTCCTGGTCAAACCCCACGTTTTGTGCATCCATGGTCAAACCATGTCAAACCCCAAGTTGCACTGAAAAACATCTGCAATGCGTGACACTCCTGCCGCGAAGGCGACTTGTTGTCACCCGTCTCCGGGTCCACATCCAGTTGCATGACGCTGCATGTGTTGCGAACGAACTTCTGCACATGAAACCGTCCCTCTCGTTTGGTTGTCCAATGTTGTCCATGAGTTGCTAGCTGCCATGCAGTTGGCCCCGGCGAGATCACGTTCACAACCTTCCGGTGGAGTGAGTACCCACTGCCCAGATAAGGTCAAAAGCTTGCTTGAGCAAATGCCGGCGCATCAACGTAGCACTCGCAAATCCAACGTTGTTCGACCACTACTACGACTTGCTACGACCCGGGAACCTTTTAAACATCTGATCTTTCGCGTCATTCGCCTTGGTCACGGCGATTCCTGCTTTCTCCGACACATCTTCAATCGGAACATGGTTGACTGGACAGCTGATGAACTTACGCCGCATGCGGCTTGAACTCGAAGGCCAGCTGTGCCCTTACAGCTGACGAAAGTCCCTGTGCCCTAGCGCCCGGCGCAGCTGGTGTAGGACATAGCCTGGTAGGTTGCAGCCCAGCGCGCCTCGGCGAGGAGTTCGCGCAACTCGGGCTCGGAGCCTTCTCCCAGCTATGCAGCGGGGGGAGCTCCAGGAGAGAAGCCTGCAAAGGCGCGCTGGATCGCGCTGGGCTGCGACTGCCCAGGGCCTGGACCAGCGCGCAACCCATGCGGTGATCGCGGCCGGTCTAGATGCGGCGAGGACAACCGTCGCCTTATGTCGCGCGAGCAGGCGCTGGAGCTGCACGGTCTCAGTGGCAAACCTGCCGCCAATCTCGACACCGACAACGACGAGGCGGCATCGCCGTGCTCGGGCGAGTTCTGGGTAGGCGTGGTGTCGCTTCCCGTGTGCGGCGGCCGTGACGGTATCGAGAGCGAGGCGACCCGTGCCACAGGGGAAACCGTTCGCGACAACTTCGATGAGCCCTTGTCAGCGATCGGCACATCGACATTCATGTCTGAGAGGCGGACGTTGCGGGCACCCCTGGCGCCGCCTGCCTTTTTTTCCTGCACGCCATCAGTCCGCGCCAGTGGAGTCTTGCCGAGCTTGGCCTTGCTGCTGCATCCGCAACTCAGAATTGAGCAACGTTTTTGCTTTTTTGCGCCTTGACTGGTTTCCTTCGAGGTTGCTCCTCTTAATAGTTGGTTAGGTCGAATCAAGACCGTTCTCCTGGCTGTTCGTTCGGAGTCACCCTGCTGCCTCCAATTATGCCCCAGCATAGCTGTGTGGTGGACTTCTGGGTACTCCTTGCAGTGCAGCTGCCAGAGAACTTTTGGGAAGAGTCGTATCCATGAAGTGCGCAGGCAATTTCTTTCATTGCTCGCTGCCGTGTTGGTTTCAAAACGTATTGACTTCTTCTCCTGAATTGACGCCTGCCGAGTCTGGCAGCGGTAGGCTAGGTCCGATGTCTCCACGGAACGGTTTTGGTTCTTTTTTTTTTTCACGCACCTTTTACGACTGCGCAAAAAAGTCCGGTCCCCGTGCACGCTGCAAACTACGGCAGGCGGCTCGGGGTGGGGGGGCCTGCGTCGTGCAGGACGTCCACGAGCGTGGGGAGCTGAGAGCCAGGCATGGCCCCAGCGATGTACGGCGTGCGCATTTGTGTGGGGCGACTGGCAAAGGCAGCCGCAGCCGTCGCCGCATGGCTATGAGCATGCGGTCGGGCGACAGAGCGGTGCCAGCCTCGCACGGGGTGTCGTGGAGCCAATCGGCGGCACGCGGCCCCGACTGCGAACGGAGCATGGCCTGGGCAGGGGCGGGCAGAGCGGGTAGCAACTCGGTTTCGCGGAAGTGGGTAGAGCAAGCGTGGGAACCGTGATGCTGCCAGCCCTGGCACCGCTCGCCAGGCTCGGGCAGATCGCTTTGTGCGGGGCGCACGTTGTTGAGCAGGTCGTTCCAAGACGGGCGGCCGGCCCAGTTGGTGCGGTTGAGCACGCGGCCGGCCTCCTCAGCAGCGCGCAGGCACGCGGCAGCCGAAGCAGGGCCTTGGGCAAGCTCGGCAATACTGCGCGGAGGCAGGAACGCGTATTGGGCTCACTTTTACTTGACTCTCAAAAGAGGGCTGCGGTACGTTCAAGCACGGTTGGCTCAAACCCTCTGCTCTCTACAGCTACTACCCAGGTTTCCTAGTGCAGCCTACAAAAATCTCGCACCCCCCATAGAGGCAGGGGTTTGAGAGGAAAACGCCTCCCGCGTCGGAGGGTGAGACGCCCCTTGAAGGGCGGAGCGTCCCGCACACAGGGCTGGAAGCCGAAAGGCCTGCCCTGCGGTGCTACCCGCTAGGGCCGCTAGGGGCCCCTTAGGGTGGAGGCACCCAGCGGCGGGAGTTGTTCTGCGCACTGCCGGGCTTGGAGCTTGGGTGTCCGTTGCGACAGTGGAGACACACCCTGTGTCTGATCGTTGCCCCTTCCATGAATGGGCAACCGCGCTGTTGGCCGTGAAACCGGCGCACGAGGTGGCCACTTGGTAGGCGAACCCGGTCCAAAGGAACTGGGAGTTCTGCGGATCTGCTGCACAATCGCAGCGAAAGCCGATCAGGATTTGATCCGGAGGGACGGAGCTTAGCCCGTTGCAGTTGGTGAACAGATGGATCTCGTCACCGCGGGCCGTCTCGTAGAGATGCTCGTCGTCCCCGGACAGGGGTTCCGGTCCCCTACGCCTGCGCCGCACCCTTGGGGCAGCGGGCGGCGGTGGTGGTGGAGCGTCCACCGCAGGGGGCGGACCTGGGGTCCGCTCGCCCTCAGGCTCTGGCTCTTGAGCCCCCCTGGGCTGCTGCCCACCTCCTTGTTCTTGCGCCTGATTTAGCGCTTCTGCTTCTGGTCCCAGCCAGATCTCGGTGGCCCTTTGGGCTGCACGCGGCGGCTCCTCGGCACGCTCGGCGTGGTGCCCGATCTCGTCCTCGGGCTCTGGCTCCTGCCTTTCGCGTCTGCGTCTGCAGAGCCAGGAGAAAAAGCTCCAAAGCATCCACAGGAAGGCCAGGAAGCCAAAAGCCGCGAAGCCGAGCACCAGCTCAGCAAAGTCGTGCCCTTGGGCCTTTGCAGGTCGTACCTGCAATGCCACAACTGTGGCCATGAGCGCCGAGCTCGCAAGCTTGGTCGGCGGTCTCATCTTCCAGGGGCTCGCCTGGATTGTTTTGATCGTGCCCTTTTGGGCCAGAGCCTCGGTGGCACCTGCGACTGCATCGAGGTCCACCATGCCCATGGAGGGCAGGGATTGCCGCACCTCCGGTCCCGTCTTCGCGTGCTTGGTAGCGAAGTTTGCCGGATTTTCGGTCCCCTTAACTTTTCTTCGAGAAGTTTGGCTCTGAGCGCGCCTTGGACCCTGGGCCTATGCGCTTGGCGGCTCCGATCGAAGCTGCGGAGTCAGCCCAAAGCCGCGGCAATCCGCAAGCTCTCGTAGGAAGACGGCCTCCTTAGCTGCTCGTGACACTCCTCGGATCTCCGCGTCTCCGCTGGAGGTTGCCGGGAGACCGGGCTGTGTTTGGCAGCTTGTTTGGATGACTGCTGCCCCGAGACAGGCAACTATGTTGTCTGTGCTCCTCCTTGTTTCTGGGCACCCTGCCCAGTCGGAGTCTGAGTAGACCTCCAAGTTCAGAAGGGCTGTGCTCTTGGACGCGGGGTCCAGCACAACTACCCTTCCAAACCGCGGGGTTGCCCGCAGGTATCGCGCGAGGGTTTCCGCAGCGAGCCAGTCACAGACCCTTGGGTTCTGCATCCTTCGCGCCAGCTCTTTCACGGCGAACTGTATGTCTCGCCTGTCCGCCGACAGGTAGATAGCACTACCCGCGGCGCTGCGGAACCTCGCGGCGTCACCCGCAGAGAGCTCCTCGACCTTGGTCAGGTCTAGAGGTCTGCTAGGCACGGTCCCCTTGTCTTTTGGGCCGATGCCCAGCTGCTCGCACACATTCTCAGCGTGCTTGCTGTCAGGCAGCGTGAGGATAGAGTCCTCTGTGCGCACCTTGGTCCTTCCTAGGACCTCCACCGCTGTGCCCTTCTCTTCCAGTTCTCCCACCGTTATCTCACAGTGCTTCGGTAAATCCACCTCGGTGAACTTTGGCACTGCGGCCTTGGGGCCCACGACCCGAATGTCGTCGATGTGGTGGAGAAGGATCAGGCCGGACCGGCGGTCTAGGAACACGCACGCGTCCTTCACGCCTCGCTGGAAGTCGTAGTCCTGGCACAGCTTGCCGGTGAGGACTTCTTCCAGCTCGTCCCTGTAGACGGACCCGGCCGTTCTTCGGCCGTAAAGGTTGCCGTCCACTCGGAACACAAAGTCCCGGAAGTGGTCTCGGTACCACTGCTGGTCCTTTGCAGGCTGCTCCAAGACCCATTGGTCAAAGAGCTCGCGCCACTCCACAGGCGCATGCATGTAGACCGGGCGGCCTTCCGCCGCACCGCGGTCCTTCCCTATGAGGAAGGCGGCCACGATATCCAGAGACCTTGTGACCCACCCTTCGTTGTGTAGCGCTGCTCCCTCCAATAGGGAATGACTCTCGGGCGTTGGCGTTGGGACGAAAACGTCCAAGCCAGCTTCCTGTTCTGGGCTGTAGCGGGCCTTGACGTCGGCACAGGTACACCTTGACTTGTACCTTCCCTTGTCGCACTTGTCAACCCACTTTGCCCTGAACAGCTGCGCCCCGCGCGGTACTTCAGACCGCAGCACAGGCGTGAAAGCGCCTCGGTCCCACAGCTTTCTCAGCTGCTCCTTGCGTGCTTGCTCGACCTCCTTGGGGTCGAGCATCCGGTCTAGCAGGTCCGTAACCTGCCCAACCCACGCATCCCGCTCGCCCTTGTGGTTGGTGAGCGGCGGGTCGGCTAAGGCAGCGATGTGCTGCCACACCTCGCGCTCCGTGAGCACTCCAAGCTGCGGTGCCTTCTTGGGCTCCACCCGGCTCTTAGCTGCAGGCGGCTGCTGTGCTGCCGCTGCGCTCGCGGAGGAACCCGCAGAGTCGCGCTTCTGCCCCCCTTCACCTGAGCCGTCGTTGGCGGCTTGGGCGGGGCTTGCCGCTTGTTGCGGCAGCGCGCTTGCTGCGGCAGGTTCTGCCTCCACGTCTGACGGCTCGTAGTCGGGCACGTCTGCGTTGGCTAGCTCCTCAGTGGGGCTAGCGTCCGGGAGCCTGCTGGTCTGTTCGGCCCCTGCAACCAAGAGGGCCTCGTCGTCGGACCGGGGCCCGTCGTGGAAGAGCCAGGGCTCTCCGGGCGGTTCTAGCCGCTCCACTTCCTCGGCCGGCGTGGCCAGAGGGATTGGTACCATCATTGGCTCGCTGCGCTCTGCTGGCGCTGCGCGGCCAAATCTGGGGTTCCAAGGCAAGCCGCACGCTTTGAGAACGACTGCCGTCTGGTGCCGGGTCTCCGGCGGGAGTCGCCTAACGCTCCTCACGTTGCCGGCCCAGACCCCTTTGACCCAGCGCACTTGCGCTTTGTTCCCAGGCCTTGGAAGCTTTGCTAAAACGGTTTCTCCAAAGGAGCAGGGTGCTCCACCATAGTCGGTGCCAGTGGCTGCCCGATATGGCGTCACCCCATCCGTTGACTTTGTCCCAAAACGGGCCTGCAGCCAGGCCACGTGCCTGACAAGCCACGGGAACAACCCACTCTAAGGCGGGGTAGTCCGCTCTTAGCTGCGAGAGCCAAGTGCGAACCTCACCTGCTAGGTGTGCGTTTCTTCCCTCTACGGATCCTTGGCTTTGGTGTGACCCGCGAGAGGCGTCCCGAAGACGCACCCTAGCAGCTCCAAGCCGGCGGTGGACCGCACGGGCCACAGAGGCTATGGCATTCTCCTGGTCAACCTGTAGGGTAAACTTGTCGTACCCCAGGCGATCCACGAACTGCTCCACAAGCCCTGCGGCGTAAGCCGCGTGTCTGTGCCCTTTGTGCGCCACGCGAATCGACAGAGTCCAGCCAGCGGCCCTGTCTGTGAGGTTCCATGGTGACCAAAGGCGTCACCGGATCATCTGAGGGCTCACGGCGGCGGTGAGGGTCCTCGCGCGCCTTTCCCTCCACGCACTTCTCGCACCACGCCTGGTAGGGCGTGTGAGTGAGCTCGTGCTCGGCGCGTTCTTGCTCCGTGGGGTTGCGCGGTGCCCTTAGGCCGCGTGGCCTTGATTCAGGCTGGTCGGCCTGCTCCTCGAGAGGGGCGGGGTTACCCGCAACCTCCTCCTCTTCAGCAGCTTCGGCCTCTTCGTCGGCTGCTGCTTCCATCGCCGCGTCCTCCACCTTTCGAGCTTTGAGGTCGTGCTCCGGGATGTAGTCGTAGTGTCCCAGGTCCCTGCCTGGGCTCGGTGGCTCTGCTGCCACCGGTGCCACCCGGTTTGCTGACCCCGGCGGGAGCTCCCACTCGTAGGGTAGGAGGAACTGTGACCCTCTCTGTCTTGAGGATCGAGGCTCGCACGCCGTCTGGCCACAAAATGTGGCTGTCCTCTCGGTGGAGCCAAATGCCCGCACCGGCCTCAACAGCACGGCTGATGCTGAGGATTTCGTCCTCTATGTCCTCGGTCACCTCAAATTAAGTTGACCTTGCAGGACTGACACTCCTCCCCTAAGAGGAGGCTCGGCTGGACACGGCCCTTTGTTTTCAGGCGGCTGTTGTGCAGCGAGTAAAGGCTTTTTGGTGGGCCCGCGGGCTGCAGGTCGGGAAACGCCTCAGGCCTGCACACGGACACACACGCCCCGGAGTCCACAAGAAGACTCCCCGACACCTTGAGGATCTTGTCCTCTTCTGGCTCGGTGTCGTGAGGCGGGGCAAACCGCACACCTAAGATGCGGTCGTCGTGCACCTGGCGCACCTGGCCCTTGCCGCCAGAGCCGCCAGTGCTTCCGGCTTGGGACGCGGAGGGGCCCGCAGTCGCCAAGGAGGTCGTTGACAACGTTGTGGCCGCGTCGTCGGCCACCTGGGCCACCTGGCCCTTGTTGCCTTTACCTTTTCCCTTGGCGTTAAACCAGCATTCCCTAACGGTGTGCCCCGTTTTCCAGCAGATGGGGCACCTCTCTTTGCCGTCTCTGCATCCTTGCTGGTTCCCCTTTTTGTCCCCTTTTCCTTTTCCTTTGTCGTTGTGGTCGCCCTTGCCCTTTTTGTGGTCCTTGTCCCCCTTTTTGCCTTTATCGCCTTTGCCTTTTCCATCCTTCCCGTCTCGGTCCCCTATTCTGCCAATGTCCATGGCGTTAGGGTCCCTTCGAGAGGCGGCGGCGTAGCCCGCACTCGGGGTCCAGACCCTTTTGGCTTGCAAGTAGCTCACCACCACTTCCCTCACCTCGGCATAAGTCGAAAGACTCGCCGCGTGCATGGCGAGGTGCTGTCGAAGAGCATTGGGGCTCTCGGTCACCAGCACTGCCCGCAGATCTTCATCTGCTAGGGCGCGCCCTGCGCCATACTCGGAGGTGTAGCGGTCCAGGTCTGCCTCCCATTCCTGCAGAGCCAAGGAGAAGTCGCTCTCCTTTGGCGGGAACTTCGGCATCAGCAGGGTCCGCCTCCAGGTAAGGTTCTTGGACTCGTTCTCTGGGTTGTGCTCCTGCCACAGGAGACGCCAGAGCTCGAACCCATCTGGCCCCACTCCGCGCGCCAGCTTCACAGCTGTGGCGGAGTCCTGGGTCCAGCTGCCCAGCATGCCGAAGAGGCGGACACTAAGGGTCCGCACTTCTTCGGTCATGGCTGCCATCTGGAGTGGCACCTTGCACTTTCGAGCCACCTCCAGCTCTGCTGGATACCTGGTGTCAACGACTGCCAGGTAGGACTCTGCCTGAAAGGCAAAACGCTCCCAGTCGTCCCGCCCCTTAAGGGAGGTAGGGAGCCGCATGCTCTTAAGCAAGTGCCCTCCACCGCTCGCCTGTGCGGGCGCAGGGGCGGGTGCCGCCGTAGCGGCTGCTGCAGCTAGGCCCTGTTGTTGCTGTCTTTGGGCCGCAAGCTCGCCAATCGCAGCCTGCAGCTGCTGCGCTTGGCTCTCCAGCAAACCTGCCACTTCCCCGCGCAGGGCCTCGACCACGGGGTCGGCTGCTGGTTCATCTCGAGAGAGGTCGAAGAGGGCCTGCTGCTGCTGCTGCTGCTGCTGCTGCTGCTGCTGCCGCTGCTGCTGCTGCTGCTGCCGCTGCTGCTGCTGCTGCCGCTGCTGCCGCTGCTGCTGCCGCTGCTGCCGCTGCTGCTGCTGCTGCTGCTGCCGCTGCTGCTGCTGCTGCCGCTGCTGCTGCTGCTGCCGCTGCTGCTGCCGCTGCTGCCGCTGCTGCTGCTGCTGCCCGACCTCCAGTGTGCATGGCTCCTTCTTGCCATGTGTGCCTCGCCTCGCGCCGACCACCTTTTGCGGACCCTCCCGCCCGACCTCCCTGCCAGCTATGCGCGTGGCCACGACGATGCTGTGTGGCGATGCTTGCTCGCGCTGCTGGGCGAAGAGGACGATGCGGACCCCGAGGTCGCCGCTGCACGCCGCCTTGCCATGCTGCCCTCTCGCTTGGGCGGCTTGGGTTTGCAGTGCGCGCCTGCGGCATACTCGGCTGCCTGGGCTGACGCCCTGCCTGTCCTGCGCGCTCGCCGGCCCGACGCCGCAGCCCGCTGTATTTGCGAGATTTTTGTAGGCTGCACTAGGAAACCTAGGTAGTAGCTGTAGAGACCAGAGGGTTTGAGCCAACCGTGCTTGAACGTACCGCAGCCCTCTTTTGAGAGTTAAGTAAAAGTGAGCCCAATACGCGTTCCTGCCTCCGCGCATGGTAGCGGAGCTGGATCGGTAGGCCCCGACGCTCCTGAAAGGGTGCGCGGGCCGAACCGCCACCCCCCAGCCGCCACGTCCGAGTGGTGGGGCTGGTGGGATTGGGACTCCGACTGGAGTTCGGAGTGGGAGTGGAGGTCCTCCCGAGAGGAGGAGGCCTCCTCCAGCCAGGCACCAAAAGGTGCAAAAGGGAGCGGAGCGGCTGAAGCTCCAGCTCGACCGCGCCGCCCTCTCATAGGCGAGCGCACCGCCGCCCCAGGCGAAGACCGGGGCAGAACAGCCGCAGCCGAGCCCGAAAAGGGCAAAGGCAAAACCGGCCCGAGTGCGGGCCGCCCCGCCTCGGAGTCGGGGAGCCGAACCCCCCGTCGCGGGGAAAAGGGAGCAGGGAAGCCCACCAAGGGCAAGCCTGCCAAAGGAGCTGCGCAGCCCGCCAAGGGCAGGCAGCCCAGACTAAGGGAGCAGAGCAGCCCGCAAAGGGCAAGCCAGCTCCAGCAGGCAAGCCCGGTAAGGGGAAGCCTGCGACCCAGGAGCGTGCACAAGCTTGCTGGTCGTTCGCAAGCGGCCCACGCCAACCGCGAGGCCCGAGGCGCCGAGACCCAGAGCCTCGCACCCCGGACGACAACCTCGCGGGTGCCGGACAGGAGGTGCAGAGCCCAAGCAGCTCAGAGTCCTCCTTGGACACAGCACCGCCTAAGGTGCCAGTCTTCACAGGCCCGGCGCCTGGAGAAGACACACCAGACTTCGGAGGAAGCGACTGCGAAGGAGAGCGGGGCATTCCGACTGCAATCAAGAGTCCTGTGAAGCTCTGCTTTTTGCCGTTGCGGTATTCGGCAGCTCGATGCCGCTGTCGTGATTGCCCAATCCCGCTCTTTCCACTCCGGGTGGGCGGGTGGGAGATAAAAGAGAGGAGCCTCCGAGCTCCAATCATTTGAGCTCTCGTGGCTTCAGCAGGTCCCTCCCTACCGCCCGTGCATCGTTCATGCCACTCACGCATTTTATGCGTTTCACGGCATTCCGATTGCAATCAAGAGTCCCACCCTCCGCCCTTCAGAAGCGCAGGTGAAGCTCTGCTTTTTGCCGTTGCGGTTGCAGGTGCATTCGGCAGCTCGATGCCGCTGTCGTGATTGCCCAATCCCGCTCTTTCCACTCCAGTTGGCTTGCCGCGGGACTTGTCGAAACACATTCTGCAACTCCGGCACTTTGGGACCCCCGACGGGGGATTCACGAAGAGAGTGAAGTGGCTGGCTCGGGCGAAGGGCCAACCGCATTTCGTTTTCCAGGTCGCCGAAGAGCTTTCAGAATGGCTGCCGCTTTCGATCTCCCCGACGCTGTGACCCACTTCGGTTTGCCCGTGAGGAGGCTGTCCGAGAACCCCTCCTGCGTCTCGACCTTCAGGTTGTCTTCGGGGAGCTCTCTAGCAAGGTGGGCAACGGAGTCGGTCGAAGGTGGGGCCGGTAGTGCCTTAGCGCGGCGCCCTTCTGGCTCTTCCCAGGCTTCTTCACCGTACTGGAAAACCAGGTCAGAATGCCATCTGCCCAGGTAGGTGACCTCCGCGATGGTGAGGCCGGCCCGCACGGCCTTCGCCAACTCCTTCACTAGTTCCACAGGGCACGTTGCTGCTGATCGGGCGCAGGTGCAACCCAACGTGCGCCGCACTCCCTTGCCGGCCTGGTCCGTCTTCGACTTTCTGAGGAAGAGGGTGAGCTTGGCGTTGTCCCAGGTCACGTCTTTCCAGCGGACGCGCTCAAGCTCACAGCGGCGAAGCATGAAAGAGACAGCGAGGCCGTAGGTCAACTTCGGCAAAGCCAGCTCGCCGGGAACGAGGTCGTGGATCACCGCCTCCATCGGGAAGTCCTCGATCTGGTACTCCGGCGCGCGGTCTGCGGTGCCCTTATCCCTGGCCAGCGCTCGCTTGGCTAAGTCGAAGGCCCGCTTCAGCGCCGGAGTGACTGCATGGTCACGTTCCACGTGCGCTAGCCGGAGAGCACCCAAGTATTGTTCTCCCGACTTGTACTTGGCCTCGAGGAGCGCGGCCCCAAACTCTAGAACCCTGGTCGGAGTCAAAGGGAACGCCGGTAGGCCTTTGGTGAGGGCGGCGACGAGCTCCAAGACGTCCGTCTCCTTTCTCGCCTGTGCCGCTTGGTTGGATTCCGCAAAGAACTTATTCTTGAGGTCCGCCAAAGCTGCCGCCAGTGCGCTGGGATCCCGAGCCACTTCGAGTGCCCGGCGAAACTTGGCCCCCTTGTTTGGACCACGTAGTTCCTGACTCTCCGAGCTCCGGAGTGCGGTCCTTGACTGTCGAGGTCCTCGTCCAGGTAGCCGTCGGACTCAAGAACACAGCCGGAGATTTGCCTAAAGTCGCCCGGTGTCGTCTGTCCTCGCTAAGGCTCCGAAGGGCCAAGTCCTTGACATCTGGTTGCCGTCGGTGGCCTCCAGTCTCCCCATGAGGCGGGAGAGCGGCGTAGACTGATGGCCCCAAGTGCGACCATAGCCCGGGGCCCCAGCTTGAGTTGAAGCCTCCCGTCTGCTCGCCATGCTTTGGTCTGCTTCCCATGCTGGGTCCATGCTGTGGCCCCCCGACGCTCTTCTCGAAGAACGCTTCGGCGTGGCTGTCACTGAATCCCTGCCTCTGCCACCGAAGCATTGTTGGGCCCCTTCGGAGCTGGAGCTCGCTGAGAGGTCCCGGCGGTGCTGCTGACTCGGAGCCCGCCCCGCTGCAAAGGGCGACCTTCTTGTTGGCGCCGGGAACCGGGCATCCACTCCTGGGCGCTCGCGGTGTTCTGGATCTCGATCGCTTCGGCTCGGTCTCATGGGATCTCGCTGGGGTTCTTGATCTCCTGGCTGCGGAAGTTCTCGCTGAGCTCTTCTGCGGCAGCAGGTCCACAACCAGCTTGCCATCCGCACTGCTAGGCGCAGCCCCCACATCAGAAGTCGCGGTGCGGACCACATCGCTGCGGGAGGGAAAGTGCATGCTGTCCAGGCGAGGGCTGGACATGAAGTGCATGCAAGGGTGGGAAGCAGCACGCAACACTCGACATGAAAACTGCCATGTACATGAACTGCAAGCCTAACCGAAAACTTTTCTCGTTTGGCCAAAAACTAGTGTGTCTGATTGCCCTGTCCCGTGACCCTGGTCTCGGCACGGGTGGGACCCAGGCGATCACCCTTTAAGGGCGGCCCAGGACGCTCCTGCCTCTGAGGCGTCGTGCGACCGAGCCACGCCTAGCGAAAATTGGCTCCGATTGAGCTTCTTGGGCTTGCCGATCTTGACACCCTGAAGCTGGCTTGGCATGTCCCCCCGGGTCTCCGGTCGCGACAACCAATCGGATAAAACATTGATGTTGCCCGGCACGTGTGACAATGCAATCTCGCCGACCTGGAGCTTCTCAAGGTGCAAGGCCATCTCCGCCGCCAAGAGGTTTAAAGCGGCCGAAGAGGAAGCGGCTTTCTCCAAGAGGGCCAGGGCCACGGTGGAGTCCGAGCGGATCGCCAGCCCGACCTTGATGGCTGCCAGGAGGCTGCCCCACTCGAGGAGCGCGATGTAAACTGCCAGGGCCTCCAAGTAGCTTTGGCTCCGGTGCGATTTGTACACGAAGCCTAGCAAGGTCGCGTCCTGAGGCTCGATAGGGTACTCAAAGGCTTTCAAGATGTTCCAGGGAGTGTTTGGGTTCGCCCGGACCAGCAGCATCCCCCCGCAGCCTTGCGGCGAAGCGTCCGTGACAATCATGATCGACTCCGGCTTCCGCCACAGCGACATGGAGGTCTTCGGCCTCCTCGTCTTGAAAAGCGTGGCGAGCCACGCCCTGGCCAACTCGAACCTTTTCACCGGAACCAAGAATTCTTTGGACCGGCCATCCTGTCGGGCCGCCCTCCTCGCCTCCTCGGTGCCATCACGAACTTCAGCCTCATGCGCGGTGATGGCCCCGTAGACGATGGAGACTGCCCACCTGGCTCGCTTGTAGATCCCAGCGGCCCAGGTGAGCTTGCCCGCAAAGGTGCGCAGCTGGCTCAGCGGAACCATGCCCCCCTTTGCCCACTTCTCCAGCTTCTCGAGGAGCTCGTCGCGGAGCTTCTCCGGCACTTCGTTGTCCAGGATTCCCTCTCTCCAACGGAGCGAGAAGTGGATGCCGATCCATGTTATTTTGCAGCCCCTCGCCCCCTTGTGCCAGGCCAGCCTTATCCCTAAGGCGCCCAAGGTGAGGAGCTCGAGGCTGAGGTTCCTGTTGCGCCTGGCCCGTGATCCCACGAGCGCCGTCAAGGGATCATCGATGTATAGGTCGCCAGCTGGAGCTCCGCCTGCCAAAACATTCCCTGGATCAGCCTCGTAAGCAAGGCCGACAAGCGGCACATTATCAGCGGAGCGCACTTGTGCCCGAAGAACATGGCCACGAACACGTAGAAGTTCTCGCCGTCCCCTGCCGGCGACAGGCACTGCTCGTGCTCTGAAGGGTGGACCGGGAAGTGCGTGAAGGCGTCTGTGAGGTCGGCCGCCACCAACTCCGAACCCCATTCCTTGGTTGGGATCCTTTCGGCCCGATACCACTCAAGCAGCTGTGGCTCATGGGCTTTGAGGTCTGCTGCCATGGTGTAGATGTCCTGGGGGCGTGGGAGGACAATGCGCTCTGGGCACCTTGCTCTAGCATTGGCCCCGGAGCGAAGCGCATCCACAATGACGCGTCTCTTCACCGTGCCATCCGCCTTGGGCTTGACCAGCAGCCCCAGCTTAGAAACCACAGCCCCGGAAAAGTAGTTGGTCGCCTGGGTCTTCGAGATCTTTTTCACATAGCCAAGTTCCCCCAGCCGTCCTCTTTCAACCAATCCACCACCGCCTTGTCCGGATCCCTGGCCTTAAGCGTCCAGGCTTCCAGCAAAGAGGTGTTGACCGGGGATTCGTAATGAAGCAGGCTCTTCAACTGAAGCCGCGGATGCCCTGACTCGACGCCGAAATGGTTCTCCAGCCACCGCCTCCATTCCTCGACGAAGCCGATCTCGAACCCTTCGGTGCCGTAGTCCTGGGCCGCGCCCTTGGCGCCTGGGTGCTTGGCCGCGAACTTGTCGAAGAGTTCGCTCACCTCCAGGCCCACGGCCCGCAAGCCGGGCACGTGCTCCAAGGCCCAAACCGGGCGACGCATGCCACCGATGGCCTCCTTGTTCTCCTTGTCCCTCCGGGCCTTCTTGCTGTCTTGGACCCTGAGGCTGCCGAACGTCCCTTGGCCGCCTTCCCACTGAGCTTCCTCGACAAGGCCCGCGGGGGGCCGGTCGACCCATCCACTGGGGCGTTTGATCCCGCCCTCGGCCTTGCCAATCCAGGCTCGCACCACCAGCTTGGCGTACGCTTTGCATAAGGCCATGGGGTAGCTAGCGGAGTCCTTGGCCGCCATCGTGCCCACGACCTTTGGGTGGAAAAAGCTTGGACCGCACCGGCACTTGGCTGTGAGCTCTGACAGACCGGGACACACACCGACAAATCTCTGTGGCTTACGGTAGGCTTGCTCTCCTTTGGCGGGGTCAGCGTAGACGCAGTTGTTGAAATCAGCGAACTCCACCCCCGGTCGGCTGATCCACTCGACGACCTCGGGCAGGTAGTACGCCGAGCCTGCAAAGGCGTGGCCAGTCTCCGGAGGGTTCTCAATGGTCCTCACTTGCTCGCCCTCGCCCTCGAGCTGCCCGGCTGCCATGGCGTCCAGCACCTTAAGCGAAGTCAGGGCTAAGAGCGTGCCCCGGTCTGCCTCCTCTTGCTGGGCCCGGTTGTTGCCAGGCAAACCGTAGATGAATCGGCGTGATCTCACCGGGCCTGGCTGGCCTTGCTCCGGTCTCCAGCGGAGTCGCGTGAAAGTGGTGCAAGGGAAGCCCGCATGGCCCGCCTGGTACTTGCCCTCGCGCGCCTTCTTCACGATGGTCTGCACCAGGCCGGTGTTTGTCAGGTCGTGCCCCTTGCACAAGTCGTAGGCTTCCACTGTGGCCTCGAGCCCCGGGGCACGGGCTTCCGCCACCACGGCTTCCCCCAGCTTGTCATGCGAACCGCTGAACAAATGGAGAAAGCAAAACACCTTGCCCGCCATCACGCAGCACCCGGCGGCCTGGCCCATGTGCGAGCCGCCGCGGCCCTCTGGGCTCCACTCCTTTCTGTCGTGCCAAAGGGCTCCCAGAAGGAATTCTTGCCCGCGTGACATGGACATGCGACTCACTCTCTGGCTGCTTCCCTGCGCACACGGCAACTGTTCAGCACAACAGGCAGGGAGGAGAGAGAGAGAGAGAGAGCGAGAGAGAGAGAGCGAAGGACGCGACAGAGGAGCGGGCAGACGAACTTTCAAGGCTCACGCTTTCTGTGGACAGTCCTGGCTGCGGTGGCCGGGGCTCAAGCAGATCCTGCACTTGTGGATCCTCTTGATTTTCCCCTTGCATCCCTCGCCCGGGGCACAGTCTGCACAAGGGCCCTTAGCAGAATCCCAGCTGAAACACAGATCGCTGCCCGCCTGGTCCTTAAACTTAAGCCCGCCTCCTTTGTCGCCCTTGCCGTCGAGCTTGCCCTTGCCGGTGGCCGCCGCGCGGAGCACCTTCAGCTCCTCCTTCTCCGCCTGGACCCGCTGCTTCTTTGCCTGCCTCTTTTCTTTGCTGGTTCGCTTCCGGATGGCGGTGCTGGGGTCCAAATCTGAGCCAGAAGCCTGTGAAGCGCTGTAGGTCTCCTCCGGGGTGCGTGGTGCGCCTCGCCCTCCCGAAGCCACCCAGGCGTTGGCCGGGGATCGCACCTGGTCCTCCCAGAAAGCGGTGTCGTTCACAAGCAGGTGAAGTGCCGACACCCACGGTCGATGCGGATCCCAAAGCTCTGGCGGCCCCTTTCCTGCAGCCAGGTCTGCGGAGATCTTGAGCCGCAGGCGGGCCCACTTCTCGCCCCTCGCCTTCTCGTCAGCCAAAACCACCAGGTGCCACGCCGAAGGGTAAAGCTTGACCAGCTTCTCAATGTGTCTCACGTACAACTGGAGCGAAGCCAGGGGCAAAATGTCAAGCATGATCGCCGCCGTCTGGAAAACCCGCCAAGCAGCAAGCCACTGGCTCCACGAAGCTGGCCCCGGCAGTTCTCTGGCCATGTATCCGCCAGCTCCATCCGGGAACCAAGCTCGAAACTTGCTGGCCCTGAGCGCCCGCCTGCCGTAAGGCTGCCAAACCCCCAGGTCCACATAGGGAGGAAGATCCAAAGTGTGGACCCTCTTGTTCAGCGCCGATAGCTGTTCCACCGTGCAGTCTTCTTCTTCTTGAGGCGCGCCACCCATAATACGCAGGTAGCGCTGATACCACGAATCTGCTTTTGCCAGGCTCTCGGGAACAAACTCGCTGTCGTCGGACTGGTCGATAACCGAGGACATCTTTATTCCCCTCTCCTTGAGAGGGGCCGCCGCCGGGGCCGCCATCGTCGCAGCCGGTGCTGGTGGAGTGACCCATGGGTCGATGTCCTTCCACTCGCTGTAGTTGCCCCCGCCCTTGGTGTACATGATCCGCCCTGCCAAGCGCCACACCAAACCAATCTGGACGGCATGAGTCGGTGTTAGGGAGAGAGAGGCGTGTCCGGAAACGACCGTGGGTCACGGTCAGAGAGCAACTACGACAAGCATGCTGGTTCGTCAACCACCACGAACAAGCCAAGAACAACCAAACAAACAAACCAACACCCAAAACAATGTCTGGAACCAAGCATGCTATGAACAACACATTAACACCAAATCACTGAGTTCGGAACCAAGCATGTTGCACATCATATCAACGGAACCGGTATGTACAAACCGGGTTCAAAAATTCGCGCTCAGAACTGCTCAGAAGTATGCTGTCACATCTCACATGCTTCGGCGGCTATGCACACATCCGCAACGAAATCAATGTTGTTCGTGATGTCACGGAATGTGTTGACATTTCCATCTGTGGAGAATAAGACGTGCAAAGATAATGCATGTCGAGACCGGCTGGCCTACCTTTGTCGCAAAACATTGTGTGCAGGGCAGTCAAACAAAGCATGCGCCAAGGAGTCAACGCTGCGGGCACAGAAACGGCAAGGGCAATTGATCAAGGAAGCACTACGTGCCCGATGTCTGGCTGCACGGCCATCAGCAAAAGGGTGATGGCCGCAGCGTGCCAATCCCCAATATCGCGCTCGATGTGTTGCAACTGCGGGTCCATAGACAGCGCGGTGCAAGGCGGGCCTGGGTTGCCAACATGCATACTGCTGGAAGGAGCTGCATTCTTGAAGCAAAGAAGCATAATGCCGGTCGGCGTGCCATGTTAACAACGTTTTCACGGTGCGAAGCCAGGGCTTAATCGAAGTTGCAGGGCTACCAAAGTGGATACCGTAAGCATGCGGAGGCGGGACTCCGAGCAAGGAGAGCTCGCCCAATACCTCACGGACCCACGATAGAGGCTGGTTCAATGCAAATTGTGCGAGCTGCGCAGCAAAGCAATGAGGAGGAAGGCAGAGTAAACGTGCGCAAAGGCCTGCTGCTTGAGAGAGGCGCAAGGTGTCGGCATCATGCCAACCAAGTTGGCCCTGGACAGCAACACTAGGGAAGCGGGAGGCGTCCCACATCTCGTGCGCATAATGTTCTCCGTCAAGGCCTTCTGTGGCATGGCGCTGAAGATTCTCAGATGGGGCTGCCCGATCTGCGTATGGAAAGCTGCCCACGGCACGTCCTCAACGCCATACCACCGCCGCAGGTCCTCAAGAGATGTCAAGGTAGCGGCTTCTGCTTCTGTAGGGAAGAGGCTCATCCGACCGCGCGCAGCCACGACATGAAAGAAGATAAAAGAGAGGAGCCTCCGAGCTCTAATCATTTGAGCTCTCGTGGCTTCAGCAGGTCCTTCCCTACCGCCCGTGCATCGTTCATGCCACTCACGCATTTTATGCGTTTCACGAAACCCCGCTCGCTGCTGCTGCAGCTTCCTCTTCTAGCGGGGCCGGCAGAGCGGGTCGCCCCGCCCGCCTCCGCAGAGGCGGCCGTAGAGCCAGCCGAGGAGGCAAAGCCTGGAGCCTCACCAAAGGCCGCTCCCAAGGCGGCCGAGGCGAAGAAGGAAGAAAGCTCTGCAAGCCCCAGCTCCGAAGCTGGGCAGGAGCAAGCAGCCCCGGCGAGTGGACCCACTGAGGCCACCCCGGAGGCAGAGCCGAAGGCCGTCCCAAGAGGCGCTGCGGCAGCCAGGCGGCAGCAAAGGCTCCGACGGTGAAGGCGCCGCCGCCTTCACTAGGGCCACCTCCTCCGCTCAGGGAGGAACCGAAGGCCGCACAGCTAGAGCCAGCAGAGCCCGGGGCTGCGGTACCTCCCGCGCCTCAAGAGGAAGCTCTCGAGCAGGAGCAAGAGCCCACCTCACCAGCCGAGGGCAGTGGGGAAGAGGAGTCTGAGGAGAGCTCCGAGGGCCAAGGGCCGTGCCAGTTCCTCAACGGGCTAAGGCACGCGGCTCGCAACAGGCCTGGGGCCCCTTGGGAAGGTGGCGGACCAGTACAGGGAGGCACTCGCCCTGCTAGACGAGATCAGCGGGCAGTTGCAGCAGCAGCAGCAGCAGCAGCAGCAGCAGCAGCAGCAGCAGCTGCCCGTCTCCGAGCAGGCGCGCATCGGTGTGGGCGGCGACGAAGCCTGGGTGGCCTATGGGAGTGCCTAACGCGACGAACCCGCGCTCGGTCTCGCGCGCATCCCCGCGCCACACACCCGCTCCGAGCTCGGCGATGCCAGGAGGCGCTGGCCCGCCAGCGCGATTGTAGACCCGAGCTTTACCGAGGAAGGCCGCCAGGCACTCGCCGGGGCGCAGCTGCGCAGCGGCAGTGGCGAGGGCGTCGTGTTGTTGGCCGAGTGCATAGAGCGCGGGCACCTTTTCAGACCACTAAAAGTTGGCCATTTGATTCAGTTTCATGAGATAATGCAAAGGAGCATCCACGAAGGAAACCAATCAAAGAACAGCGGCGCAATTCAGAGTTGCAGGTGCCGCAGCAAGGGCCAAGCTCGGCAAGACTCTACGGAACGGTTTTGGTTTTGGGACCACTAAAGATCGGCCGTCAGACACTCAAAAAAAGACTAGATACATCAAAAACGATCAAAGGCTTCGGAACCGCACATGCACAACCTGAGGAGCAGGATGGTGGTCCCCCTGCGATGCTCTTTATTTGTTGTCTCCCTCACTCCCAGAAGCTTAACGCTTGCGTGACTTCCGTTCTTTACGGAAGCGCCCGGCTGCTGCAACCCATTTAATTTTAGCACTTCAGTCACAATGTGTCAAGAGGCTGCCCACCATTCGTCTGGTCTGCGGGGAGGCGTGAAGTATTGCTCGTGGGAGAACTCATGGCCGCTGTTTCAGAGTTTGTTGAGCTCGTGCGGTACCTTGGCCGATACTACGTGTCCGCTCGCAAGTGGACCCTAGATATGAGCATGAACGACGTGTTGTCAGTGCTGCTGAACCAGAGCCATCTTCTTGGTCTGCAATCCTGTCCAGGAAATGTCGTGCAATTGGCATTTCGATACTTGAAGAAACATGGTATGATTTCTCAGCCAATCAGCGAGCCTATCACCTTCGTCAATTCGTCGAGACATCGGTACTTCCTGCACTTTGCATGCATGATGCAGCTTGTTGGCGGGATCACTCCAAACAGCAACAACTGCACTAGCGGCCACTAGCGGCGCTGGGATCTTCATTCGTGGACCTTGGCGGGTACAGTTGGTCATGGTACTTCTATTCCAGATGCCCAAGCATGGGTACCACTAAAGCTGCAGGGGTTTCTCACAAATGATGCCAAAATGGCTACGGCAGACTCGCGCGACGGCGTGCTCGATCGGCCGGGCTGGGGTGGCGAGGACCCGCGAGGTGGCAGGCAGCGCGGTCATCACCAAAGTTGCTCGCGACAGCTGCATCGGCGCGGCGCGGGCGGGAGGGGAAGCCGCAGGCAGCAGCAGCGCTCGAGAAGCAGGTGCAGGGTCAAAGGTACATCTCGCATGCAGCCCTTGAACGGGGCGCGGTGCGGGGCTCGCAGACCACTCCGGGGCGTCAAAGCATCGGGGGTGCATGGGGTTGGGGGTCGGGGAATAGGTGGGGCACCTATTTGGTTAGACCACCCTCACAAGAGATCTTGAGGCGTTACAATTGGGATGGGATGTCGAAGATAAGTGTAAGCGACGGCTGTAAGGAGTAGAGCGGATTTGCGTGGGAGAGAATGGTGGAAACACCGGTTTGAGCAGCATAGCTGTGCAGCACCTATGCAAAAAGCCCTCCCGAACGGAAGTCGGCGGGGCACGAGTGCAAAGGCTTCAGTGGAGAAGGGAAGCAAGAAGGCCTAGGTAGAATAGCCGGCTTAGGCTTTCGTGGTAATTCACGGAGCCATAGCCGGTGAGCGGGCATGTGCATCGACTAACACAAAAAGCTTCCTGTTGACTCTTTGTCAGACACTGGAAACGGATGTTTGTCACTTCGCAGTGCTGTGCAGGGTGGGGCGGCTCCGGCGAGCCATGATAGTGAGGTGGGCTCATGTTGCAACCTGTCGTCCGAAGGTCTCGTGATGCCCGTGTGTCCTTGGAGACCCAAAGCGGTGCAGCTGATGCAGGTGTTGTGCCCACGGAGGTGCTGAGCCTCCTTTGCTTCTTTTGTGCTTGTGCTTGCTCCCCTGCCTCAGGCCTTGGAACCCCTGTCAACGAGTGTGCTCCAGAGCCTGCAGGCCTGCGGTCCCCACGGACCTTGAACTGTCGGTGCCTCCCAGGGCTCGATCACAACAGAGTTCCACAAACCCGGCTGCGGCTGCTACATGTCCGGATATGCCGAAGGCGGGTCGCTCAGGCAGTGGACCTAGTCGTCATGGCCTGGCCGCGACAGGATTCACAGACCTTCGCTGCGGGAGCTGCCACGTCTTCCGAGTGTTCATGGAAATGTGACTTAGTCCAGACCGTTTTTTTACAATGTTTTTGCTCTGAAAATCATTCAGCGCAAAAAGTCGTATAACGAGTCGTGCGGCCCATTGTGACGGGGGTATCCCGCGCTCAGCGCAGCGGGAGGCGGGCCAACTGGCTCAGCGAGCGCCAACACGTGGTCCAATCAATGCCGGTTCGCACCCTGCGGTGCCGCTGGAAATCAGCCACGGAGCTCCCAGGGCCGTGCCGCCAACGGCATGCTGCACCGCGGCCGACAGCATGCCCCACCACCTGCGCGTCCAAGCAATGGAGGCGGCAGCTCGGAGAGCCGGCGGTGCGCGGAGAGCCCGTACCTGGACGAGCTGTAGGACAAGCGCGTGCGAGTCGGCGTTCCAGCGCCCTCCGACCTCCACAGCAAGGACGAACAGGCGTTGGCCACCGCCGCGCTGCAACTCCGGATACGTTGCGCGCTTGCGGCTCTTCTCGGCCATTCGAAAGGCGACGCCGCTCGCTCCGGTAATGGGCTGACCAGCGTGGCATCGAAACAGAGGGCGAGGCCCTGGCGCGAGAACCGTGCACCACGAGGTTGAGGCGTCGGCGGTCCGACGTCAGGACTCCTGGCGCCGACGTGTGCGACAGCCACTGCTAAGGGACAACGTGTCCCTCCGGTCCTCGCAGCACACTGCGAGCCAGGCTTGCTCGACCAGCTTCGCTCGGCGTGCCAAAAGGCCGTTGCGTGTGCAGGCGAGGGCGTGGTCGCCCCAGGGGTTTAGCCGTCTTCGGCATCCATGCCCGTGTTGGCCGCAGATGCCGGGGCTCAGAGGCAGAGGCAAACGGAGGCGTCTGCGAAGAGCGATTTGCATGACCTGTGGCGGCAGCGAGGCGGACCTGCTCGTGGGTATGGCTGTAAGCCACGCGGCGGCTTGTGGGCCCGACTGGAACACCAACAGTGCCTGGTGAGCCGGCTCCAGGGTAGGCATTAGCACTCGATCGCAAAAATGGAGTGAGCATGTACACGATGCGTGGAACTGCCAGCCGCGAGGCCAATCGCCAGGCCCGGCCTCCCGGGCACACGGGGCTGCGCATGAGGTGCTGAGGAATGCTGCCCGAGTGGAGCATTCTTGCCAGCCCTCGCTCCGCAGTAAGTTTGCAGTGGCGTGGGCCGCGCCGAGGGCTGGTCGGCCAGGCTGATGCCAAGCGCGGTTGCCGTACGTGCCAATAGCCCAGTGTGACCGCCCAGGCACCCCAGTAGGCGGCCTTCTCAGTGTGCATGGCAGACTGGAGGCCGAGCCCGCCCTGCGTCGCGGGCGTTGCTGCGACGGCCCAGGCCGTGGACACGAGAGGCTCGCCTTCGGCCGTTTCCTTACCGAGGCACGCCTGCAGCGCCGCGCAAACGGCTCGGTCGCGTCCCTCAGCGTACAGCCGCACATCTTTCGGGTGGGATGTTGCGCAAGGCGTGATTTGCCCGGGTGCTCGCGCAAATGAGCAAGAGGAGCCACGCACACTGCAAGTCCGGCAAGTGCGGCAAATGGTCCAGCAGTGCTTGCTCTTCGTGCAGGCGGCGCTGTCCCCATTCATGCACGTAGTCGCCATGCCCGATTGGGACTCCAAGGGCAGTGAAGCCGCGCTTGGGCAGGGGACGGTCGCTGCGCTAGACCTCCTCACCGAACTCAGCGACCCCGCACGGTGCCGGACCTCCGGTTGTGTTGTAAATCCGCGTTTTACCGACGTTGGACGCGATGCCACACTGCTTTTCGACACGAGTGGCGACTGCGTCCAACGCCGGCTTAGCTCGCGCCGAGCTGGTGATGACGCAAAGGTCGTCCAGGTAAGCGGGCAGTTCCGCACTTGGCCTCACTTTATACTAAGGATAGAGCACCGCTGAGCCGCTAAGCTTCTGTTCCTGATACTGCCGTGTAGCGTATTTTACATAGGTGTTAGCAGGTCTTTTTTTCCCCACATTCCTTTTTCCGTCCGCAGCTTGGTCACCACTACGGCGGCGCCGCCAGGAGCTCGCCCAGCGGCGGCTCGGCGCCGTCGCTGGCGTCGCAAGGCTGGACCGGCAGCTCCAGTAAGCTCTGGGCGTGCGCTCGCAACGCCGCGAGCGCCGCGAGGGCCGTCCAACGTCGCGTAAGCGCGGCCATGGCCGCAAGCGCCCACGGTGCTCGGTCCCTGGCGCGAGCCCGATCGAGTCGTCGCGGAGCAGCGCCAACGCTTGGCTGTCGAAGCGCCCGCCTACCTCGAGTCCGAAAACCACCAGGCGACAACGGCCGTGCCCGCCTGGCTGGAGCTCGGGGTACGTGCGGAGCTTGCGCGTCTTGGCTTGTATAGAAGTATATGTAGAAGAGCCAGCGCTGGCCTCGCATCGGCCCCGGGTCGCGCGCGCCCGTCGCGCTAGATGGAGCTGACCAAAGTCGTGTCAAGCGCGATTTGGGCCCGCGCCACAGCGGCAGGCGTTTGCGACGACCTCAATCCGCCGGCCGTCAGCGGCAGGGACATCCACGTTCAGGTCTCGCAAGGCGACGCTTGTGGCGACCCGGGCACCGGCTTCCCGGCAGATGCGCGCCGGCGCGCCGCCGCGCGCTCCAGCGGCCCAGCTCTGTGCGCCAGGACCCCGACTTGGGCGCAGGCAGACCGGTGGTCTCCCAAGCTGTCGAAGTGGCGCCCACACTGGCATCGCTTTGGCGCGAGCGGAAGCGCCAGGCGCAGGCTCCGCAGCAGCACGACTCGGAACTGCTCGCTGGGTGCAACGAAGTCCGGTCCGGCAGGGAGGATTGTGAGTGCACAGCTGGCGCCCGCGCCGCTTTGGGACAGCAGCAGTGCTCGAGATGCAGAGTCTAAGTCAGCGAAAAGCATCGCGAACACGCGCTTGTCCGCAGCGGCTCCAGCGCTGCGCTGCCACCCCCACCTCACTTTCACGGACGGGTCGTCACCCCCTTCCAAAGGGACGGCCTCGGCCCCGTCATGCCCCGTCCACGAGAGCCGCCCACGTTGGAGTTTGGAAGCCCTGAAAGCGGAGGGACTGAGCTGCGTGCTCGGCCTCTCTCGCGCTGTGCGGCGTGTTAAGGGCGGAAAGATCCGTGAACGGTCGCACGAGGTGTACCATCGAGGCGGCGTCCCAGGTCACTCACGCCTCCCTCTGTGTGCCGCAAGCTTTCCCGCTCCGGCCCTGGAAGCAGACGCCGACGAGGTTATTCTGCCGCAGCTGCGGAGGCCGCGCCACTGGCCGAAGGCAATCGGAGGAGGCGCTGCTGCACGCGCGCAACCCGGCACAGAGGCAGCTGCGACCTATGTCGGCACGGCGGACATGGGGACCTGTGCACCGGACCCGCATGCACAGACGCGGCCCGCTGCGAATGCAGACAGACAGACAGACGGAGACAGACAGACACACAGACAGACAGACACAGACACGCAGACACGCAGAGAAACACAGAGAAACGCAGAGAAACACAGAGAAACACAGACAGAGAACCAGACAGACAGCCACTGCAGTTACTCTTCTACACAGACTTGCAGGACACACCTGCAAAACGCCCCGCTTTGGTGTCATGAGCGGACGGGGAGCGCCTATAGAGGTACGAGTGCAACTGAGTCTCAGCGCCGCGGCGTACAGGATGTCGAACATGGCATGGTTTCTGGACTTCTGTAGTGATTCGTCTGGGAATGACACGGCTTGAAAATGCAGCATAAACAGCACCGCATTGATTATCCTGCCCGGTAGCGGCGGGAAAAGACGATGGCCCACGTGATGGTGCAGCAAATCGAATGCTGACTCATTTTGTTCTTCCACCTGCATGACTCAGGCGTCTGCAGCAATTTCTGCAGTGTCCTACACTTTCCACCACTTTAACCTTTGGACGCTTGGCGACGTGCTTCCAGGCCCTGCGTTCGGCTCGCATAGGGCCGTGCGGATCCCTGCGGGTGCGGGCGGCATGGCCGACTCCAAAGCTGAAAGCATGCCAGCACCGTGCCCAGTGCCACTGCCGGGGCAAAGCATGCCGAACGTGCGGCCGTAACAGACATTGTGCACTGCATCAATGCAGCATGCGGGGAATGAATAACAAAGTATTGTCCATGAAGCCTACATTTCAAATCAGCGGTACTGCCGACGGCATGGGTCGGGCTCACTACGTTGTCGTGAACACAGCAACTTGAACAGCTGATGACTTGATATGTTATGTGCAATCGGAAAATGTTACATTACGATGCGTTGTTGGATGGAGCAGACTCACACATGAAAGTTGAGAGGAGACTATACGATGTGTGAATGCCTGGATATCTTCTTCCTTTTCTGTGTGTGGATCGCATTAATCATCACACATTCGTGACGAACACGACTGCCAGGAATGCTTGGCCATCTGCAGCTTGGTGTACCCTCGAAGGCGGCACAAAGAGCGCCAACCAATGCCATGATGACAAGGCCCTTAGCTGCCTTAGCTCTTGACTTTTGATTTTCTGATTTGTCGATGCTTTCGAAGGTGACTTTTGATGCGAGATGATCTTGTACACTTCGCCGTGCTCGTGGAGTTAGTATGCACCTACGTCCTACGCCCGATGGTGTGGTTTGTACCCGGACCATATAACGCACAGCCGCTCGGCGCCTGAACTCACCCTGAGCTCCAACATCCTTTGTTTGGCTGCACTTCGAGCAGGCGGCGGTCTTGACATGGCTCTGAACATCGCAGTGTGGAAGCCTTTTCGCGCTTCGCCTCGGAGGTCGGCTTTGCCTCCGTCGAAGCCCTTTCCGGCCGGTCTGTTCACGTGCGACGCTGACTTCCTGCAGAATGCGGAAGCCGTTCACTGTGTCCTGGTGCTATCTGGTGCTCAAACACAAGAAACGCCTCCTGGACCAAGTGCATTGATAGTCGGAGGTAGACGCCAGGCACCATGCGAAGGCGAACCCTGCGAGTACCTGTCAACAGGTTCAAGAAGCAGAAAGGTCCATACGTCTTCGCAGACATACACAAACCAGCTGGGTCACGTTTGAGCTGCGCCGAATTGCCAATTAGACCAGCCGCCTTCAACTGAAAGGCAGGGGCAAGCAATGCACGTTCCTGTGCTCACTGCTTGCCACTGATTGCATCAACTTTGTTGTATTTTGTTGTGCAGAGCAACCACACGGGAACTGAAAACTCTGACTGCTGCAAGCAAGCACTCGCCTGCACTGGTACCTGCAGCCTGTGTTTCAGCTGCCGGATTGCGTCCTGATGAGGCATTTCCTGCGCCTATTGCCTTCCCATATCCTTCTCGTGTTCCGCCTTGTTGTGGCGAAGCAGCACCACGTACATAGGGCTGCGTTGCAGCTGGCCAAACACACACCCTGAGTTGGGCAGGGCTTCTGTCGCAGCCCACAAAGAAAATTCCGAGCCCACAGCTGCTGCCCACTCGAAGACGAGCTGGTCTGGCCTCTCATCCAAGTGCCAAATCGGTCCGCACACCCCAGCTTTGAAGCCGAAAGACTGGTGGCTAGAAGAAACTGGCCTAAACTTGGCTGTCTCGTGCTCGTTGGCTGCATATCTGGCAGCCATGACGTCATTGACGGCCAAGTCGCCTGACCAGGAACTCGAAAGACTGCCTGTGTCGGGTGGCGCCACGTAAGCGGCCCACTGCAATCGTCCCAGTCAGGCCAGGCACCGGCGCAGCCGGCTGTGAGCCTGCTCTGGAGCTGGCCGCACCTGTGATGCATCTAGAAGTACAGAATAATACAGAATGCGCTCTGCACGCTGCCTGCCAGGTCACCTCTCGACGGCTGAAATGAGAAGCCAGCCTTGCCAGCCAAGAACGCAGCGCAGTGCGGCCCTTGTTTTGATGCGACAAACAGCACAAGCCCCATCTCACCATGTAAGGTGAACACCCAGCTAGCAGCACCTTGCTCTTGAGGCTGCGCAGCCGCAGCTCCTGGCCACAGGGGCAATATCTTGCCCAGGTCTCGGTCATGCATTTCGGCGCACATGACAAGAAAAAACGAGTAGACAGGAGACCTGGATTTCGCTGTGGATGGCTGGCCACGGGCCGAGAAGTTCCTGGGACAGCTGCCCGAGACTTCAATCAAGATGCCAAGCGTGTGGAAATAATGATGAAGCCGCCTTGAAACCAGTTGCTCACCTGACATGCTCTTGACAAACAGAGTCCGTGAACACCGGCTATCTCAAAAACATCTGAGAGCGATCCTCGTGTGTCTTCACTTTGCAGTTCAACTTCCACCAAACGTGGGCTTCAGGTGGCTTCAAATCAGTTGCTCATGCACTGTCTGTGCTGTATGTGTTTCTGTACATGCTGCTCGCACTGCATGCTGTCAACACTTCACAAAGTGTTCTCAGTTACGCAATTTTGCCTTCGCTGCATTGGCTACACTTTTGTTGCCTCAACTTCTGCAATGTATCGAACAAGTTGTAGCTTGCTGTAGGACTTGTGCAGTTGACAGCTTCTAAGGGCTCAACCTACACATGATACGCCCTCGGCACAACAGTGTTTTACACCTGCGAAAGTCTGGTGCACGCGTTGGCCATTTGCAAGGCCATAATGGCCTTCTGCGAAGCGCGGGAAGCCTCGAAGAACGCATGCTTCTGCATTCGCCCTTAACTTCGCGTGGACTCAAGCTACACATGATATGCCCTCGCCACAAACGGAATTTTGCACCCGCGAAAGTCTGGTGGCCACTTGCGGGCCATGACAGCCTTATGCTCACCCATTGTTCCCAGTTGTGCACCGAGAGGCAAGCGATCTCGCAGAAAAAACATACCTTTGCACCTGGGGAGGCAGTCGGTGCCTTCAGATGTTTCGATGCGACGAGGCAGTGCAACAACTGCCAGAGATCAGCCTCCTCACAGTGGCAGTGTGCTGCCGCTTGGGCCCGGGTGCAAGAGCCAATGACCATCCCCATTGTTTCAGCAGCATCACCAGATTCAGCAGCATCACCAGATTTGCCGTTTGCTGTACCAGGATGTCGTGCTGAATGGCAGTTCTGACCCAAACTCATCCCTGGCTGTCTAGCTTTGTGCGAGTAAGCTCTTCGGAACAAGACGGGAAAAGCTCATCATATCGCAGACGCGGAAGCAAAGCGTACCCTTTCGCAAACCACATGATCGCCCATCGATTCTCCGATTCTCCATTGCAACTCTCTGCCCTTTCTGCAACTATATACTCTGTCAGCAGATGCCTGCTAACGTCTGGCTCGATCTGGCTTTGCGTGTTTGGTTCCCTTTCCGTTCTTCTTTCTGTATCAAGCAAACATGGCGACCAATCAAACTTGATACCAGCCTGCGGAACTGTAGGCAGGTTTTCACCTGAAGAAGGTGTACCAAAGCTGCAAGACAGCCACAACTGTGCACATGCAGTCTGCACGCGAATTGTGAGGCCATCGCGAATTTGTGTCACAAATTCCGCCTCATGAGCAAATCAGCTGCAGCTACATGCGATCCCCGTCACAGCACGTCGCAGCAGTCACGGCCTGCTCCAGTTCCCGCAGATTCACATGAGTGCACTGGCCTCACTGAGCACAATTTCGATTCTAAACCAAGACGTCCGATATGAAGTGGCTGTGCTCTGGCATCAGCATCCGGCTCACATCCGTCGTCTGCGCAGGGACAGACTGGATGACTTGCAATTACGTCGACTCTCTCGAGACTGTAGACTCTAGACCCTGCCAATGCAGTGCCTAGTAGCGTGTGGGAACACACCACTTCACGGAAAAAACGAAAAAGACGCCGAGTTTGATTGTTTGGCCTCTACAATCCGCAACATTAGCCGTGCACAGGCTTCTTTGCGGCTTCTTTGCAGCTTGACCGGGCTCATAGACGGCGGCTGGCATTCTGGAGTTGTGCTCCAAGTTGAAGCTGGAGTTGTCTTACGTCCATGTGCACAGCTACAACATGTAAAACCTTGATCCCATCGGCTCCAATCGGCTTTACATTCTCCTTCCTTGAGCCGGCGCCCTTCCCATGCTTCCAACGCCATTTGGGCCGCCGCCAAGCAGTAGAACACAAGCTCAAAACACACGCGCACACACACACACACACACTCACTCACTCACTCACTCACTCACTCACACACACACACCAACACATCTCGTCCGTCCTGCAAGTTGGCCGAGAATGTAGAAAGGCCTCGCACGAGAGGCAAACTGCTTAAATCTTGGTGCGCCATGTTTTGACGGGTACCAAGGGATCCGCGCCTTCTTTCTGAATGTCTACAAAAGACGCATTTTCTGCGGCACCCTGGCAGAAACTCGGGAACGCGCTGCAAAGGGTTTCGAAAACCACTTGGGCATGACCTTCTTGTACATGAAGTAGGCGGTGGCACCACAGCCACCAACACCCTTGGCACGAGCAGTGCGCCCTTGCTTTGTGCGCGGCCCGAGATTCTGAGTCTCTCAGGCAGAGACCAGCACCAAACAAAGAATACCTACCTGCAGCACAAACGAATACCAGTGGAACAGGCGCAATGCATGCTGGGACGAAAACTTTAGCACAAAAGCTTTGGAGCTCGACCGCAATGAAGACCCAAACGAAGCTGTCGGAAGTTTTTTGAAAAGAAGGTCGGAGTCAAGGAATGGAGCCGACACACTGTCCGACCAGCAACACCTGTACCAACCTATCTTTGCGGCGCACTCAAGACCCTTGTGGCAGAAATTAACAGGACAGATTGAATCGACACCCAGCTTGCCCCAAGGCTGATCTCGCAGCAAGGCTTATTCGGACGTCTGGTACGGACCCGCATGGAGAAGCAGTGTGCAGTGGTGTGCAATGGTGTGCAGTGCAGCCAGGCGGCAGATCTCAGGGCACCGTTCGGACCATTCGGAGGGGTCCCCTGGCGCAGGCTGTCGGGAGGCCGCGGCCGCTTCAGGGCTTTAAGAAGTTAAGGCCAAGGGACGTAATTCAGACCCGTCTCGGCGGACGTCACTCCTTCAGCCTCAGACCTGAGCGGCGCGGAGCGGCGTTCCGCTCAACAGCCGCAGCCGCAGATCCCTCGAGGCCGCGGCGATCTCTTGTAGACGTCCAGGGTTCGAATGGACCAGAAGGCCTCCGAAAAGGCCTAAGGCAAAGCAGGCAAAGCAGCCAAAGCAGGCAAAGCAGGCAAAGCAGGATAACGGAACAACACACTTCAGTCCCTTGCAAGTGTAGACGTGCCGCTTTGACTGGTTCTGCTTTGTGGTTCAAGTCGTCTGACGGGCCGAGGTATACGTGGGGGCACGACTCGAACATGGTTGGTCAAACTTCCGGGTTTCAAGATGTTTCAAGACCTGGCAAACCACCGCGAGCATCCGCGAGCCACTGTCACTGAGAATCGTGCTGCAGGGTTCTTCTGCACGTATTCTTCACATGACTGTCCTGACTCTTTGAGAGCTCGCCGAGTGCAAGTGACAAGAAGTGCTTTGAGGCCGGCCAGTGCTTGCACAGCTCGCACCAAAGGTCGCCGAACCTGTCGTTGTCACCCCACCCCTGCATCGCGAACGGGGAAGTCGAGGCTGAGGCTGCCACCAAATTCGCCACAGAAAGTAATGTCAAAGACCATCCCTCAAATCATGCATTGTTGTGTTTGAGGAATACCGGCATACGAAACCCCGACTCACATCGACTAACTTCGGGTCAACTCGACACGCTTGGAGACACATTCCCGCACCGGCTGGGTCTGCATTTTACATTTGGAAAGATATAGAAAGAAGCACAGGTGCAATCCGTCACGCATCATCCCCAACACATCTGAGGTGCGATCGCATCCGTCTAAAGTGACGGGCACCTCTGCAAACCGAACAAACAAGCATCGACTTCCTGAAAAGTTAATTGAAAAAGTGCATTGTGCCAGCAGTCTGTCTGAGCGTGTGTGATTGCAACAATGGTGGGTTCAAGCATCAGCGACGCTAGCAGACTGACCACAGACCATGAACTAGAAATGCGTCACAATTGACTCGGCTGCAGAAGCCACAGCTATCTCGGCCACGCGCTGCAATCGTCTTGCTCCAACGAGAAGAAGGATGTGGGCATCCCCCAGCTGTCTGGCCTTAGACGTCCCGGAAAATAGAAGTACTCTCGGTTACTCAGTGCTATGTGTGCCGGGATTGCTCTTGGGGTACAGGAATTGGGCTGACTGAAGTTTGGCAGAAAGCGGGACTGCGACTGCGCGCAGTAGATTCGCAACTGCTCACTCTGCCCCCGACAGAGGCCGCTTTTCGGTCAGATCCGCGGGCGCCTGTCGGAAACTTAGGGCAAATGCGGCTGGGACAGCCCTCTGGCACCAAACTCGCATTAGTACCTTCCCCCGCGGAAAGAACCAAGTGCCTTGGAGTGGAGAGACCCGAAAAGGCTGAAATGTGCTGAGGATTTGAAAGGGCAGGGACGGATGTACTCGTTCTCCGGATCCCACTCGGCTGCCCATGTGCCGCCGCCAGCCTTGGAGTGATCTCGATCCAGGGCCATACACGCTTCGAACGTTCATGGCCTGGTTCAAAGGCCTTCCCCAGGAGCCATAGGGCCTTGTCACCATTCGCTGCGTCTGCTGCGAAAGCTAAGTCGACTGAGCGCCGCACTGCTCCTGGCCACAGCCCTGGTTCGCGAACTCGCCTGGGGCCTGAAAGTCCCCAAGATGGCCAAGTGACGCCAAGCAAGTGATGCCTCAGCTCTGTCCTGTTTCGTGCAGGGTCCAGCCTGCACGAAGCAGTTCTTGGCCTTGTTGGTGCCGTAGCTGCCAGGCACCCACCCCTGACCACTGAAGTCACGAGTTCGGCTCACGTCCGTCTGCGCCTCAGTAAGAGAACGCATACCCCTGCTGCAATGCGCCCAAAGCAAGAGCACTGCACTGGCCATGGCGGCTGTGGTCTGAGAACATGACACAATCCTTTCGAGTGTGCAGTGTGGTTGCAGCCCACGTGCGGTTGTGAACGGATTCGACGATGTCGTACTCACCCCACCTCGGCCAGGCCTGAAGCACTGGAAGGACGCGACCTTCGCTATGCTCTCACTTCTGGGTCACATACGTGCTGTGCGTCCTGCGGCGAGACACAGACAGGAGAAACCCGTTGGCCCCGGGTCTGGGTGGGTCCTCCCCGAACATCCAGAAGGCCGGCCAAGAACCGCAGCCCCAAGGCGCCTCGGGAGAAGGGGCGAAGGGGGCAAGGGAGCGGCGGCCTTTCTTTCGCAATATTTGGGCTCCGGTGCATGATCCAGGTCCAAGACGAAGAGACCGTTCCGGAACCACTCGTTGGACCTGAAGGCGGCTGCGCTACAGGCCTACACACAGCCTACACTGCTGGGAGCCCTGGGAGCCCCACTCGATTCTCACCTCAGTGCAACCGAAAGCCACTGCGTCTCTGCTAAGACTTCTGCTGGCTGTTCAACAAGCGCAGACACTCAACCCGATGGCGACAACTGTCAGTTCTTACATCAAGCTCTTGTCAGGCAGCCTGAATAGCCTGAGTCGCCGAAGGACACACTACTTGAACAAAAGCTGAAAGCTCAACATTGCTTGGCAAGATCTTCAACAATCTTGTTTAAGTCATAAGCGTCGTGTGCAGATGTGCACAGATGAAAGATATGAAAGCTCAAATGCTTACCTCATGCAGCCAAGGCACGGTTTTTCGACCTTCTCCGGGCAGAAGCACCTCCGAGCACTGGGAGGAACCTTCAGCTCACCTGCTCTGAGAATTTTGATTTTCAACCTCCGATGCATCGGTGCCCATGAAGACGCGGTCGAAAGAGGCATGGATGAGGCCTCAATGGTGTGTCCCACTTCAGCCCACGCCAGATTTAGCAGGATCTTCCTTGCAATCAGCCTTGCATACTGGCATTCTGGAAGGATAGAAACTTTACCTGCAACAGAGGGCTCCAAGTCTTGACTTCCAAGGCCGTTTTGATGCCTGGGGCATGCACCGTTCCGTGCGTGGGATCGCCACCGACGTAGAAGGACCACTTCGAGAAGAAATCCTCCCCTTGGCACCCAGCATAGTCACAGCATCAGACAGTCGGGCTCGACGGCCGTGCCAAGCGTGTGAATACATCATGGGATGCAGCAGTGCTAGGGCCGCTAGGGCTTGTGCCCACGTAGGAATGCGTCAAGACCTGCAAACATGCCCCAGACATCACGACTTTTCACGACTCCAAACCTGAAAACAAATCAATCATGCAAGCAGCGCGTAGCCACCAGCAGCCGCATGCCCAGGACCCCACACCTGAAGGTGGAAACGGCCCCAAACGGCACCAAAGGTGGCAGGTGCTATGCGATGCATTGCTTGGGCCCAGGCTACGCAGAGTAGAAGTGCAAGCCCGGCAACCTCGGAGAGCTGGCCGCAAGCGAGGCGCACGTAGCGCATGCCAACAGTATCATTCCTGGCTTTCTTCGCTTCGTCCCGTCCCCGTCCGTGGCCACTTTGGATTCCCACACGTTTCGACACTCGACCAAGCTAATCCCTGGGAAGGGTTGCACGGCCATGTAAAAAGTTGTAACTTTACCACACGTTTGGGCGCTCGACCACACGAATCCCGGTAAAGGGTTGCGAATGGCGCCTAAGAGCGCCGAGAAGTAGTAACTTTCCTACACGTTTCAACACTCGACCACACGAATCCCTTTGAAAGGTTGCACGGGGCCGCCTGAAGTTGTAACTTTCCCACACGTTTGGGCGTTCGACCACACGAATCCCTGTGAATGGTTGCGCCAATCCCTGCGAAGGGTTGCATTCCCGATCGATGACGACGGTGCCACCCTGGCTTTAAAAAAAAGATTATATACCGAGATGTAGATAAGTCGTATAAAGTCAAAAGCACAGAGTCGTAGAGTCACAGAGTCATAGAGTCACAGAGTCATAGAGTCATAGTCCTAGAGTCATAGAATCATAGAATCATGGAATCATAGAGTCATAGAGTCATAGAGTCATAAAGGTAGGTAATGAGGTAGAGTTCGACCTGCAGCGATAGCTGCGGCCTCCGCCACTCTTCCCCGCCCAGCATCTCGGGGGACCTCCGTAAGCGTCATCGGCCCCTCCGCGGGAGGTTCTGGAGGGGGTCTGATCTAGAGTCTGGACTAGACTTTTAAGGATGGAAACCAAGGCCGTGGAGGAGGTGTATCTGCGGCAGTTGGGGTCTACAGCACGTGAAACTATGACAGAGACGGCCCGGACTGGCCCCGAGAGAGGGGGGGGACCTGAAAACCCGCCGGAAGTGGCTCAAGTGTGGCTTTTCGGCCCGGAAAAGGGGGTTTGGGCCAGATGAGGGGGGGGGGGGGGGGGCGACGTACAGTGGGTAACAGGAGAAGGGGAAGGACGAGAGTGCGCATGCGGGCGAGAAAAAATTTTAAAAAAAAACAAAAAGGCGGGGGAGGCCGAAGGCCATTAAAGCATGCAGAGAACAGAGGCGAGGGCCACTCTTTTTACACCGGCACAAGGAGGTCTCGTTGCAGGGTGGCGAGGCCCTCCGCACAGAGTGCTTGCGAGGCTAAGAGGAGCAGGCGTTGCAAGGTGCCTTCCCGCGTGTCAGCTGCGCCGGGCAGCGGGCGGCCAGGTCTTGTTGCAAGCTGCCGAGAATCTGCGCCACTACATTGGCGGATGCGTGCCAGCAGCCACCGCCGAACATGCTTGAGCCGCAGCACGGATGGGAGAGCTGCCTGGGATCCAGCTCCGGTTTGGCAGGAGTCGGCAACATGCTGGAGGTGCTGCAGGAAATCGCCCGCAAGGGGCGGGGGACGACGACGCAAAGAGCAAGCTTGCAAGTTGTGGGCCCACAAGAGCCAGCAGTCCGGGCAGAGGGGTGCGGCGTCTGGCTGGAGATAAGCTGGGTGAGCGCCGCAGTTTCAACGGCACTGCGTGGGAGAATGCAGAATGCGGTTGCACGAGGCACGAGGCACAAGGAACACCAACAGAAGCTTTACAAAAAGGGCATGGTGAAGGGTTCCTGCCGCCAGGTCGTCCCCCAAGGCCGGGGGGATAGCGATGCGGAAGAGTCGTATCCAAGCATCCAGGCGAGCTTGGTAGGCTTGTCGTAAACGCCTTTTGTGAGGTGGATGGCCGCATGTGGGGCCCATGCTTTGGAAAGTGAACGTATTTCTTGCTGAAGAGCAAGGGCTGGCGGAGAGTGGCAAAATGCTCCAGCGCCATCGTTTGCTCCACGCTGGCAATTGTGCACAGCGCCTTACCGAATTGGATGGGCAGCACCGCACGATAAGCCGAATCTGCGCCGCGTTCGCGGCCGGTACCTGTGGCACTGCTACCGTCTACATCAACAAAAAGGAGGGGCTCACGCCCGGGGAGAACCACAAGCCATCGCCATGCGGACAGGATGGGCCAGCGCAGGGCGTCTTGTACGCGCATTGAGCCGGGAGGGCGTCAGCGCGAGCCTGATGTTGTCAGGCAGTCGCTGCTTGGCGGAGTGACTCGGCGGTTGCGAGGGTTTGAAGTTCTAGCATGTCTCTGTATGCGGCCGGGGCTAAGGCCTTGCACGACATGATGACATGGCGAGGCGTGCCAGGCCCAGCTTGGCAGAGTGGACAGATGCGCGGGGAGGGCAAGCCCGCTTGCGTCGCCCACGTGTCAGCAAGGGCGGCCACATCTGCATGGGCGTGGAGGCGCTCAGTCCAACTGCCGCCGATGGCACGGTGGCATCGGTAGGCCATGGCAGAAAGGTCCAGCGGCAGGCGGTCAGAGGTCAGAAAGGAGCATCCATCGCTCCCAGCGTCCGGAAAAATGGCACTGCGTGTAAAGGGCGGTGATGAACCTCGTGAGCCAACCGTGGCAGGAGGTCTTGCACAGGGCGAGAGCACCAGTCGTGGAGGCAGGAGCTTCGTAGTTTGTGCCGGACGTGCTCTCGTATGGGATGGGGCTAGTGACCATAATCATAAAACCTTGATCAGACAACCAGGCAAACGGCCCACCTGAAGGCATACGGACGTCAGCTGGGGACGTGGACAGGCGGGCTGCATCACAGCCTTGGTCTTGGCCGACATTGCCCTGGACAAGGTTGGGAAAGGGATAGGGGAGCGTGCTTGATGACTGTTGATATCGAGGCCTACCAGCCCGATGGCCTCGAAGGCTATGCGGGAGTGGCACTTGAGTTTGTCGCCAACCGGTGCGAATCTGTGCCAGTGTGCCGGATAGTGTTGTTGATGCAGCTTCCAGGCAGGCAAGGGGCAAGTCCCATCCCAAGCCTGTTCAAGTTGTTTCAGCACGCGGCGCAAAAGGAGCACAAGCGTGCAGCACGAGGAGTGTAGCAGTTGGTGCAAGGTGCCCCGCAGGGGAGAGTGCATGACTTGGAATAGAGAGTTGCGATCAAAGACTAGGAGGTGCCAACAACCCGGAATCCGAAACCGGAGAGCACAGAACAAGGAGTGGAGTTCAGCTGTATGCACGGTGCAATTTTCCCAACCATACCTGGCAGGGAGTCGGCCGAGCAGGCGTTGAGAAGCCCACGATGAGTCCTCCCAATACCGACCGGTCTGACCAAAACCGCAGAAAGAGGCTCCTTGCGCTTGCGGAGAAGCCTCCGTCTCCGAACAGAGCAAAGTCAGGGGGAGCCGTAAAGTTAGGAACGGGTGCGAGAAGGTGGCCAGAGGGGGGTGGGTCTTGCCAGGCCACGTCCCTCCAGTCCTCTGGTGGCGCGGGGGCTGCAGGGACGTGAAAGATGAGGCATTCTTGCTTGTTGCAGGCGTGCGCAGCTCTGGCGCAGGCCTGGCTGGAGAGAGGTAGGTGCTCGGCCTCTCCCCAGCGAGACGGCGGGCGCCGCATCGCGCAAAACGCCCCGCAGCTTCAAACCGGCTAGGGTGGAAAGGGCCGTGTAGAGGCTGGGGGGGGCAGGGTTAAGGTTGTCTAATGAAGCGGCCGGTCGACACGCTGAGGTACAAGCCGTAGCCTGCAAGGAAGTGTAGGGCTGTAGCAACAAGACCGCGGTGCTGTGGTAGCTCGGCTGGCAGTCCAAAGCTGCACGCAGACTATCACGAGCCAGGTCAGCAGCTTGGGAGGGAGTATCTGGACGATGCAATTGGGGCGGGGCGCATTTTGCGCGCCCATGCCGAGACGTCACCATCACGGGGTAGCTGAAGCCTGACTTCTCGCTGACTGCGGAGGTGTTTTGCGCAGACCTGCACGTGTTTAGCTGTCGTGATATGGCTATCAATAGAGGCTACACACTGCACAGGGGAGCGGCCCCCAGATAGGAGAGAATCCCAGGTGGTATTATGCGGTGGCTCCGCCTGCGAGCGGGCATGCGGAGGGGTGACGCCAGAGACTTCCGGCATCTGCGCAAGGACTTCGGGGGCAAAGCCCAGGCTGCGCGCCCAGGCGGCGGGGTCAGAATCGAAGGTGTCCCAGCTTGGCAGGGCGGGGCGGGCATGCTGGGCTCGATGATGGGAGTCCATTCCTGTTGCCTTTGCCCAGCTGTCCGCCAGGTCTAGTAACGGTATGCAGTGTGGTCTGCAGGCATGCCAAGCCGAGGCAGTACGACCCTGCAACCTCTTAGCAATTGGCTCAGGCGGGGGCAGGCAAAAGGAGAGGATACGCATTAGGGCGTCGTGCACTGCATGGGTGGCGCATAGGAGGTCGGACGGCACCTGGAGGGACCCCAAACAGGCCTTCCAAACCCTCGCATTGTGGTTGTGGGAGAGAATTCCACTGGTGCTCTATTGAGACTTTCGTGCAGGTGGGTCAATGATTACGGGGTCATGGTCAGCTCTACGATCCCACTGCCAGATGGTGGCCGCGTTGAGTACCAAGACCTCGTGACTAGGGGAAGGCAGCCACCACACAGCGTCCAGGCGGCTGGCGGCCGGAGCGGGCGTAATTTGTGAAGGCCTGCAGAGTAGGGTGACGGGCCCGAAACGTGTCTACCAGTCCAGGGCACGAGAGGTAAAGGAGTTGAGGTCACCACCCACGATGAGCGCGGTATCATTACCGGCGGACGCGCGAATCTGTTGCCGGACAAATTGGTTGAGTGCTTCTTCAACTTGCAAGAGCGGGCTGTTGGAAAAGCCTGGGCTGCAGGCCCCGACAGGAGCATAGACAGCCAAAACGCGGAGTGAGGAGCCATGAGGAGCCAGAGGAGGTAATGAGGGTGGCAGCGAGCCCTCTGCCGTCGGAGTCCCGGCTGATGTCGGACCACTGGCCCGGGTAGCCCGAACGGACGGCCTGGTATCCTCTGGCGAGGAGACCTTTGCATGCGAGGGTGTGGTGGGACTTTGTGTAGAGTCACAAAGTCATAGTGTCATAGTGTCATAAGAGGCATAGAGTCATAGAGTCATAAAGTCATAGAGTCATAGTGTCATAGAGTCAAATTGAAATAGAGTCATAGAGTCATCTGTGTACCATGCACTTGACTCGATGTAGTTCACTCTGTGCACTTGACTCGATGTAGTTCACGCTATGTACTGTGCACTTCGCTCCATGTACCATGCACTTCACTCGATGTACTTCACTCTATGTACTTCTCTCAAGGGCTTCGCACGGAAGAACCCTTCGCCATGTTTTCGGGAAAAAGACAAAGAACCATAAAAATAAAATAAAATTCGAAACATCGTCTTGTTGACGAAAACCACACGAATCTCGGGATTTTCTAGTGTTCGACCAAAAAACTTCCCAAAAATAAACAACACACCCCGTGCGGCAGCAGACGCAACGACTACCTTGTTGTTGCTGTTGTTGTTGTTCTTCACGTCCCGTTATTTACACAGGATGCTGGCTGCATCGCCCCGCTGCACAAGTTTCGCTGGTTTGATTTCCGAGTCCCGCGTCCCATTTTCCGCACAAGATGCTGGCTGCGTCTGTCTCCTGCTGTGGTGCGGTGTTCACTGCTCGTTAACGTCTGTTATTTACGTGTTGCTGTTGTTGTTGTTGGCAGCGGTTGCGTCTGCCGCCGCGCGGGGGTGGTGCGATTCTTTTGCTGGCATGTACTGAAACTCGAGTCTTAACACAAATGAACTTTGCTTTTGCTTTCGCATCGGTTTTTGCGGTGTTTTATAGCAAACAAGTGTGCCCGCCGGCAGGCTGCACTGTGCAAGGACATGTTCAGCTCTGCATTTCGCATCGTTTTTTTCGGTGTTTTCCTGTGTCAGCCCCATTTCGCATCGGTTTTTGCAGTTTTGCCGACTCTCGATTTTCTGCACATGCCGGGGTTGGGGGGCGCAGCTTTGCAAACCTTTCCAAAATAAGCTTTTGTTTGTCTTCACGTTACCCCCTAACACGTCTGGCTTTCGTCTACTGCAAACCTTTCCAAAATAAACGGTCCTTTTCTTCGCTTTACCCCTAATAAGATTTCTCCGCGGCACAAAGCGCGAGGGGTTTGCGGTCTAAAACAAAAACATGTGCAAACCTTTCCAAAATAAGCTTTCTTCGCTATGCGCCTGGCCTTCGAAGACGTCCGATTTATGAGTACTCCTAAATTCATTTTTAACCCCCCAATGCGTTTTCGTGTGGCTTTCTCCTGTATGTGCCCAGTTGCAAACCTTTCCAAACCTTTCCAGAATAGACGTTTGTTTGTCTCCTCTTCACCCCCCTAATACGTCTGGCTTTCGCATTGAAAAGACGTTTCATTTATGATTATTTGTATTTTTCACGTTTAACCCCCCTAAAGCGTTTTCATGTGACTTTTTCCTCTATCCGTGATGGAAAGGGCGTTTTTTTTTATTTCTTCGCGGCATAAGAGCGGGGAGCTTGCAGCCTAAACAAAGCAGGGGGGTTAGGGAGGAGCCTGCCCCCTTGCAAACCTTTCCAAAATACGCTTTTGTGTTTCTTCGCTTTTCTCTTTGGAACCCAGGTTCGAACCCACGTAAAACCCTTAACCCCCCCCAAGCCCCGTTACCGCCCCCCCATTTGCAAATTCGCAATCCTTTCCAAATTAAGATTTTGTTTTTGTTCGCTATACAGATGTATGTCGATGTATGTAATTTGTAGTTGTACTTCTAATGCGTATACTTGTTGCTGTTGGGCATACTGTTGCTGTTGCCGTTGCTCACGATATCATCATTGTTGCTGTTGTTGCTGTGGCGCCGTCTCTTGCTATAGTTGCTATATTTTTAGTCTTACGATTATGAATATTATGAATAATAGTATAATTCGTCTGACTTGGATTAGAGTTGAACGTGTAGGGGTTCTCTGCTCTTTCCTTTTTATCTTCCTTCCTTCCGTCCTTTTTTGCTTCTTTTGTTTCTCCTTCCTTCCTCGCGTCCATAATTCCTGTCTTCCTTGGCATTCCTTCCATCTTTCCGGGGTTTACCTTCCTTCCTTCCTTTCTTGCTTCCTTTTCTTATCCTTCCTTCCTGCCTTCCCTCCCTCCTTCCTCTCTTCCTTCCTTTCTCTTGGCATTCCTTCCTTCCTTCCGGGGCTCTCCGCTCGTTCCTTCTTATCTTTCTTCCTTCCTTTCTTGTTTCCTTGTTTCTCTTCCTTCCTTCCTTCCTTCATTCCTTCCCTCCTTCCTTCCTTTCTTCCTTCCTTTCTCCCGGCATTCCTTCCTCCCTTCCGTCCTTCATTGTCTTCGAAGGGACCCCCCAACAAACAAAAAAAAGAAGGACCCAAAAAAATGCCCTCTCCCTTTTGATGATACTGGCGACAAACTTCCCTGCATTGTGTTTAGGGCCATTTTCAAACTGGCAACCTGTAGCTTACTTAGCATAATCTGTCTCTGATTTCTATAATAGCATAGTGCGACACTCTTGCTCGCGATTCGTTGACAGCAACTCCGCACCGATCTGCCACGATGCACTCGTATGCGCTCTGCACCGTGACAAGGTTACGAACAGTGCGCGAAGACGTGAAGCCCATGTTTCGTGACACGACCACCTCTGCAAGCCAGAAGATTGCAGGCGACGGCAACTCTGCGGAGTTCAGTTGGGCAGCCCCATGCTTGCCGCAACTACAGTTAACCTGACGGTCTGGCGGACACTCACTTATGTCGTTTTCGGCAAAAGCTTTAGGGACACCCATGAGACTCTGCAAAAGCGAACTACAGCTGGTTCGCGACAGTCGCGGCCACGCTTACAGACGTGTGCAGACGCTTGCGAACGGGGCACGCGAATGGTCTTCTAGTCACCTGTTTGACCCTTGTACCCGAATTCTTTAAACGGGAACCACCCTGCAAAGCATTCGGGAATAACACGTCGGCAACTGATCTCACAATACGAGACTTGATTGAACGAAGCAATTGGCTCCTTACTGCCAAAAGGCAGCCTAAGCTAATGGTGGGAAGCCACTGCAGGGTGCATCTGACAGACAGCTTTTTTAAAAAAATCATACAAGAAACCTATGACAGACTGGTAGAACAACTACCACTTACAAGTTATCTCTGTGGACTGTCGATGATAGTTGGTGACTTCATCTTACATAAGAACTGCGCCCTCGAGTCCTCCGAGGTGCTTGTCCAGCGTGGTAAGCCCGAAGGCCTAGAGACAACCGAAGTAATGAACCAAGTTGATGAATGGCAAAGCTTCAACGAAGAGGTGCAAGCCCAAACCAGTGAGAGGTGTGAGAACTGTCATAGGAGTCGGAATGGTAAATGCCATGAAACCCTAAAACCCGAAGCCCAAAACATACTGCAACGGGGACAGGAACAACAGGGGGGGAATGGAGGATGTCGCATGTCGAGACGCCGCACGCTGAAAGAAGAGGCGAATGGTGGCAAAGCAGCAGTGCACCCCATGATGGCGCATGGAAAACTCTGAACCCTGCGGTACAGGGAACGAAGGACGAAGGTGACAGATCTCAAGCTCCACGAAGGCGACAGCGGCCCGGTCTAAATTCAGCCCGTAGCATGAGCAGGTGAATCGGAACATGGTCGGGCATGGCAAACTTCAAAAACCACAAGCGGGAGTGTCGAAGGCTCGCAAGCCCGACACCCTAACGGTAGTTTGGACTGGCCCACGACTGCCAAGCTTGGTGCTACCTCCACTGTTGGCCGTGTCGTCACTGGCCGCTCGCGTTTTCTTCTGTGGTCTGTTTGGTGTTTGGGCGAGGCCCCGCTTGCACCCACAGTTTGCCCTTTCGTTTGCTGCTATTCGGCTTGAACTCCGTCGCACAGGTGAGTCGCACCCTCCCCGGCCTGGCGCGGCTCCCTGCCCTGCCTTGTCGGCGTCTCTTGCAGTGTTTGCTTGGTCCATCCTTCCTGACGGGACCTCACCGTTTGGACAGTTTCAACCTGGCTTTCTCTCCACGACTGTCGCCCTCCGATTCGCTGAGGACTCCTGGGCACGCCTTGCTTGGGCCGCTGACGCTAAGAGCCGCTAAGATCACACGGGCGCTTGCGGCTCATGAGCACGTGGCCCTGGCCTTCCACCACCGCACGGTCTCGATGCCTGCCATTGGAGCCATGCGTCGAGTGCTTTATGCTGCTGCACACGACACTCGTGCTCTTCAGCGCATGGAGTTGCCTTTTACGGCTTGTTCTTGCGGGGAACCTCTACCCACAAGAACGCACGTCACCTTCGACTGCTGCAGAACATCGTCTTTTAGTGCCGCTGGTGTCAGGGCTGACTTCTCCTCCTTGGCACGTGCCTGAAGTCAGTAAGGATCTGTTGCTCGGCCTTTCTCAGGCGCAGACTGCAGGCCATGCCTTGCTTGTGGCCACGGATGGGAGCGCATTGCAGGCACCGGCTGTGTGGTTCCAGCATGCCGGGTGGGGTATCGCCACTTTTTCGGGGTGGTTCCGGGCTTGGACCGTTCGTCTGCCGCCGCCGAGCGGTATGCGCTTCTCGTGATTGCTCATGCTGCTCACATACTGGGCGCCCCGGTCTGTGTTTTGATTGACAATTCTGCCCTGGTTGCGGGCTTCAACTCTGCCAGGTCGCATCCTGATTTCGGCGCCTTTTGGGCCATGATTCAATATCTTTTGCCTGAAGGCTCCTCTGTGCATTGGGTGGCGGCGCATGGCCGACACGAGGAATGGACCTCTCGAGTGCCGCATGTGTCCACTCGACAAGCGTGACCTCAATGATCGCGCTGACAAGGCGGCGGCTGTGGCTGCTACGACCCCTGCGAAGCCTGCCTTGGATGCAGCATGATGCAGCCATGCGCGAATGTCGCAATGCAGCCGATTGGGCTGAACTTGCTGTGCGTCGCCAAGCGAGACTCACTCATGACTGGCATGATGCTGTGGCCACCCAGTCTCGTGTGAGTGCTCGCATGCGAGAAGTGTAATCTGTAATCGTCTGGACCGGCTGTTATCCCACCTTCGGGGCAGGGTGGAGTCACCTAAATTCCAATTCCAATTCCTTGGTGCTACCTCCAAGTGCACCCGGTGTCTATTACAACATGAAAGCTTATCCGAGATCCCGTAGCATTCAGCAGGCGCAGCAGCAGCAGCAGCTACTGGGTTTCTCAGCCTCCTGGGGTGTTGTTACAAGTTTGGAAGCCTGAACTGCCTGCGACCTCGAACAAGAGGGTAGGGAGAATGCGAAGACTTGGCAACGAGCCGAAGAACCACGAAGGGCAATCACAAGATGTCACAAGGGAAGACACAAATTGGCTTTTGAAGTTTCGTTGGTGTGTGGCACAGATTGAGGCACAGACCACAGCAAGGAACCAAAGCGCTCCGGAGTTCCACCTCCGGGAGAGTCTGAGAAAAGGCCACAAACTGCATTCGCCTGATGCTTGTTGACTGGTGCCTCGCAGGAGCCTCATCCTCCGAGCCTCAGCATCTGACTAACTCTCCTCGAAAGCGGGCTTAGATCACACGAGCAGCGTGACGTGTGTAAGCCTCGCGCCGCGTCCTCTGGCATCTCTGGCCATGTGCTTCAGGGCCACACCCTTGCTGTCGTCCAGCACGCCACAAACAACCTGCCACTGCCAGACAGGACAGGCGATCCTCTTTGAGGCGAAGATGCTAAGCTGTAGCTACTCCAGCATGCACCTTTTCAGTACCTACACACCAGACTCCAGTTCGACCAACTCAAAACCAACTGAGTTGAAAGGAGATCAAGGAAGGGCACTGGACCTCTCACCGTTTAGAGTTCAGAGCGTGCCTCTGCACTCCAGAAGGGCTCGGCATGAAACCCAGAGCCATGGACTCTGACCGCTTCTGGTCTATTGTACTGGTACTCTTGCTACTCTGTCTCAAATTGTGTAACATTCTTACCCTGCGTCTTGATCCCTACCTCAACAGTCTGAGTCGTTAGGAGATTTTAGGAGTTGCTGCCCATCTACTTGGCCCAAGCTCCGTGCAGAGAAGGCTCAAAGCAGACAAGCCCTCTCGGACATGTCCAGGCAGAGGGCACGGCCTAAAGAACTACATACAGCCTCAATTAGATCAAACCATGTACATGTCGCCCAAGCTCCATCGTGCAGATAAGCGGTTGGCACGCACTTAAATTTGTTCTTCCTTCTCCTTGCTGCTCAGTTCTTCAGACTGCCAAGCCTACCGCCTACCTGTCTGTGCATGAGAAGACAAGCACTTGAGGATTGGAGAACCTTTCTTCTCTAGCCAAAAATCGAAGCAGTCGTCAGTTTCTAGCGAACAGGGCACAATACCATCGCCTCAACTGCATCTTCGAAATAGGCAATGTCGACGGCTTGTAGCACATCGGCAGGGATATCCGAAAGTCTCTGCCAACAGAGCACGAAAAAGTGCTTCCCGGCAAAACCCTTTCACCACCGATACATCTGCGGACGCCTTGTTGCCTTGAAAGGCAGGTACCCTGTGATGTCGGAGGAGCGTGCCGCCACGGAGCGTTTGGCGTTGGCATCACTTGGACTGAGTGAGACGACTTCGCTTTGCTGAACTGCGTAGGAACTGGACTGCGCTCCAAAACGACGACGGCGAAGCAAACCAGTCATTGCCGGTGTATTATGTCTACATCAATGCTGCTTTCCAGCTCCCGAGTCGATATCTCCGGCAGGGTACTGGATGGCACACATACGTGGAGGCGGAGGATCCATGCGAGCCACAGCTGCACTGCAGCTCCCATTCCGAATGTGATAAACTGTCCTTCTTCAGCCGCAAACCTTGGCAGTCAACTCACATCACGGTCCTTGACAGATCAGCCCTCGACTGGCCCACGCAGCACTCGCACGAATTGCAAAGGCAGGTCGAAGCCAACGGTCGCACAAAGCAAAAAAGATCTTGCCAAAGATTGTTGACACATCGGATCTTACTGCATCCCCATCAAAAGGAAGTAGCTGAGGCAACGACTAAGCCGATGAGGACAGGTCTGAATCATCCTTTGTGAAATATGCTCGTCTGCAAGCACAGGCATGGGCAATCAGCATCTGGTGCGTGTGCTTGCTGAGAAGATGTCCCCTAGTAAGTCGGCTCTCTGCTTCTCCACTTCCTCCTTGACAGTCTTGAGCCTCAGAACAGGAATGGATGCGCATAGATCCGCACGCGCACGGAGCTGGCCCAAGTTCTCAGCAGCAGGCAAATCATCAAGTTTGCATGCCTGCTTCATCTTCTCCCGACCTGACAGGACACGATACAAGTCGAACTAAACCTTCTTTCCAAACACAATTTGGTACCGAGAGCCCTGCTATTTTCGTCGCGTACCTCTAGCATGAAGCTAAGCTCGCTTTTGAGATCCTCCCAAACCTGGCCGTGGGGGTGTTGTTGCTGCTCAAGGCTTTGCGGACTGCACCGCCTGCTTCTCAGTGATCGTTGTCTGCCGAAGCTCCTTGTGTACCTGACAGGACAGGAGCGGAGCTGAAGTCGAGCGTGGACTGCGGACTGCGGATGACTTCGGACTCTTGGCCGATCTTGGCCACCAGGCCAGCACGCTCAAGTCTTCTGCAAGCCAGTCGTTTAGCCCGACCGCATGCTTCACCTCATCCTGACATACTCACCTAGTCAACCTTGCACTGCCGTTTTCTGCGAGTCTACCCACTCGGCGTGCCTCAAGACTCTTGGAGCTTTGCAGCCTTCGCTCCAGCTCCGCGACCAAATTTTTGAACTTCTTCAGGCTTTCGTCCACAGCCTCGCCGATAGCCTGTCAAACGCCGGCACAAGACATCTTTGTTGACGGGAACGCCAAAGGCACCAAAGCATGTTCAATCCAAGCACCACGGCGAGAACGTGCAGCACGTACTTGGGCTTGCGGCCTTCACTTTTTCTGGCTCTTCCTTCTGATCTTCATACATCCTTAGACAAGCCCGTGCCAGGCCCAACTGGAACTGGCTAGGCGACAAAACACAACCATGTGCCAAATTCTGTGTGGGTGCTTCCTGACCATCAGATGGAGGGTCCCTGTGTACCACTTGCACCTGCACAACTGCATCGCGTAGCATCGTGAAGCAACGGCATGCAGATCAAAATTTCGTCTTCCGAGACGGGATCTTCCGGTCTTCCCCGCATGGCACCTGCTGTCCAAGTCGACCTGTGCGGGAGCCTGGTCCCCCCTTGCACGACGAACTCGCCTGACTTCGGCCACAACAACTGCAATCCAAGCCCTGCAATTGACAGGGCATCAGAACACGAAGATTTAGACTTGCTCAGATTGCACTGCAAATTCATGACGAACGGACATGCGCCTGCATCAAAATCGTCAGGATCATATGGTCGGAACCGAATCACGGGACAACTGCTTCGCAAGATACTAGCGGTCCTAGCGGGTCCTTCGTGTAACGCGTGTTCCTGTGGCAACTCTTGGGATCTTCGAGAAAGTCAGAGCTTTGCTGCAATGGCTCAAGCTTAGCCGGATGTGCAGCTTGAACTTGCCCTGCCGCACTCAGCTCATACAAGCTGTCGCATGTTAATTCGCTTCGGCCGCCGCGGCTTCTTTCGTTCTTTTCCGGCAAGCTCTTCCGCCCCTTCCGCAGTGACCCACCCCCCCTTGCAGCGGCCTGAACCCCCCCCCGGTTGGCTTGCAGGCATTGAAGTGCTCGATCGGGTGTCGTCTAGAAGGCGTTGGAACGATACTATAAGTTCATGACGCCGCTGGTTCCCAAGTCCAATGTCAGAAACTGTTGTCCGGGATCCGTCAGTAATTTGACGCCGCATCTTGTTTTTGGAAGGAAGCTTCACCAATGCGGCTATCCCCATTCACCTCTTTCTGAACATGGCGCACAGGCCGGTGACTATATCCCCATCATTCCCCATCTGTGTCCTTCTTCGTGTGTGCGAGCACCAGGAAAGGGGCACACCAGTACAAACAGTTCACAACACGCCTGCTGAAAAGAAGCGGGCTTCGGCGCGTACCTGCATGTTTGCAACAACCCACATCGCTGGAGAGTTGAGGTTCTCCGGTGAGTTTACGTGCTGCATGTGTGTGTGTGTGTGTGTGTGTGTGTGTGTGTGTGTGTGTGTGTGTGTGTGTGTGTGTGTGTGTGTGTATGTGTGTGTGTGTGTGTGTGTGTGTGTGTGTGTGTGTGCGCCCCTCGTTCGAGCTTGGCAAAGCATCGAGAGCGGGGGGTTCTGTCTGCATTTTGGCCCGAAGATGGCCCAGCCCATCATGCAAGAAGGTACCCTGTCCGAGCTCATGCTGTTCAGCTGCTCACGACAAAGCCTTTCGGCCTGGCACCGCCGCTCCTCCAAGCTCCCTTTTTATTCCTTCGGCATTGCTCTGCTGTCTCATACCTATTCGCGACTCGGTTCGGTGTATCGCAAACTTATTTTGTGTGCTGCATTCTGCCCCTCTCTCCGTGGACGGGTCAATTTTCGGGTGTTCGGAGGCGCTGAAAACTCAGGCGCCTGTGGAGATTCGCAAAAATACTCATCCTGCACGCGCATCGCCCGAGATCACTCAAGCAGAGTGGATCTCCGTCGACTCCATGTCTTTGATGGGACGAACTCTTGGAGATGCATTCAGGGTGTGTGCCAAGTGGATTGCAAGCAGGGAAAACGGTGGGATGAGTTCAGGCTCGTGCATCGGGAGCTTATGCTCTGAGGCACTGGCACGCTGTCTGGCCGCTGATTCTGAGCTTCATCTCCGATTTCGGCCATGCGTCCCACCAAGTAATCAACCTGTCGAACCCGAGAAAACAAATCCGTAAAGAAGCGCAAAGGGTCTGCACTACATTCTACGTGAAGTTCAAACACTTACCATCCGATCATAACATCACAACCACGGTTCAAATCAACACATAGTGTGATTTGTCACAGACATGCGTATATGTGCTTCTGCTTCCTGGTTAGGATTCATGCCAACTTTGTCTCACTTACGCAGCTTGACTGCTCAAGACCGACCTTGCGTCAGGTCCAGCGAAAGATCCGCTAGTGCCTGGGGGTTCTAGTGCTGTCTTTCCGCTGAGCGTCAATCTTACGGTTTTAATCTCTCCGCTTGCTTTGCTTTGATCTGCGATCGGCTGCCTTGGGCTTTGTGACCGAGAGTTGAGTGGAATCCTCCGCTTTTCACAGGTTATCAGCCGCAGCTTTGCCAGCTGCTGCTGTGAGACCGCTTCGCTTCGCTTCGCTCGCTGGTCCTGCTTCGGGTGGACCTTAAATATCCCCGGCTTCGCTCGCTGGTCCTGCTTCGGGTGGACCTTAAATATCCCCGTGTTGCTCGCTTGCATCTGGCTGCTGCTGTGTGGGCCCGACCTCTCGTGGAAGGCGACCTGCGCAACGTCGCTCGCTTCGCTTCGCTTCGCTTGCTTCCGCTCTGCCTGCTCTGTGCTGTGTGTTTCTTGTGCCTCTCCTTCGGCGCTCTCCTGCCTCAGCGGCGTGGGTTGAGTAGTCAGCCCGCGCTTCTGGTGGATGTGGAGGGGGCCGTCACTGATCGCAGTTGCTTCGGCGACTGCGCACCGCCCTCGCCGAAGAGGGGGGTGTGATCAGTGACATGCCTGCAGCCCTTCGGGCAGGCGCGTCCAGTCACCAGGGGCCATCTTTCTCTGTGATGGTACCCAGTGAGTGGGGTGGGCACAGCATGTTTGTGACTCGTTTCCTTGGCTGTTGTTTGCCTTTTCTCACATAGATTAGGTCACTAGGTCCTTAGGTAGAAGCCAGAAGTTCTGCAACCGCAGCGATGAAGACGACCGCTTGCATGTGGCTTGCTGTGTGTCTCGGTCGAGTCTTTAAATGCGAAGGCAACGTACCACACACTCACATCCAAGCCCTGCCTGGTCAGTCCAAGCGTGCGAATTGTTGGACAAATTATCTTTCATCATCCTCGCCAGACCAAGCACTGACTCTACCTTCAAAGGCTGCGATCAGCCTCTTCAGCTTGTCCAAAGTGTCGTGCGGCTCCTTGCAGGGGTTTCGCACCAAGATGGCGATGCTGAGAGTCAGTCAGAGAAGCGGTAAGATCGCGGCTGTATAAACGCGATTGATGATTTCGACAAGCCTCTGCATCATCTGCACGGCACCACGCTGCAGATGCAAATCTGAGGCCCAGTCTTATCATTCATCTTTCCTCGAGCTTCGAGGAATTGCCTCCACAGGTGAAGATGTGCAGACACAACTAAACAGCCATGTGATGTATGGAATGATGTATGCGTACATACATATATCTTTGCTTGAATAGTGAGTAGTGCTGTATGTTAACGTTTGGCTCCTGTATACAAAGCACGCATTGCATACTGCATGCTGAAACTCTACAGTACAAGACGTGCTTGCATCCTAGCCTTTATGCAAGACATGACCATGTAATGCACACTCGTCATATTCTGCTCTGTTTACGGCGGCTCTCCTTGCTTTTCACGAGACAAACACATTCTCGCGGCTTTGTACAGGCACGCTGCACACAGGACAACTTTGTAAACACTCTGCGCATGCAAAGCAGCAGCAGAAGTGCCGGCACGGCTGCAGCACAGTGTTCCGAGCAGCATCCATACCTCGAGACAGATTGATCTTGTTGAGAACTCTGTTTCAAGCTGAACCATCACCTTGTCCTTAGGGAAGCTGTTCTCTGCTTGGGATATGCGGCACAACCAACACAAGCACACGTCAGTCTCGATCATGATTAGCTCCAACGTCTATGCAAGCTCGCTGGCTGATATATCTCTAAGCTGGACAGCAAATTTGATGACCAAGAACTATCGTTCATCTGGTGCCATGGCACGCCGAAGCACTGATTCTCCTATTTCACACCGAGTATCAGCAGCCACAGGTGCAGTTTGGTCGAATGGTTTGATTGCTTCTCACACCGAGTGTCAACTAGGAAAGCCGCCCTCCCGAAACAAAGTCAAGAAGCAGATGACACAAGCCAAGGCGTCTCGATCTTCTCGGCTTTGAGCAGCTTCGGAAGCAGAGTCTGGTAAGTTTACCAACTGCCCGTTCAAATCATGCCAGCGAAGGACATCCTCCCGAAAGAAGCCCAGGAAGCAGCCCCATCTGGAAGCCGAGCGAAGCATGTTCTGCGTCACTCCCTGCGAAGATGCGAATTTCGCAAACAAGGTCAAAACCTGAGCCTCGAATCGCCCACCCATTCATATCAACTATTGAATCCTCCCAGATGAAGTCTTTCCTGCCTTGCCCAACTTGCCTGCGTCGGTTTGCGACAGGTGTTGCATCAAGCGGTTCATCTTGACAACATGTTGGAAGACTTGCGCATCAGTGCAGTCGTCACGAAGGAGACCACTATCTTGAAGCAGCCAAAACACCAGAAAATCGTTCAACTTTGGTCTGTTCGGATCTCCGCAGCGCTTGCCTGCCCGTGACGTCTGAACCCGAACCCACAGTTCATTGCTCGAGAATTCCGTCCGAAGCCGCATCAGCACCGACGTCGAAACCTGCCGTGCATGCTTGGTAGAAAAGAAAGATCTCGGATCCGAGGGGTAGCTGTTCTGGAAGTGCAACAACTCTTGGTGTGCCTCTGCATCATCCGAAACAGCTTTGGCACGGAATTGAAATCTGATGTCCTTTCCCGTCTCCTTGTACAATTTCTCCATAACACGAACTCGATGCTGGCCATCCATGACATAGAAGTTGTGAGTAGTGCTATTCAGCAGTATGAGCAAATTGATCTGTCCAAACTCACAAAAGCGCCCGTACCTTGAGAGCTCCTTGAGGTTATGACGTACTCTCTCTTCGACGACGTCGTCATTTATGGCTCGATTGCTGCTCATGGACTCGAATCTACAGTTGGATTCCATCACGTTCTTCCACTGAAGGAAGCCAGTATACACACGGCCATCCAGATCTCTTACCACCAACCTGCTGGCAACGCCCTCCTCCATGATGCTTACCTGCTCAGGCACAAGGTGCGCCATAACCCTGCCAACCACTATGAACGCAAACCCGGCAGCGGTTTGTCACAGTCACAGCTCTCATGATGCACTCATATGCATTCACAGTTGCCAAAGGGGAAGTATGAGACTGCGAACTTGTGGCAGCAGCATGCAAATCGCCGACTCGAGGACGCACCTGTCGTTGCGACTCCATGGCTAAAAGCTGAAGCTATGATTCATGCCGTATATAGATAAACATCAAGGGCTCCGAGGCTAGTCGGCTAGTCTAGAACTCGGTGTCCGCAGGAAGCGTACACGTTCAACGCCGGCGCACGGATCCAAAAAACTGCGGTCAAAGTGTCAGGAGCAAACCTGATGTTGACACGACAATGACAAACAAGGCTTTGATTTCACTTGCACCATCTGCACAAAAAGACATGTGAAGCAGCCTCCGCTGCAACGCATGACGACCTCTCTGACCCCGGTGCTTGGGTCTTTCATGCTCCTGGGACGAGTGGGTCACACAGGCACGACGTGGCACCCTGCAGCGTGGGCAACAGGAACGGGTCCTTGTTGTGACAGAAAGCGCATGTTTCCGCATGCTTGCACGAATCATCTGGCCTTCACTGCTTCGCAAGAACTGAGCTGCAACGGCAAGAAGATCTTCAAACCAGCTACTGGCATAACATGCAAGCCTTTCGGGGTTGTACTTGTTGCAAGGCTTGCAACCACCGTAATGATGACCCACACTACCAGGGTTGCCTCGGATGCTGCCATGAGGTGAAAACATGCTGACCTCATGGCCACGTCGCCCTGCAAAATATGCTGAACGCACAGAGCCCTCGACTTGAACACACAAAAACACAGAATACAGCTGCTGCGCCAGCACGGGCGTTCCCTAATTGCATTTACTAGATTCACAGAAGGATTCTGGTCAACTCCCAAGTTGCACGGGTTGTCAGGATCAACTCTCGGCTTGCGGTTGGGAAGATCTCGAACTGGAGGATCGGCGAGAGCAGACTGGATACGCGAGTCTGCAGAAGGGCCCGTGGTGTGCATGCGCCGACTCTATGTTTGCCAGCACCTCATCCACCAAAGAACGCTTCATCGTAGAAACACAACGCCCATACATGTGCACATCACATTGGGGATCGAACCAAAAGCTGGAAGGTAAGCAAGGCTTACCCTCCGCTGTCAGCAATCCAAACTGTCACCATTTGCAGCTTCGAGCCAATGGCTGAGGCGTTTGCGCCAACACATGCGAACGGAGTGTCTGCCTTGTTTTCCTACATTGTCAGCACCCCTAACGAAGCACATCAACCACGTCAGTAGGAATAACGGCTAGTCAAACAAGAGCACAAATTCAAGGCCGACTACCGAACTTTTGCGGCTCCAAAGCTGCGCAGCCACCTATGCCCAAGTCGTGCCAAACTGAGAGGATTGAACAAGGCCAACTGCCAAACTGAACACCGGAGGCGAGCGGAATTGAGCAAGTGGACACATGGGAAGGATCAAAGCTGCAAACGAAGGCTCTATTTAATGAAAGCCTTTTAGAAGGCGACGGGTGGGAAGGTTGTTACACGATAGAACAAGCATATACAAGCGTCAATATCACAAGCGGTTGCGGTGTATTCGACGGTTGCGGTTGGACAATGGCTGTAAACTTTCAGCCGGCCAAAAGCAAGTTGAACTTTGCTGCTCGACAGGCGAATGAACTTCAGTTGCCATGTGAGCATCTGCAACCTCCGGCCGCATGGCACGGCACTGCTGAGTGTTTCGCAAAAAGCAATTGCCCGCATTGAGCATCAAAGGTTAACGGCACTGCAAGCCAAACCGATCTCAGTGGGTCTTGATTGTGCATCTGCATTTTTCGCCAAGAGCTCGAAGACCTCGGTTTTCCGTTCCCACCGGTTTTGGCTTTGATTTTGCAAACACTCTGCCTTGGACGGACTTTGGACCTCCAAACAACTTCTGTTTTCGAGCCTGTCCAAAGACGAAGACGTCAAACAACCATGCACAACTCGCATCTCAATTTTAGTGACAGTTAAGCAACAACACGTTTTGATGATATGTTTGAAGCTGCTTGCCTGCCAAGCCAAGAAGCGCTTGATTCAACAAAACCACAAGCTTGAAACACGCATGTTTGAATGGAACGTTGAAACAAACCAGAAAGCTACGGTGTGGCATGACCTTGGTCGAAGATGTCGAAAACGGCAGGGACATTCGATAGTGGTCCGGATAATGTTTCTTTGGAAATGTAGCAGAAACAAAATGCTCGCAACACAATTGCAAAACTTGAACAGTCTCTTTCTTGCTGCGCTTGCAGCACACTGCCATTGCAGTACACTGCCAACAAGTTTTAGGTTTAACCCAGACCCACAGCAACCGCTCCACCTCTGCAACGCTCCTGGTGGGCAACAGGAAAGCCAACAGGATTCAAACAATGATGCGGCTCGCATAGTGCGATCAAGCAGCTTTCAATCAACTGATTTCGAACAGCTCGGTTCCAATCAAAAAATGCAGGACAAAAAGAAAACATCAACGTTGAAGAGCCAAGTTCGGAAGCAGCTTGAATGCTGGAATCGATACCAGTTTTCGGGCTGATCTTTTTTCGACCCCAAAATGTTTTTTTTCAGACCACGCGCTTGATCCATCTTGATTTCGATCCGGCACGTCTTTTTTCCGACCTCCGACAAGGCGAAGAAAAAGACGACGATCTTGTTAGGCGACTTTTTTTTTGGCGTGACTGGGTCTCAATGAAGCGGGTGCGCTCGGTCCGTGCAGGAAGCAAAGAACACAACTAAGCATCAAACAATTGTACAAGGTGAAACGTTGGCATACAGACTCAGCCGGCGAAGTCGTTCAGCGCGAATGAAATTGCCAGCACCACATCGCTCACTGGCTTCGCTTCCCGAATTGGGTCGCACAATGAAAAGGAATGGTCCCGCTTCCAAACAGAGTCGCGCAATGGCCTTTCAATCTGTCGCCAGCAATCTGGTGGCAGCGAACCACCGCAGCGAAAGTGATGAGCCAAGCAGTCAGAAATCCCAAGTTTGCAATCAGCATGAATTAAATGCACGCGAGCTTGCGGATCACTGGCCCTGCTCCCCGTGAATTCTGGGTCGCGCAATGGCCAACATAGTTGCCCCTGCTGCCCGTGGACATGGTAGCATGATGTGTGTGGATCGCGGTCCTGCTCGCCATTGAGTCCGTGTAGCGCAGGCCAACACAGAAACCTGACCCGTCCCTGAACAGCATCCCCCAAGCAGCGGGGTGCGTGCACCGACCCTGTCCTGTGGCCTCCACCAGGCGCCTCCTCCAATCAGAGCGCTGCACCAACAGTGCTGGGACCGAGTGCAGCAACTTGCTGTCGTTGAAGCCCACCCACGCCAAAAAGAAATTCAGGGACGGGTCGGACATGCCAATGTTGAACCGCACGTGGACGTTCCTTCGTCACTGTTTGCGTGTGCTGGTTTTAACGGTGCAGCTGAAGGCTGAAGTGTCCTTCTTCCGCTTCTGCGATGCTAAGCGGTTGCGGGCTATGACAGGCGTTACAGAACGGGCGGTTGTGAAACGGGCGGTCAGTTGGAGCGAGCGTCAAGACGGATCCTGCCCTGCGAGACGCGGTTTTGCTGATCCGGTTTGCCGGCCGTGTGCAGACGGAAAGAAGCGCTGTGAAGACTCCGAAACCTTTTCCGCTCTGAGGCATCGAGGCAAGCCATGAATCTGCGAAAGAACCGTTCCAGTTGCGGCTGATGCTGGCGCACTGATCCACTCGAGATGAAAGTGCAAGTCGCCGTGCTCCGTAGCCTTTTGGCTCAAGGCGTTTCGGCTCGAGACTGGCTAAGCTACCGGTCGTTACGCGTAGGTAGGGCTGGGAGTGCGCATTTCACCAAAGGGTGTTTTGTGCCAGGGTGGGAGCCCGTATCTAAAGGTTCGAGAACTCTCCGTGTTTCTGTTGGGCCCGTAGGCTGCAGGGCTTGCCGGTGTCTGTCTTGACACCCCTCGGCTTTGTGTCGGTGCCTGAAGGTTCGTCAGTTCCTTGAAGCTCCTTCTCTGTGAAAGCTTAGGGGAGGAAGGCCCCGGTGACTACAGTAGTGCGTGCCAACTGCCGGTCTCTCAAGAGCTACCTTCGGTGTTGAAGTTGGTGGTTGAGTGTTCATGTTTACACCAAGTGCTCCATTGTTTCCATCCTTGCATCTAACTTGGGAAACGGACGGCAATTCTGCTGTTCCGGTGTTAAGATTAGATTTTCCAGTCGCTGCCTTGCAAGCCACGCTTATCTGTCTGACTGTGAAAGCTTCAAAGTAACGTGGAGTGACTCATAAGGCACCACAGGCCGATTCAATTTGGAACGGCTCTTCATCATTGAGATGAAGCTCCAGCACTTGGGCAGCACCATTCAAGACGATGCTGCTATGGAAACGTGCAAACAGCTATGGCAACACTTTCTTGGCTATGCTATGGAGCTCTCTATAGACGTTGATATAGTCCTTGCTTCGTATCCATCGGTTATTGAGGAATGCCAAGCTTTTGCGGCCAACGTCTTAAGAGTGGGAACCTTTCAGGCTGAGGATGTGACTTCGCTATTGGCTTCTCTTCGCCCCGGCATGAAGATCGCGTTAGTTGACCCAATCCCAAGCAAGGCTAAGCAAATCCTCAAGGCTGTGGATACCACTAACCTGGTTTTTATCATCTTTTCGTCTCCAGCTGGATATCCCCAGGATATGGTCTTCTATGACACGCAAAGGAAGTATGAGCTGGATGGTGAGTTCTCTCTTGAGCTCAATCATTTTAGAGACAGCAAGGACCTCGTGCCCTCGCCGGTGCCGAGTCCACCAGATCGCCCTCAGCACGCCTCATACCCCACCTGGGCCATGATTCAGAAGAAGGATTGCAATGAGCCAGGTCATTGGCCCAAGATGGACAGTCTCATTCTCTGCGACGATAGGCTTCCATGAACGCAATGCTATTGAGGTCTGGCTCCAGTTAGGTTTTACTGTCGCCAAAGACAAGACATACTTCAAAAAGCAATGCAATGACAAGATGTATGCCATCACTGTATGCATTGGAATGGCCCAATTAACGGGTGATATAGTTCGTCAAGCCTGCAACATTATTCGACGCAATCTTGACAGGGCTCGGGACCTCCACAAGACAGGTGTCTTCCCGTACTTTCAGATCCACGTGAGCCAGCTGCCAGCAAAGATGCTGTTGGAGTTATCCACACTAATTGACAGAAGAGACTTTGAAGCTTTGGAAGCTTATACAGTTTGTCATTGTATGGGAGTTAATAAATCGCAGCTCTACGTTGAACAAGTCCTATCCAAAGCTGCGTCACTGATTTTATTGTTGTCAGGGCCTCCGCCCTGCAATATCAAGCTCTTATTAATGCGCTCCGGGTCGACTGTATTGATCTGCCAGAAAGCTATGGAAGAGGAGCCATCAAAATTGTGCCCGACCAGGAATGTGCTGGTACTTTCCTTTCTGCACGGGTTCACAGACTACGAGTTTTGTGTCCCTCCACCACACATGAGGTCCACCTCCAGTGCTACTACACGGGCAAAGCTACGTCAACTAATGAAGTTGGCGAAGAGCTTGAAAGTTTTGGAGTCGTGCCTACATACTTGCGCATTACTCAGGTTGAAGGGGACGCGCGCTCGATCATATCAGTTGTCCATGCAGTTATTGGTAAGGAAGCACTCACGACTATGTGGGATCACTACAGTGGTAGTCATACTACGCTTGTGATTCAATACCTTGGCAAGGAGGTGTCGCCTATAGTGCCAAGCATACCGAGAACTGTTCGCCTGGAAACGCCTCTTGAGCATTGGCAGAGGTATAGCAATGAATTTGAAGTGCCCATCACACGTTTATCCTTTGCCCTGCCAGCTGATAAACATGACAGGGTAGCTCTAACACGGGTTGCGTATACTGTCAAAAGTACAGTCGCGGGCAGAGAATGTATATGGACGCAAGAACCATCTCCAACCTTACACATTGCTATCGATGGGATGCACCAGCATGACTATCTCAAGTTATTGCATGAGGCGCTCACGACGTATGAGCAGTCCGTTGGTTATGGAGGCGCTATTGGACCAGCACGTGCCATTCTACAAAATATTAAAGAAGTTAGCTATGGGTGCGACCCTAACCAGGACAACTCGAGCTCAGTGAGATACGCAATCTATGTCATTTCTGGTAGGGACTCCATCTGCGTACCCAAGTTTGACTTTGCTGCCAATAGTTTTCAAGCCGCTTTTCAAGGGACAGTTAGGTTCGCTAACTTTGGCAAAGGACTGCCGTTCGCTCCGTACCGTGATGACTACCAGGCTATCTATGGGCTTGGTACTAGCATCAAGGTCAACTTCGTTGGCTATGTCATTGGTGCGGAGGACAACACCAGCTCCTTTAGTGGTGGCTTTTTCAGCAAACAGGCGCCTCAGCGCCTCATCGTGAGTATCAGGCTACCACTACTTCCCCAGGAATCGGTACCGCAGCGGGAGCCTTAGGACCATTGTCCGTTGAGGAAGTATCTGCTGCTCGCACCCATAAACTACAACAAGCTGTCAAGGCCAAGCTTGATGCTGCCAAGGGCGACGCCACTGCGGCAACAGCGCCTGATGTCTCCGCCGCGCCACATTTTACAGGGCAGGCAGTTCTGCCTGGCCCCATTACTAATGAACAGGCGCACTTAACGGGACAGGCGATTCCGCTTCGACCCAGCAGTGAGATTAGCCAACCAAAAGCCAAGACTACACTTGTTGAAGAAAGCGAGGCACCTCATTATAAGCATACTGGTCAAGAGAGTCAGTCAAGACCGCAAAAGGTTGTGACGACACATATTCTAACACAGAAAGAAGAAGCACCGGCTAAAAGGGTGGCAAAAACCACCCCAGCCATTCCTGCTCGGGAAGTTGTATATGCGAAACTCCTTTCGCTCGTCTGCCATGTTGCCTGTGCCTTCAGGGTGATGGCGACCAACCGTATTGGCAAAGCTGAGCTGACACCTACTCGGAACGGAATCCAGCAAGCCTTTGTCTCGGTAGGTGCGGGGCTGACTTACAATGATTGGGGAGAACATATACGGTATGGCTTTGCTGATGCCATCGTGAGGTACCATCGAGCCGACCCGGACAAGATTCACTCTGTCAATGATACGCTTGGAGCTGCTCTCAAGTCCTTACAGGGTGTATCGAAACGTACCAATCTGGGACTACATGTGCACGCTCGATGTGGCTGTAGGCAGCATAAGAATGGGGTCAAGGATTGCCGAAGAGTCTACACACGTCACGTACTGCCTCTTACTGACCTCACAGCTGAGGCTGATTTGCTGAGTAAATTCGATGACGTTTGTGTTGCCTCAATTGACACATTTCTGACTGAAGCTCTCCCGCGTGAAGCCTGTATTAAATGTGGTCAAATGCAGGCACCAGCAGGACTCCTCTTGCCAAAGGCGTTTCCCTTTGTGCTGGAATCCCATGCCCTTGCATTCACACCAAGGGTCTTTGATCTGTTAGGTCATGAAATTATGCTACATCCCCGCAAGCGACATGCTTATCGTGTCGCTATGCTCGTTGTACACAGCGAAAGTAGACAGCATTGCAGTACCCTTGAGTTCGCCGATGCTGGTTATGCTTATTCATATGACAATTTACATGGACTCAAGCTTGTTTATAGAAAGGAGCCACCACCAGGCAGCGAAAAGGAGGCGAGTTACCAACTCTCCTTTGACCAGTGGCTTCACTTGCAAGGCCCTAACGCGTCTGTCACTACAGTTGTGCTACAGGCAGCCAAAGGGGGCGCGAGAAGAACGCAACACGAGTATATCAAGGCTGCTGCTGAATACAAGTTAGGTGCCTCACCCTCGCCCTATGCACTTTCTGCATCAGGGTTAAGGGTAATTGGAGCAGATCCCGGCGATGTCACTGCTTGTCATGATCAGCCAGACAGTCAAGTCTCTGAGGACTCGTGTGCATTTGATCATGACGAAGCTATGCCTAAATTAACTGGGCTTGAACAGATACCCATTGTCATTGGTTCTCACGATGAGGATCTGGACGTCGACCGCACGGTTGCGCTGAAACGCAACAACGAAGTTGCAGCTGACTCATCAGAGTTCAAGCGCACTGAGCAACGACAGCGAACAGCTATTCCTATGCCCTCCGATGAACATCTCTTTAAATTACGTGCGTCTATTGCAGCTGATCAAGGAGCCGCTGTTGGCTTCATGCAAGATATCGACGGTAGGCCACGAGATTTTGACAATGTACCCGATGCACCTCCTTATGCAGTCATCTCTCTCTTTGATGGCTCATCGTCAGCGCTCGACATTGTTAGAAACAAGATTGGAGGTAAGCCGTTTGCTTTCATCGCTGCTGAAAATGACCCAGCTGTGCGGAAGCTTGTTCATACGCTCCGAGGCTATGATCTCGCTGGGAACTGGAAACATTGTGCAGCGGGATTTCCTGCCTGCTATCTGACAGATGTTGAACATCTTTTTCATGACCAATGCCGGTGCCTCAGGAAACTTGCTGCCATATGTCCCGATGTTCCCTTCACAACATCTACATCATAGCGGGGTCACCATGTCAAGACCTTGCTTTAGCAGGTTATAGCAAGGGGGCTCTGGGAGTTGCTGGCTCACGCAGCGTTGCCATCCACTACATTTGGGCAACGTTGAAGTCGCTTGAATGCCTTCTTCCCAGCACCGTTACTGTCTGCCCGCTTGTAGAGAACGCAGGGTCTATGAAACCCGAGTTCAGACTTTACATGCAAAGGTGCCTGGGGCTCCCAGAAGAAGGAGTTCACACTGTTGATGCCCTCCATAGGAACAAAATTATGAGCCGGAAATGCACTTTCTTTTCGAGAGTTGCGTACTACGGCAAAATACCGGTTTCCGGTATCCCCATTGAGAATGGCTGGTCACCGTGCTACACATTCGATGGTGTTGCTCCTGCTCGCATTAACCACCTACCGCCTATCATGAGGCCGGGAGCAGAACTTGAAGATGGTACACCAGTTCTTTCAACTCGCTTTTACCATCCGGCACACCTTTTATACCGCATCTCTTTCTTTGGGGACCAACGTGCCTTCGAGACAGCTTGCCTACGAGGACGCACGAGTGGAGTATGCTACCCCGACATTGCTTGGGATACCTTTATCCCAGGTGAGCTGCTCCCTTTGTGGCACATCCTTCTCAGTTGGGATATTAGTAGAGGTGCTGCTATTCCGCTTGATGATGCCACTGAAAAATCGCTACTCCCGTTAATAGCGTACCTACATGGGGCAGTCCTCCCGTTTCGGCCCATCAAGCTTGTTGAAATCCTTGCCGATGTTGAGCTCTTGCAGGGGCTCCGATACATACCGACACAGACTGACCGCTTTACTGTCGCTAGTATTGCCGGCAATTCTTTCATACCCAGCATTGTCGAGGAATTCATTCCCTCCCATGCCGGTTGTGTTCTTCTGTATAGCGGAGTGTGCTCCCTTGAGCATCTCTCAAAGGCATACGCTGGCTGAGCTAGTCGAATTTGTTGAACCCAGCGTAGCTGCAGATGCGTCTGCCCGAAAGCTCACGGAAAGACAGCTTTCCTTCATTCATCATATCTGCACAAGCAGCCACTTGCTAGGGTTGACTCCCTTTTTGTTTTACTCGAAGCCAATGCTGAGGTCAACGGGGACCGCCCTAATGAGTCGCTGCTGGCTGAGATCTCTCATTTTGATCACAAGTGTGAGATATTATCAGTCCTATGCCTTGTGTCAAGGAATGCAGGACTCGAGCTCTTTGTCGCTGGTGACTTCAATGGACTAAGTGTCAAACAACCCGATGCATGGGATCTTCTAGTATCCGAAGGCCTCCTGCGCCAGGTGTCGCTGCGTGTTGATACGTACCGCTCGGGTCCACACTCCTCGCAGCTTGACCTTCTACTTTTTTTTGGCGTGAGTGGGCCTCGTCGACTACAGCTGTAGCTCTCGGTCCCTACAAACCAACAAACCAACAAACCAACAAACAAACGAAAACAGCGGTGAAACGAAGCCTAATTAAGAGGGCGGAAGCTAGCTGCGGCGCACAGGGTTTGCCGGTGAGAGCCGTTCAGCATAAACTACGGGTCCTCAGCGACCGTTTCACAACAACAGTGAGCCGTCGCCCAAAGTTGTCCAAGATCTACGGTGGAGCCCAAGCCAAAAGCTCCGGCCGCCGTTCTAGTTCCGTCGAACAACGGTCGGCCCCGAGATCCTGTTGTGTCCCGATCGAGCACGGAAAATCCACAAGTCCAAGGCAAATGCTAGGAAAGACGCTTCGACGTATGTCGAAAGTCGTGGGCATTGGGATTGACCGAACAGAGCCATTGGCCAATGGCGGCGCTCCGATTTGACGGTGGCAATGGCTCCAACCGACATTGCATGAAGCCCCAAGTGGGCGCGTTGATCCATAAGTCCACGGCGAGTGCTAGGAAAGACACTTCGACGTATGTCGAAAGTCATGGACATATGATTAACCGAGCGGAGTCGGTTGCTTAATAAGCGCGCTCCGAAGTCGATGGTGGCCATTGATCCAACAATCGTTGCATGTCGCTACCAGTGTTGGGGAAATGTGACTCCCGCAGAAGGTACAGCAGCTGGTACTGCCCTTCATCATACAGTTCTCTGATGCGGCGATAGCCGTACTGCAGCGTGTCCCTGTCGGGCTCGTGTAGATACGGCATGAGCTCCTCCGAGATGAACGGGAGCTGAAGGCCCGGGCCAATTCCCCCCTGCTCCTTGAAAGTTTGGGCTGCAATGCGCCATTCGTTCTGTCCCCAAGGACGGCCAAGACGAAACCGTAGCTGGCGACCGTCAGGCAAGGCCTCTTGGTTGGATTCTTGTGCTACCAAGCGATGGATGAGAACTTGGGCCCTGCAGTCCCAAGCATCGAAGAGGCCATATCGCCATAGCCGGTCAGGGAAGTAGAAGTCCATTTTGCGAGGGCCACGCAACCAAAAAACGACAACAGCGCTGAGCTCCCAGCCATTAGTGGTTGCCGCTGCACGAAGACGAAACAACGCGGCACGCACTAGCTCCGCAGACTGGAGAGGGAGCGTGGGCTGCGCTTGTAAACCCAGGGAAGCGTCGTCGAGTGGGAGCAAAAAGCGAAAAGTGCCTTTACACACGCCCGGATACGAGAACATTTGAGGATCGAAATCTCCTCGCCTGGCAGGGAGGAGTCCACGATGGAAGCTCCCCATCATACGGGCCGCAATCGCAATTTGAGGCTGACCCACAAGTGAAGACGGCACCTCAGCCTTAACCCTGATCTCCACAAACCGCAAGCCATTGTGCTCAACTGGCGCTACGCGAACAAGCTGTAGGAGGGGAGCTGCCTCCGGCTCGTCTGTCAAGACTCTGGCCAAATAGAGCACTAACTGGACCGGAAGCAAAACTCCGCAGTGAAGAAGAGGAGTGCCTTGTTGCGGATCGACTTTCGGAGTCTCCTCAGCCGCGGGTCGCCGATTGCCAGATGCGGCACTACGGTGGCGTTTGCCGGTTTCCGCCGGCCCTTTCCGAGGCGCAAGCGACATTTGGATGAGACTACCGTCCCGGACAGGTGACTTGATCCCTGCCTTGGCATTGGGAAGCGAGAACCTGAGTCCATCCAGTTCATAGCAACCACCACCAGATCTCCGGCCGCGCCAGTTCATACCACGATAAGTTAAAGACGCGGCCTTCAGGCAGCCGTGGAACCGAGTCACAGAACTGAGCCAGCGTAATAGAAACTGCCAACAAAGGTGTAAGGCATACCCTGAAGGCCTCACTGGCCGTACAGTGTCGCAGCATAAGAGCGCGATCGGCAAAGTCCACAACTCGCGCGCCGAAGTTTTGGGGGCTGATTTTCACCTCACATGCCGGCAAGGAAAGGGGCATCGAGAGAAGGGAGAGGCAGTCCGGCAAGCAGGAAAGAAGATCTCGCAGAGCGAGTACACACCAGGAGCTGCTGTTGCCCACCTCTGGTTTGACAGCAACGCAAGATCTCATGCTGCTCCGTAAACCTCTTCAGGCGGGACACATTTGCTGGGAATGACGTCAACCCCTGGCACCAGGCGATCGGGCGGAACGTTGACGGCGTCCAATAATGCAGCTGCGCGCTGGCTCCACACAGTATCGGGAGCCTTGAGGATGGACGCGACACAAATTTGACTACGCAGCTCGACCGTCAAGCGGGTCCTCTTTAGCCGGTGTGCCATCCGGCTCGGGCAAGGCAAATCCATCCGTGTCGTAGAGGGCGCTTCTCGGGATTTGAGCTCCTCCGCTTCGCGCGGCTTTGCCACGCCATCACCTACGCGAGCTGCCAGGAGCTTACGCTCCGAGGACGCGTGTGGCTCTGCGACGCCGACAACCCGCACTTCTCGGTGAAGCGCCTCTACGTCGGGGCCTCGCAGGCCACGAGCGCGGAGCTACTCTCCGCTTGCTGATTTGCGACGCCATTTCGGCTCGCACCAAAATCGAGGTACCTTCTCCGCATAGATGGTGCCAATGGATACTCCATATTTCGGCGCGCTACAAAATCGAGGTACCTTTTCGGGGTACCTCCTCGAGATATTTTCGAGCGAGTCCCACAGGCCTGCAGTCTTCGACTCCGCAGCCCGCCCAGACACACAGGCCAGACGGAGGTGGCGAGGCTTTGGAAGCGCTCCATTCCCTGGACGTCTCCCCAGTGCCTCACGGACCGACGCGCAGAGTCCTCAGGAGTCCAGGCGAACCTGACAACCGCACCGCCGTACCGCTTTCCAGCGACTTCCACGATTCTCTCAACCGCAATGCAGCGTGGGGTGGAGGATACTCTCCACAGAGAGAGAGCAGTCCTGTTACAGTGGCAAACAACGGTGCTTAAGCAGCCCAATCGCCAGGGTAGCAACGGAGCGTTTTGATTGATTTCAACAGACGCGGTCGCTCGCGACACTGGTCGCCGCATGTCGGGCAAAACTTTGGTAAAGCTTCAAACACGTCTCCTCCCAGAATTCTGCAGTTTTTGAGCTCGGGTTGGTTCCCATTTTGACGCCAAAAATTAGTTCCCAAAGCTGAGACCGCCTGATTGAAAACTATTAGGGGAGACCGCATTTTGGGCTTCGTTTTTGGAGCTCGAAAATGGGCTCATAAAGTCTCGTTTTCGATCCTCCCCGAAGTCCTGCCTGATCTTTCCCAAAACTCTCGGCCAAGACCCCAGATAGACTGCACTACAATTTTTTGCACATGCCACGCCTCATGTTTTTGCGTGTGTGCTCCTCCAAACGCTTGCTTTGGACATCATCGAACTTTGCTTCTTCCCAGCTTTTGGCTTCAAGATGGGGAAAGGAAAAGGGAAGGGTAAGCCCGGGAAAGGGCAGAATGCTCCTTTTCAGGACCCGGTCATAGAGCAGAGGTACCCGGCCCTTCTGCAGCAGCGGTTCAGTGAAGGCAAATCTGCAATATCGAGGGGCCAGGTACTCCAGGCAAAGCACTCATTCAGGTAGTGAGCGTGACCCCCCGGCTAACGGCCCGAACTTGTCAAGATCAGTGACGCGAACTGTTGCACTGTTGCGTGAACCCTCCCCCAAATCCTGCCTTGCAGATTCTGCTCTAAACTCTGCAAATCCTTCCCTAAACCTCCCCTTTTGCATTCCAAACCCTGCCCCGCAGATCAATTCCCAATGCCTGCAGCACAAATTCCATGTTCTTCGTTCGCATTTCCAGTCTTTGGTCCTGCAGGCCCTTCCTCCGTCCACAGCTTCTCTACCCTGCCACATTTTCGACGAGCTTTACGAGCCCATTTTCGGGGCCCGAAAAACAACAAAATCAATTTACCTTAACCGAAACCAGAAAGGGAGCCAGGAAACGCGGGGCAACTGGCGTCAGGGGCGAAGTCTAAAGAACTGCAGCGTGCACAGTACGAGCACTGAAAGCTAATGGCATCCATTGATCGGCTTCGAGGTACAGAAGAACCCGGGCGAAGGTTTTGCCGTGAAAGCCACCATGTGTCCTTGCAAAATGAAATTCTTGAATCCACGCCGGCTGCACAACGTTCAAGGCGAGGCACAGGAAAAATGCGCAAGCGAATGCGAACAGGCTGGAAGACTGTGACCGGGAAATTACTGTGATGTGTCTTACGCAGATTTCGTCGACCTCTTCGTCCTATCGGACTGTTTGGGTTGCTTTGCAGCCCTTCAAAGCCAAGAGGTTGTTCGCAACCCGGATGTCCCGTTCCGAGGACCAGTTGAGGATTGCGGCGATCTCTGGAATTTAGGAGGTTGTCCTTTATGATCCAAACGACTTGGCCGATCATTGCTTGAAACTCAGCGGGATGCTGGTGCCAGAACACCAAATGGTGGCCATCTTCGACTGTGCAAAGAAGGCAACCATTACTTTGAGCGGTCCTGCGACTACTTGAAGTTCGCGAAGTGGCAGGTTCAGGTCAACCATGGCAAGCCGCTGCGGGTGCTCGAGAAGGACATGTACAACTATGTCTGTCAGTTTCGAGCATCCGAGGCAGCGCCGACTTCGGCAGCGGCTTTCATTTCAGCCTGGCGTTTCTTCCACTTCACCACTGTCAGCGAGTCGAGGGGGCGGCCCACACGTGTTACTTGAAGAAGCAGCCTCTCAAACAAGCTCCTCCGTACAAGGTGTCGGCGGTCAGAAGCTGTCTTTGCAGGCAGCGACTTGCATGCGGTGATCTGTGGATTCGGGCTGTTCTGCCTTTTCTCTACTGCAAGGTGGGGGGACGCGGCCAAGGCCACCGGTCTCAAGGTGGATTCCCACGGACGTGTGTTCTTAGTGGAGGCATTAATGCTTGGCCACAAGACGGCCAAGAAGGCTGACGACAGAACGACATTCATGCCCCTCATCGCCCTGGGACACACTTTCGGAGGAACCTTGGGCAACAGCTTGGTTGAGTGCCCGCTCAAGGATGGGTCTGGATGAGAGCGGGATCCTCATGCCTGCTTATTCGGAGCAGTCGGGTGCTTGGATGGACCGGCACATGACCTCGGCGGAGGGCTCGGCATGGTTGCAGGAGATCTTGTGCGACAATGGCATGGACCCTGATGAGGTCAAGGACCTGACCACCCATTCGCTAAAAGCCACGCCATTATCGTGGGCGACCAAGTCGGGGAAATTTAGCAAGCATGAGAAGCGGGTACTGGGGCATCATGTGGCTCCTGGCGAAAAGATGATCGTCACTTACGGTCGTGATGTGATGACGCCCGTCTTGGCAAAGCTCCAACATCTTGTTGATGCCATCAGAAGTGACCAGTTCGACCCGGATCAGCCCAGGGCGGCCAGGTTGCACAGCCTCGTTCAAAAATTGAACGAGGAAGCAGACATCGAGCCTCCAACCGAGCGCCAAGTCAGGACTTGGAAAAGCTCGATGAATCTGAGTTGTCTGATGTCTCAGCCGAAGACCACGATGGACTTGGAGCGTTGCCCAGCCTGGTGCCCGGTCTCAGCGAAGATCGTGAGCCGCCAGAGACGGGAGCCTACGTTCGCCGTCGGATTTCTTATATCGTTCATGCCATCGGGACCCCTGCCTCCATGCTGAGATGCGGGCGTACCTTGAATGGGAATTACGAGAAATACACATTTAACCTTATGAGATTATTAGGGCCACACAAGGGGGTTTCCAAAAAAATTATTTTTGCACATTTATTGCATATTTTTTGTGCGTCGCGTTTGCGTATTTTTTGCATGTGTTTTTTCGTTTGCAAATATTTTGCAAATATTTTGCATATTTTTTGCGTTTTTTTTGCATGTGTAATTTTGGGTGTTTAAATGCAAAACAGCCACAAAGATATGCAATACACACTGCGTTTTGCATATTTTTTGCGTTTTTTTTGCATGTGTAATTTTGGGTGTTTAAACGCAGGTGTTGCAAGGCTGCTGCCAGGGCCCAGGGCCCAGGCACGCTAAAAATATGCAAAAAATGTGCAAAACACACTGTGTTTTGCATATTTTAGGGGTGCCGGGCCCACCGGCTGGGCCAGGGCACGGCCCGTAAAATATGCAAAACACAGTGTGTTTTGCACATTTTTTGCGTATTTTTGGCGTGCCGGGCCCACCGGCTGGGCCAGGGCACGGCCCGTAAAATATGCAAAACACAGTGTGTTTTGCACATTTTTTGCGTATTTTTGGCGTGCCGGGCCCACCGGCTGGGCCAGGCACGGCCCGTAAAATATGCAAAACACAGTGTGTTTTGCACATTTTTTGCGTATTTTTGGCGTGCCGGGCAGGTTAAGAACCGTGCGATGCAAAAAAATGCAAAAAATATGCAAAAAATATGCAAAAAATATGCAATAAATTTGCAAAAGATTTGCAACACAAAAAAAACATGCAAAAAATATGCAAACCCGACGTGCAAGAAATTTGCAATCAATTTGCAAAATATCCGCAAAATAATTATTTTCAGTTTCATAGGCTGTAGCCTGCTAATAATCTCATAAATTTAACCCACGGCAGCCGGGCGAAGACGTCTTTTGTGAACAATGCAGATCCGCCCGAGCCCCATGGGATCAAGCCGCCTGACCAATGGAACGTTTGGCAGGAAAAACAAAAGAGGCATCGAGCTTGGCCGGCATTGCCGATGTGATGAACGCAACCGGGTGAGCGTGACGACGCGACTGTAAGCTTTTGCTTCAGTTAGAGTTTTTGCTTGCTGGGAGATCTCCTGAGCCATGGCGTCTACCATGCTAGAGTCTGAGGCCGAATTCACGGCCCGAGCCCAGGCCATCAACATGGAGGCGACCTTCTTAGATGCTCTCCAGAAGGTCGGCATCAAAACGTTTGGGCGCTTGGCTTACATATGTGCTGTGAACCCTCAGAGCGGCGATGATAGCGGTCTGATCACAGCGGTCGAAGACTTGATCAAGCGGAAGCTCGACCCAGCCGAGATTCCTGACTTGAGGAGGCTCTGGTACGAGGCCAACACGTTTGCCATATCGGATCTCAAACAGAGAGTCGAAAGATCATCCCTCGACCCTCCTCGCGAATTACCTCTTGCTGAGAGAATGACCAGACTTCAAAGTCAGAAGAAGAGGCTGCAGGGGGTTGTTCACGGAACGGGTGGAACCGTCTCATGGGCTCATCGACAAGATCCAATCGATGATCGACTCCGGCACTCTTATCTACCTGCCGCCTCACAAGTGCCCGTCGCGAGCCTTGGAGATCTCAGCCGATCGTCCTGGGCAACAGGTGACGCTGGACGCTCAAGGAGGGCTGAAGGTGTCGAAAAAGCAGCTTGAGCTCGAGTGCGATGTGAATGGCGAACTTCGCCTCCGCGAGGCCTTTACTAGAAGAGCCTTGGCCTTTGACCAGCTGAACGTCCTGTCCTTTTCGGTTCATGAACAATGGCATACTCACATGTTCGATGCCATCACGCGTGATCCCCCGCCGGGGCATAAGTTCACAAGCATCGCTCAGGCACTGAATGCTGATCGTGAGCTGTGGCAGCTCATTGCTCAGGAAAGCCGAGGCGAGCTCAAAGTTGTCACCGGCGCCGACCCGCCGTTGGATAAGTTCATGGCCGCCTTGTCCACACACACCCGCGTGAACATCTGCCTCGCCAATCTCCCGAAAGGCTCCGGAAAGGGTCAGGGGGGCAAGACAGATCATGGGGGCAAGACAGATCATACGGGCCAGGAGGCAAAAGGGGGCCGTGGTCGCGGCGGCAAAGGCGCCAAGGGCGACAAGGGCAACAAGAGGAAGTGGGATGATTCCGTGGACCCCAAGCGCGCTGAGATTCTGCAGTTGCTCAAGGAGATGCCCAAGGGTTGTGTGTCACGCATGCCGAAGACTCGGCAATTCCTATGTGTCCTGTTCCAGCATGGCAAGTGCCCTCATCAGTCTAAGGATCGCTGCGACCGCGGACTGCATAACTGCTGGCATAAGGACTGCTTGCGCAAAGGAGTCCCTTACGGTGAGTGCAAGCACTCGTGACTAGGCCCTCCGGGCCTGCCCACTACTGACGTGGCACCATATGCAGTTTTCGTCGAGTTATGCTGCGGCTCGGCCATTTTGTCCCACGCAGCTGCATCCCAAGGATGGCAGGTGTATCCCATCGATCATCACAGCAACCGATTTGAGTCCCTTGTTTCTTTTCTCCCGCTTGACCTCAGCACACTCTCCTCGCGTAAGCTTGTGGATGACCTCATCCATCACGTGCGGCCGCTCTGGATCCATTTCGGCCTTCCTTGCGGCACCTCGAGCCGAGCCCGCCAATTGCCAGTTAGCCCCGAGCTGCGTGCCAAGGGAGTCCCCGCCCCTAGGCCTCTTAGGTCGGCTAGGTTCCCCTTAGGGTTACCTCTGTCGCCGCTTGAGCGCCAACGCGTGGAGTCAGCCAACGCTGTCTATGTGACTTGCGTTCATGCGCTCTTCGCAGCTTGGAAGGCCAACGCTCTCATCACCATTGAGAACCCGTCTCGGGCCTGGACTTGGGCGGCTTTAGCTCAGCTTGTTACCCGCTTCGGACGTGACCATGGCTGCCCCGACTTCGTTGACTGGTTCTTTGGGCTTGAAGATGTCCATTTTTCTATGTGCATGCACGGGGGCCAACGCAAAAAGGACACGCGTTTGAGGTCCAGCCCAGGCGCCTTCAGCTCCTTGGCCTTGGAGTGCGATGGACTTCACGATCACGCCCCATATGGGCACCAGTGGTCGGGAGGCAGGTGGAACTTCGACACAGCTTCTGAAGCGCAATACCCGCGCTTGTTGTGCCAGCGTCTTGTGTCCGCAGCTACTGCCGCGGTTTCGCCTGCGCTCCTGGATGCCACGAGGCTGCACTTTCGTCTGGACTCCTTGGCTGCTGTTGGCGCCCAGACGGTGAAACATCAGCCTTTGATACCGGAGTTTAAATCTGTCGTGTGGAGCGCTGATCGCCCGAATCAGCCATGCAAGCCCTTGCCGGAGGTCCCGTATTCTCAGTGCGACAACTGCCACGCCGCCCCCGGGTGGCGTGCCGTTGTCCCTTGCCATTTCTCTTGAAACCCCTCTGAGTGCCGAGCCGGCTGAGAAGCTAGCGTGGACCATGCTACAAGACCGCGTGGCGTCCCGAGATCAGGTCCTTCAGATGGTTTCCTTGTTGTCGCAGTCTCCCAGTTCGAGGCGCGCCAAGCAGCATGAGGGCTTGGCTTGGATGACTGGGGCCTATGTCTTCGGACCTCAGGCTGGGCTGCATGGGGCCTCCTCTACTATGCCCTCGGTCAGCTGCGTTTTAGCCCAGCTGGCCCGACACTTCGCCCCGCAGGCTGCTTTTAGCGCTTTGGCGGTCTTCTCTGACTTCTACAGCCCTCGGCATGTGGATCAACACAACGATCATTCCTTCCTGAATGTGGTCATCCGCGAGCGCAGTGCGTTCTTGCCTGCCACTTTGCGGAAACTGCAGTGAACCCAGTGCACTCCTCTGGTGTGCGCATTGCGCTGCCTCTGTTGGTCTTCGTTCTGGGGACCGCTTGCGTTCCTCGCGTGAGCGCTCTCGTGTAGAAGCCAAGGCCATTGGCTCTTGCTTCTTCCCAGGCCCCGTGCCAGAGGCCGGCCGGCGCAGGCAGTCTTCTATTAACGGACTTGTTCTCGCCGAACACGGCTTGGCGCTAGACACGGCCTGGCCCAAATCCCTGCCAGTGGCAGTGGCAGCCCGCTGGAAACCTGCCCCCGGTCTAGTAGACCACGCGCCGCACTCAGCACAGAAACTCCGTTTGCCGTGGGGCAGCTCCAGTGGCCCAGTCGGCCCCAGCCCCGCCTGGAGCTTTCGCCCAAGCTCGTGCCAGCAGTGCCGGCCACACCGCAAGCAGCTGCTCCAGCAGATGCCTTGCTCACAGGGGCTTCTTCCAGTGGAAGTCGTGCGGAGCCCGTGGTTCCCAGCCCAAACCAACCGTCAGAGACGGTCTTGGTTTCGGCTCGCCCACCCTGGACCGGGAGCGGTCTAGGTGAGGTCTGGGATAAGGAATGTCTTGGACGAGGCATGCAGCTGTCAGTGATAGACGTCGCAGCGCGCTCGTCTCTACACAAGGCCGTGATAGTATCAACAGGCAGTGGACATGGAGGAAACTTTGCAGTGCAGGGCGGCCTTCTTTCGAGTCCCCGCCGACAGCAACATAGCTGACGGTCCTAGCCTTAGAGGCTAGCAGTAGCGGAGAACAACTGACTCTGTGACGTTTTAGGTTCACAGTTTTCAGGCCTAGCAGGCTCTGCTCGCGCTGTCTTCACAGTGGGTTCACATCATTCGGCTTAGTAGCCTCTGTTTCTGCATCTGCCTCGTAGGCACGCGCCAGTGGCGGAAAACAGCTGACTCTGTGACCTTGTAGGCTCACAGTTTCCAGACCTAGTAGGCTCTGTTTAAGCTGCCTTTACGGTGGGCACCAATAGGCCCTGTTTTTCTTTCCCTTTGATAGGCACGTGTTCGTCCGTGCAGGAAAAGGGCCGATAGCTGTCTTTGTGACCTAGTAGGTTTACAGTTTTCGCGCCTGGTAGGCTCTGTTCGCGCTGGCTCCAATTATCCGGCTTAGTAAGCTTTGGTTTTGCATCGCTAAGTCTGCGTGGGGCATCCCAAGGGGCCCAGTCGGCCCCAGGCCCGCCTCTCGGCTTCGAAGAGGTTCGGGAAGTCTCGCCCAGGGTCTTTCCGGCAGTACCGACCGCACCGCAAGCACGTGCCTTAGCAGAGGCGTTGCTCACAGGGGCTTCTTCCAGCGGGAGTCCTGCGGGGCCAGTGGCCCCCGGCCCAGACCAACTGTCAGAGACGGTCGTGGTTTCGGTTCGCCTACCTCCGGTTGAGATGAATGTCTGGGGCGAGGCATTCAATTGTCAGGGGCAGAAGTCGCCAAGGCCTGCCGGCCTGGGTCGGCTTCCCGCTTGTGTGCCCGGTAGGCAGGTTGTTTTCAAGCAGGCCTGCTGGCCTCTAGCCTAGCAGGCTTGTGTTGTGTCTCGTCACCGGTAACAGAGAGGAGACTCTTGCAACCTCGCAGGCCCGCGGCCTTTAGGCCCCCCAGCGGCCTCATTAAGCCTCGTAGGTCTCACGCGCCGAGTCGGCATACGATCGTCAGAGGCAGATGTTGCCAAGGCCTACTGGCGCGAGGCCTAGTCGGCTCTCGTTAACGTGCCTGGTAGGCACGTTATTCTACGTCAGGCCTAGTAGCCCCAAGCCTCCCTGGCTTGTTGTTGTGTCATCGCGATGTGAATCGTCAGTGAAAGTGATGACAGGAGACTTCTGTGGCCTTGTAGGCTCCCAGCTTCAAAGGCAACTGGCCCCAAACCTAGTAGGATTCTCCTTATGTCTGCCCAGTCGGCGCGTGGTCATCACTGGCAGAGAGGTCTTCACTGGTGTCCCTATGGCCTTGCAGCTCACAATTTTCTGGTATAACAGACTCAGGCCTAGTAGGCCTCTTGTTCTGTCTGCCTGGCAAAAGGAGCGCCCACAAGTGACTCCTGAAACCTTGTAGGCCGCCAGGCCCTAGGCCTAGTAGGCCTGCCCTGTAGCGCCGTCGCGCGAGGTGCTGCTTAAATTGCACTTCAAATGGTCGCGTTTTGCTGACTTTCCTGTCCCAGGGTCAACTGCGAGTCCCTAACGGCCCGCTGCGAGTCTCTAAGGGCCCCACAGCGAGAGCCCAGTGGCCAACCATGCGGTTTTCTTGGCGGCAGCATGCGCCCTGCAGTGCCCTGCCTAGCCCTGCGCACAGCAGTGCTGCCAACCACGCCGCTTGGGACTCTTGCGCGGAGTCCGCGCCGTGCCCTGCAGTGTCTGCAGCACTGGTTCAACTGCGCCTTTGGCGGCGCGACTGGCGCGCGAACAGCAGTGAAAGTAACGCTTTCACTCCATACGCCAGGGCAGTGCCCCGGAGATCTGTTACTTACCAGGGCGGTGCATCGACTGACCTCAGTGAGGCTTTAGGTGCTTTCCTTGCTGAATTGCCTCAGTGAGGCAGTTGTAAAACTGCTGGGAGCAATCTGGCAGAAACCGCAGCTCGTGTTCCACCCTATCTGCTCAGCCTCAGTTGAAGCGTGCTGAGCTTTGGAAGGCTCCGGTGGAAACTGTTTTCTACCGCACCTGACTCACAGTGCGGGCAGGTGGTTTCAAGCCTAAATTTGCTCGTAAATGGCGAACCTTTTGGTGCAAGGACCCGCTGCGAGTCCCTAAGGGCCCCTGCGAGCTGCTAAGGGCCCCCTGCCCGCTGCTTTTCTGTGGGCTCGCGTTAGTAATGACGAGCTTCTGTGTTGCTTTAAGACAGCGCCGCGCAGTGCGCGCACAAGGCCCCAGAGCCTGATGTTACTTGCACTGCTGGCCCCAACCGAGACTGGGGGAAGAACATTGCACATCAAACGCAGTGCGCTGCTCTGCCGCGCAACGCGCAACGAAGGGGCTTGTATCACCCGTTCGTGCCCGCTGCTGCAGTGCAGCAGCCGCCGCTTCTCAGCTCTGGGAGGCACAAGTGCAGACTCCTTTCTCCAGCACCTGTCTCACAGTGCGAGCAGGTACTTTTAGTCCTTAAATTGCCTGCAAATGGCCGATTTTTTGTTGTACAAGCCCGCTGCGAGTCCGTAAGGGCCACTGCGGGTTGCTAAGGGCCCTCTCCCTTGCTCTTTTGCAGGCATAAACGTCGTGTGAATCCCCACGTCTGTTCCCCAAGTGCGGCCTTGGAGCAGTGCCCATAGGCAAGGGAATCGCAAGCACCCTGGGGGCTACAGATTAGCCGCCACGTAGCGACCCAGTGGGTCGCTAGAGCTCAGAAGCAACAGCTCGTTTCGAGTGCGAGCTGCTGCCATACTTGCTGAGCCTACAGTTGTGGGCGAAGCACATAGCAGGCAGTGACCTGTTCGTGTGGATTGACAATGACGCAGCGCGTACATCCCTACACAAAGCCTTCACAAGCAAGGCGGCAGGCGCCGCGATAGTATCGCAGGCAGTCGACGTGGAGGAGTCCCTGCAGTGCAGGGCTGCTTTCTTCCGCGTGCCCACCGTCAGCAACATTACTGATGGCCCCAGCAGAGACTGGTGGGAAGAGACTGAGAAACTTGGCGCAGAGCGCTAATTCCTTCCTCCCAACGCAGTGCTGTTGGCCTTGTCACTCGGCGCGGACTAGATGGGGGGTGAGTAAGGCTTCGAGTGCCTTGAAGGGGGGTGAACCAGTCGTTCGCCTTACCTGCGACCAGCGGTCGTTCTTTTCAGACAGATGCCAGCGGCATCCTTCGTTTCAGTGCCCGAAGATCGGGCCCGAACTGACCCCCCATGTCCGCTAGGAGAAAAAAAGAGAGTGCTTGCACAGGGTTTAACTGCAGCGCGGTTAAGGGTTTCCCGTTACGCGCGCAAACGGAAGTTTCGTTGGGAAATAAGCTTCCATCATGCGTGCGTGAATGGGTTTTATTTCCCGCCGAAAGTGTAGACAAAGTTTTGTCGTAAAAGGAAAACAGTGTTTTCACTTGTGTGTTGTGAACACTAGACAAACTTTGCCGTGCAGCTTTCGGCTTGAAGTGGATCTGTGATCCAAAAGTTTTTATCCCACCCACCACACCCTGTATAGTATGCGGGGTCTGGGACCACGCTTGTGGCAGCAGAGCTGCCGGAGCAGCGCTCCTTGTTCTATCTCTAGCAGAGATCTCATCTTCAGCACAGCGTGCTTTGCTGTACATAGGCCGTAGGCCGTCAACAACGCAGAGTAGCTAGTAGTAGACTGCAGCGACCCTGTGGGTCGAAGAAAGTTTCACCTTTGTCTCCAGTAGTACTGAGACACCCCTGGTAGGGGGCAGGAGGGGGGTGAACCAGTCGTTCGCCTTACCTGCGACCAGCGGTCGTTCTTTTCAGACAGATGCCAGCGGCATCCTTCGTTTCAGTGCCCGAAGATCGGGCCCGAGCTGACCCCCCATGTCCGCTAGGAGAAAAAAAGAGAGTGCTTGCACAGGGTTTAACTGCAGCGCGGTTAAGGGTTTCCCGTTACGCGCGCAAACGGAAGTTTGGTTGGGAAATAAGGTCTGTTGTCGGTGCTTCTGGTCACGCCATTGCACTATCATATCACTGGCAGCAGGGCCAATTACCATGTTGGCCAATGCGCGACCCGGACTCAATGGGGAGCAGGGCCGGTGATCCGCAGGCCATTGCGCTACCCATTTTTACGGGCAGCAGGGCCAATTTCTATGTTGGCCATTGCACGACCCAGAATTTACGGGGAGCAGGGCCAGTGATCCGCAGGCTCGCGTGCACTTAATTCATGCTGAACGACCTTGCCGGCTAAGTCTTTTTGCCGCAACTTCTGTTTCACTTTGCACAGCTATTAGTTCATTTTGCATTTTATTCTTGGCTTTCTTGTAGTTCTTGCTGGGACCGAGTGCAGCAACCTGCTGTCGTTGAGGCCCGCCCACGCCAATAAAAAAAGCTTCTGTTCGGGTGCTTGGGCGCATCTTCCACACCAAGTGCCTCTCCGTCTTGCCGTTGCGAGGCCCTCTTTGGGAAGCTGGGCCAAGTGCACAAAACGGACGGGAAGGGCATGTTGTTTTGCCCGCCTTTCTTTTGGATGCTGGGCAATGTATGTGCCATTGCGTGACTCAGTCCGACTGGGAAGCGGGGCATCTGATGGCAGCTGCCAGGTGCCGGGCATGTCTTGCCAAACGACGTCTGCCGGCTAAGTCTGCTAGTCGCGGCCTGTCTCACCCTGTTATGCGTCTTTTCCTTCGCAGTTGATTTTGTTCTTGGCAATGTGAAGTTCACTGGGACCGAGTGCAGCAACCTGCTGTCTTTGAGGCCCGCCCACGCCAAAAAAAGGTCAATCCCTTTTTTGCCGCCTGCCACAAGCGTCCACATCTCTCTCCCGTTGCGCGTGAATGAATGGTGGTTGTGGTTGTGGTTTTTGTAGTGGTGGTGGTGGGCTCTGTCACATGTCAACACGTGCACTGCCACTCCAGCTTCGCACCCATTTTTTGTACAGAAATACAAGCTCTCCACAGTTTTCAGTTTCAGAGTGCACAGGTCGGTGCGGCATACCCACAAAATGCAGCATACTTGCTGTCGTCTCACTGCATGGCAGTGTACCTGCTCCACCGTCGCGTCGTTTGCCGATCCTACCTCGTAAAATTCATCGCATCTTTCCGGCAATGGTTCCGTGCATTTCCACACTTGCCTTGTTCTTGGCTCAGAGACGTTTGATCCGCTAGATGTTGTGAGCTTTGTGGAATCGCGTGAATGTTTGGTTTTCCTTGGGCCAAGAGGCAATGCACCGGTCTGTTTTTACAATGTGACTTCTATATTCCACTCATCATTGCGAGCTTCAGCCGATGATTGGCTAAGAAACAACGGCTGCAGGAATAAATAAAAGATACAGAACATGACGCAGCACATGCACAAGCCGAAGCGGAACTTGTCCCGTCGCTTGGATGCGATTGTTGTAGACACTTTTGTTTCGAATTGGGCGAGCCAACAGGCACAGGACAGTCAGCTTGTGCAAACGAGGCGTGCCTGCACAGCCACGAGTTTTCAGTCAGCATCTCGTGGCGCCTGCTGGAACAGAGTCCATCGGGTGTCCTTTTTGCAAGATGCTGTCGACGTATCAGTTGTAGGCCATCGCGTGTTGCGCTTCCATCTATGTCTTGACGCCGTTGCCTCGATCCCAGGTACGATGTGAATGAATCTGCTCAACATGTCGAATCTTGGTTGCGAATTTATGTGGGTTCGGTGTGTTCATGTCACTGCTGCAAGATAGCCCGTTGCTATGTCAGGACTACTTCGAGCGAGTTGGGCTCTTCAGCACGAAGTTCACACAAAGCATGTGGCTGTCATTCGGAGCATTCCGCTGGATCCTCCTGCTGGTCATTGGTGCTGGAGCTGGTGCAGTGCCTGTTCCGCAGGTAAATACAGGTAATCAAGGCAATGTGTGCACGAACAAACATGTCCCGCGAGCGTTTCCGTGGCCGAGGAGGGTTGTGCAGAGTTCCAGTCACAAAGTCTCCAGGCATCAGTTTTTCGACAGGCAGCAACCCAGAACATTGAGCTTTTGTGGCAGTTCATTTTGAGAAATCATTGGTGAAAGACCCTGAACGCTGACGGCCCACTAAGCCGAAGACACGAAGTCACTAAGAGGTGCATGCGGGATCTATGTCTGTGTGACAAGCATAGGTTCGGTCCTCGCACCGGCAGCTTCAAGTGCACATAAAACGTGCACGTCCCTTCCCCCACGGTGTGTCATTGTTGTGCATGTAAGCAGCGGGGTCTCAAAGCAAAGCCCATATAATCGGCATGGTAAAGACAGCATGCTTTCACGGGGTTCCGCATGGAGGGTATTGTGCCTGATGATACGTTTGATTGCACATTTGCATTATATTGCAGAAGACCGGACATGAACACATCAGAACTGTAATGTACTGGCTTTGCAGCCACCAAGCTTCGTCGACTTTCGTCAGCTGGATCGCTTGCTTGTAAGTGCTTAAGCTTGAATGGAGTTTCGTTCAAATCAAACGGTCAAGTGGGAGCACAAGGATTGCTTGGGAACAGGGTTTCCAACCCGTCCGCAAATATCATTTGCTTGAGGCTTTGTCGTCACATACTGTGTTCATCTCGCACAAAGCATTTTGCACTTATTTATCATATGATCTATTCATAATGGTGCATTGAGAAGTTGCTGACATGCATTCAAACGCTCCTGCTGCAGCCAAACGCGCATGTGTAAGGTTGCACGATGGCAAAACTCGCGCCTGGAATGCCGCTGGCGGAGAGCCCAATGCCATTGCCCGCCTCCAGCCTCCTGTAGAGCCGACGACCACGCACATGTCTCTTCCGATGATCGCCACATCGAAATCGTAGGCATACGGGTTCCCTGCCGATACTGCCGCCCGACGCAAACGATCGCCAAACGCACGCAGAGATGATGCGCGCTCGGCGCTGCTGCAAGGTTGTCGTTGGCATCACGGTCGAGGTCGGCCAAATGAGTGGCAGCAATTCACGAAAGCTCCTTTGGAACCCCAAAAAAGCCGTTAGATGTCTCACAATGTGAGCCTGGGATTCCGGGAGGTGGCAGGAAGGTAGGGCGTGATTTTTTTAGCTATTCCCCCGGGGCCGGGAACCCTTTGCTAGAGGATCCTTCTTCGGTAAAATGTCGAGCCTTACGTTGGTGGGGTACATGAATTGTATGTACGTATCCGCGTGGGCTGGTTTTTATCCTTATGCTCTCCACCCTCGCCCGGCCCTTTGCCATGCTGGGTCCTTCACTCCCCCCTCACCCCCGCCCTAACCCACATTTCTTATGTAGCTTGAGGCAATAACTCTGTAATTCCACTTCGAAATGACGTTTCGCAGAGTTCGCGGTTTTCTTCACATGGTCTTCGTGTGAGGGAGGGGGGCGAAGGCGGGAGGGGGAAGGACAAGCCAGGTTCCCATTCGGAACAGCCAGGTACGCAGCAGGCAAAAGGCTAGGTTCGCGTAAGGGCAGAAACCGTCAGCAGAAACAACAACTCGGAGCATAAGGGGGCAGACCCTTGGCATAAGAAAACAAACCATGCCCTATATAGCCTACATTTGCTTCGTCTACCTATGTCTACCTGTGCGTCTGTCTGTTTGTCCGTCTATGATAGGTGTGTATGCATGTCCGTCTCTCCGTGTCGTGTGTCACCCACTACAAAATTTTGGTCCCAGCCCCCGGCTCTCAAGTTGGCTGTGGCTCGGAGTGTGTGGGTCGCCTACCGCATAGCGCGCTCTTGCCGCCTCCCTGCTCGAGCTCACTCCCGCTGACAAGCAGGCAAGTTCTAGTCAGTCGGGGACTGAGTTGCACAAGGTCCTCTACGACACGCGCTCGTCCGTCACCAGCATTGTGCATTTGGTTGTTGTGCGCTTCCGCGATAGGTAATTGGTCGGAACCGGACTTCGTTCTACATGTTATCAGCATCTGCCATTTGCCTCCAGCTATGCAAGCATCTCAGCCTCAGTCCGGCACAGGTCGGCATTGCTTTCGTTCGCAAGCTGGCCTGTATTGGCCTGTCCTTTCCCTCTCTCTTGCCGGAACCCGCGACATTATTGGGAAGCGACGGAAACCCCTTCCCTCTCCGACTTGCTCGCCGATTCCCGCGAAACGCCACCCTCCCCTGATGCCGTCAGAGCAAGCTGCAGAATTGTGACCCAGCAGCATGAGTCCGGAAACAACCGTAGAATCTGAAACAAGAGGATGTATACAGAACGGGCAGATATGCCATATCAGATCATAGCTGCCCAGACACACCGACCGCAAAGTATTAGTGCAAATTCCTCGGCCCAAAAATGTTGTTGGCCTTAGGCAGAGCGAAGAGGGCTGCAGAAACACCCTTGTGCGGGCCCGGCGGGATCAGCCGAACATAACCGTCCAAACAAATTGAATTGATTTTTTGAAGATTGCGCGAAAGGGGCCCAACCACCATACCTCACTTATCACGGCCACGCCAAGAGGGAACTGACGCAGCTTCTTGTCCTGTACTGGTGCTGCGGATGACAGCCGTATAGAGCTCGGGGCACCCGTAGTTGCGTGCTAATTACGGCTGTCGACGGAGCCGCACTGCGAGTGGCTGAGCGCCGCAAGCACGCCGTACCCGGAGCTCACGCGGGGCGGGCCGCAGAAACTGGTGCTCGGCTCGGAGGTCGGCGGCCGCTGAAACGCTCAGGCTCGCCGCTTCGTGTGGGATCGTTTGCGCCTGTGAAGGCCGACCGTCGGGACAACCTCGATGCGCCGTGCATCGGCTATAGTTACACTCATGTTTGCGAGCCGGTTGTCGCGGCCAGAGTGGCACAAGAAGAGCGGTGGTCGTAAAGCTGCCCCCGACAGCTACATGTGCACGGCGCAAGAGGGAGTGGGAACTGCAAGCGGTGCAGCATGGCGAAGCAAAAGGATGCGAAACAGCGGACCCGGAATGCTCACATGTCGCGCGGCACCGTCCGCAGAGCTTGAGCGACGTCGGCGTCAGTGAACACGGCTGGCGAGTTCGATTGGAAATTGAGCAGGGCACGACAGGCACCCCGTGCAGCGGCACTGGCGGGCCCCGTGCCAGATCAGACATGGCATCGACGGTTTCGTCTGAGGCCGGGGCGTGCGCTGCACCGCGGCACATTTTGGCATGCGAGTGCCGGGCGCAGTGTGCGAGCGTCGCCGTCGAGACCTGTGGGCACGGGTCCCCGAACCCGGCTGTGCTGTCACCGCGAAGCGCCGTGAAGATATCAAACCCTGCGTTCGCACGCGCCCGGCGGTGCTGCCTCGTAGTTGTCGGCATCGCAGTTGGCGGCTGGTTAGGAACCGAGACGGCAGGTTTGGCACCGAGACAGTGCAGCTTCTGCGCCTGCTCGCGCGATGCCGGCCCAAGTCTGTCCCCGCCCCTTCCAGACCGGCCGCTCTCACCACCTGGTTGCGGTTCTTGGTTGTTGGAACGCAGCGCGCGCTGGCAGCCTGTTTGCTGGAGTTGCTGCCCCGACGGTCTCAGCGACGGATCCGTGCCCGACCTGCAGGCCGCGGTCCTTCCCAGATAGCGCCAGCACAGTTGTACCCGGATAGCGCCAGTATTGGTTTCGGGCAGGGATTGTGTGACCGGTCGTGAGTCAGCTTTGATACCATCTTTTCAGATGAGCCGTTGTGAAATTCCTCCTCGTCCCGCCGAAACATGCAGGTTCGGGGTGGGTGGGAGGCAGCACGTCCCATAGCATTGCCTGCAGCTGTTGCAAGCTTGTAGCTTTTGTGCCGCAATGGGCCGTGGAAGCGGCTGTGCGCAGCTGCTACAGTTGATGAGCCGCCTAGTGCTGCTCTGCGTCTTCATGTCCTGCATTGTTGGCCCACCACCGCCTTGCTCCGCCCCGTGCCAGTGGCTCAGCTGCCGTCGCGGCTGCGCCACAGACCGCGAGCCACCTAGCGGCGCGGGGTTGCCACATCCAGGCTTGGGATTCCAGGCCTACGGCATGCGGCTGGCAAAAAGGGAGGCTGCTCGGAAGAGTGAGCCATGACGATGTCTTCTGTTGGCGGTGCCGGACAAGGGGAGGGAAAGGAGGCTGGCGGCAAACTTTTGCAGCGGGTGTGTACCCATCGGGCATCGTCACAAGTTGCCACGCCCAAAACCAGGTGCAGTGCACTTACGTGTTGCTGGTGAGGGCATTATTCTTTGCAGCGACAGCCAGCAACAGCTGTGCTTCAGGCAGGGGCAGCGCACGCCTTTCTTCGGTTGCAAGCTGCTGCAAGGTATGCAAGGCATGCACCAACGCGGCAGGTTGCAGAGGGGGGGCTTGACGAGGGGTGTCTCCAATGCAAGCCGGCCAATGCAGACGCTGCTGACTGCAACAGCGGATGATGCTCGTCAGCAGTGGAGTTGCAACGCATGCAAACCCATTCAGGTGTCCAACGCTCGGAAAGCCGAGACTGCACGGGTGCCCAACGCATGTGGCGATCCGGCAATTCTTGCTAGACACCGTCCGACCCCGCATTGGCAAAGTCTGCTAGGAACAACCGCAGACAACCAAACGGTAGGAGGGGATTCGGGGTGCGAAAGTATGCTGGTGTTGATGCGAGGTGGTGTCGTGATCCGGGGCTGGCGCCGGGACAGCATGTGTGAGGCAGGTGCTGGTAAACACATGAGCGGCTTGGGGCGGCCATGGGACGCGCAACAAGGCCAGCGGAAGGGCGTCTCTCGGCTTCGAGGGTGCTAAGGGAAATCACATAGGCAAATCGGGCATGCACTTGTTGGTGGGCATGCGGCCATCGCGCCGTGCGAACATCCGGTTCCTTCCCGAAGATTGCCTGGCTCTGGCCTGAGTGCATCCAGTTCTCTGGGGTCGAGACAGCTCAGCTCCGCTCCTTTTCCTTGACGCCTGGCAGCCTGGCACTTGCCTTGGAACGTCCCTGAAACCGTGTGGCGCTGTCCGTGCCGGTCCACCCGGTTTCCAGACTCATGATCATCGCAGCCTACACTTGGCGCCGCCACATTGCCTCCTTTGCCTCGACCCCCCAGCTACCGCGGGCGACCCTGGGGGCAACCTGGTTTTGTTTTCGGTCTTTGTTTGCAAGTTATGGGATGTTATAGGTCCCCAATGTCCTCAACGCATGGCGGACACGTCCCCCGATTGCTTGCCTGGACAAGCCACACCTGTCGCGCCCGTGGCAGGGCTCAATGCTGTGTCTGTCAGTGCGATTACAGTGCTTGACCCCCCCCACTCCAACATTTCCTCAGCCAATGCATTCGAAATACATGTCTCGACCCTGCTGCTTTCCCGGGCTGGGCCGCACGCGCACTTTTTTGCTTCACGGTCCGCCCCACGGACAAAGGAGTCACCATCCCCTCCGCAGGGTGGCAGGTGCTTCTGCTTCGCCGCCAGCGCCTGCCACGGCCTCTGGCCCCGCGAGTCTGTGCATGCCGTGGGCTGCTGGACCCGCCGGGCGACCATCGAGCAGCATGTGCCAAGACGAGCGATGGCTTGATGCCCGCGGACTTAGGTTAGACGTGCACGACGTAGCTTGCGGGGTGCACTTGGACCGCGCATGTCACCGTTGCAAACAGTGTGCGGTGATAAGGAAAAAAGGGACCCCGCGCTCGCTGCGGACGGCGGCGGGAAGCATGCAGCCGTAAGCCGATCGCTTTGGGAACGCTCGCACACATGCGGGAGCGTAGGACAACGTAGATGCTTCGAGACTTCTCACAGCCGGAAGAAAGCTTGTTGGGAAAAACTGGGGCCGGCTGTTCGCAGTTTTCCAGCGGCGAGTATGCAGGGTGTGGCGTACATCCGACCATGCTGCCCATGGGCACTGGTGCAGTGGAAACTGAAGCTTTGGATCTCACGGGGCGGTGCCGAGCGTGCCCACAGGCTTCGCACAGGGGCGAGTTGGCCAGCGAAAGCCACAAGGTAATTGCTTCCCGCTGTGTGCAGCTTTGCAGTGTGCATGGCAAGGGACGTCGGACGATTGAATGTTCCCGCGCTTAACCTTGGAAGAAACCTTGAACGAGATCGCAACGAGCATTGGGTTGAGGTTTCACGGCATACAACCACAGCCCATGTTGAAAACGGTGCAATAAAGGCTTCGGATGCACAGATGAAGTTCGCAATCTCTTTCCGACACTTGTTTGCTCTGTCTGGTCGGCTGGTCTCACAGAGACATTTCTTACGTTATTCCAGGCAGTAGCAGAGCGCGCCACAGGAGCCGCCTCCTCCCTCCGCCACCTTGCCCGGGACGATGCTGCCAGCCGCCGCTCTGGGTCCAGATCCTTGCGATGCAGGAAAAGCGCTCCACCTGCACGAGGTTCTCGCCGAATTCCGGGGTGGCCCTCCGCTGCTCGCAAGCCGCCGGTCGGCGCTCCGAACCCGCCCGCAGGCTGTCTCGTTCGTGCACTGGGACCGCGGTCGCTGTTCGAAAAGAGGTGCGGGGCCTCGGAACCTGGGTGCGGTCGCCGCGCCGATGCACTCGGAGACCATGCACCTGCATGTCCGCGGACAGGTCTTCTGGCTAGGCGGTTGGTGCAAAGTTGCACGCGAGGCCGTAGGGCCTCAGGGACACCAACGGCGCCAGGAATCGCACCCGATGACCGCAGGCCCCTCGACTTGGTCATCTACGGCGCCGCACCCCTGGGCGGAGCCCTTTGCTGCGATGCGACCCTGGTTTCGGATCTGACGCGCGATGGCGAGCCTCACCCCGGCGCGACCGCACAAGATGAGCAGTTCTGCGCACCGTTCTGCGCCGCAGGAATGCCACCTACCCCGAGCTCGCTGCAGGCAGCGTGCAAACCCTGTGCATGCTCGGTTGCCAAGTGGGTGGACGATGGAACGCGGACGCAGTGCAGCTGGTGAGGCGCTTCGTTGGTCTCCGTGCGCACAGAGCCCCACCGGCTGTGCGAGGCACTGAGAAAGCAGCGTGGGCCCGCCGATGGTGGAGCATGCTCCCAGTGGCTGTCCAACAAGCCGTCGGCCACACAGCGCTCGGGCGTGCTAGGGCCATGCCGGGACCGGCGCATACCGATATGCCGGCCCTGGACGAGGTCTTGGACTTGGCCGGGCCGGACGGGCTGAGCCGCCTGCCGCTGCGATGAGTCGGCCCTAACCGGGGACCGACTCTTCTTCGGTGCCTTGGAGCCGGACACAGCCGCTGACGGAAAAGTGCGCGGAGGTAGGGTTGCGTATTGGGCTCACTTTTTTTACTTCGCTTGTGCCTCAAGGGGCTGCGGTTGTAAAGTTTAAGCACAGTTGGCTCAAACCCCTTAATTCTCTACAAGCTACGGCTACATGCTAGCCTAAGGCTACTGTAGACTACAAAAATCTCGCACCCCCCTTCGAGGTTGGGGTTTGAGAAAGGCACCTCCCGCGGGGCATCCCGCAGTCAGAGGGTGAGACGCCCCTGGTAGGGCGGAGCGTCCCGCACACAGGGCTGGCAGCCGTAAGGCTCGCCCTGCGGTGCTACCCGCTAGGGGCCTCTAGGGAGGAGGCTCCCAGCGGCGGCAGTTGTTCACCGCACTGCCGGGCTTGGTGCTTTGGCTGTGTCTGATCGTTGCCCCTTCCATGAATGGGCAACCGCGCTGTTGGCCGTGATGCCGGCGCACGATGCGGCCGGTGGCCACTTGTAAGGCGAACCCGGTCCAGAGGAACTCGGAGTTTTGAGGATCTGCTGCGCAATGGCAGCGAAAGCCGATCAGGATTTGGTCCGCTGGGACGGAGCTCAAACCATTACAGTTGGTGAACAGGTGGATCTTGTCACCACGGGCTGTCTCGTAGAGATGCTCGTCGTCACCGGACAGGGGTTCCGGTCCCCTACGCCTGCAGCGGGCGGCGGTGGTGGAGGAGCTGCCGCAGGGGGCGGACCTGGAGTCCGCTCACCCTCAGGTTCTGGCTCCTGAGCCCCCCTAGGCTGTTGCTCCCTCCTTTCTTCTTGCGCCTCTTGTGGCGCTTCTGGCCCTAGCCAGACCTCCGTGGCCCTTTGGGCTTCGGCACGCTCAGCGTGGTGCTCGATCTCATCTTCGGGCTCTGGCTCCTGCCCTTCAGGTCTGCGTCTGCAGAGCCAGGAGACCAGGCTCCAAAGCATCCACAAGAAGGCTAGGAAGCCAAAAGCCGCGAAGCCGAGCACCAGCTCAGCAAAGTCGTGCCCTTGGGCCTTGGCAGGTCGTACCTGCAGTGCCACGATTGTGGCCATGAGCGCCGAGCTCGTGAGCTTGGTCGGCGGTCTCATCTTCCAGGGGCTAGCTTGGATTCTTGATCGTGCGCTTTTGGGCCAGAGCCTCGGCGGCGCCTGCGACTGCATCGAGGTCCACCATGCCCATGGAGGGCAGGGATTGCCGCACCTCCGAGGGCGAAGTCTTTCTCCGCAAGCCCTCGTAGGAAGACGGCCTCCCTTGCTGCTCGCGACACTCCCCGGATCTCCGCGTCTCCGCTGGAGGTGGCTGGGAGGCCGGGCTGTGTCTGGCAGCTTGTCTGGATGACTGCTCCCCCGAGACAGGCAACTATGTTGTCTGTGCTCCTTCTCGTTTCTGGGCACCCTGCCCAGTCGGAGTCGGAGTAGACCTCCAAGTTCAGAAGGGCTGTGCTCTTGGACGCGAGGTTCAGCACAACTACCCTTCCAAACCGCGGGGTTAGGGTTTCCGCAGCGATCCAGTCACAGACCCTTGGGTTCTGCATTCTCGAGCACTACCCACGGCGCTGCGGAACCTCGCGGCAGCGTGCTTGCTGTCGGGCAGCGTGAGGATAGAGTCCTCTGTGCGCACCTTGGTCCTTCCCAGGACCTCCACCGCTGTGCCCGGCTCTTCCAGTTCTCCCACCGTTATCTCACAGTGCGTCGGAAGGTCCACCTCCGTGAACTTCAGCACTGCGGCCTTGGGGCCTGCGACACGGATGTCGTCGATGTGGTGGAGAAGGATCAGGCCGGACCGGCGGTCTAGGTACACGCACGGGTCCTTCACGCCACGCTGGAAGTCGTAGTCCTTGGCCAGCTTGCCAGTGAGGACTTCTTCCAGCTCGTCCCTGTAGACGGACCCAGCCGTTCTTCGACCGTAAAGGTTGCCGTCCACACGGAACACAAAATCCCGGAAGTGGTCTCGGTACCACTGCTGGTCCTTTGCAGGCTGCTCCAAGACACATTGGTCAAAGAGCTCGCGCCATTCCACAGGCGCATACATGTAGACCGGGCGGCCTTCCGCCGCACCGCGGTCCTTCCCTATGAGGAAGGCGGCCACAACATCCAGAGACCTTGTGACCCACCCTTCGTTGTGTAGCGCTGCTACCTCAAGACGGGAGTGACTCTCGGGCGTTGGCGTTGGGACGAAAACGTCCAAGCCAGCTTCCTGTTCTGGGCTGTAGCGGGCCTTAACGTCGGCACAGGTACACCTTGACTTGTACCGTCCTTTGTCGCACTTGTCGACCCACTTTGCCCTGAACAGCTGCGCCCCGCGCAGTACTTCAGACCGCAGCATAGGCGTGAAAGCGCCTCGGTCCTTGCGTGCTTGCTCTACCTCCTTGGGGTCGAGCATCCGGTCTAGCAGGTCTGTCACCTGCCCAACCCACGCATCCCGCTCGCCCTTGTGGTTGGTGAGCGGCGGGTCGGCTAAGGCAGCGATGTGCTGCCACACCTCGCGCTCCGTGAGCGCTCCTAGCCGTGGTGCCTTCTTGGGCTCCACCCGGCTCTTAGCTGCAGGCGGCTGCTGTGCTGCCGCTGCGCTCGCGGAGGAACCCGCAGAGTTGCGCTTCTGCCCCCTTCACCTGAGCCGTCGTTGGCGGCTTGTGCGGGGCTTGCCGCTTGTGGCGGCAGCGCGCTTGCTGCGGAAGGTGTTGCCTCCACGTCTGACGGCTCGTAGTCGGGCACGTCTGCGTTGGCTAGCTCCTCGGTGGGGCTAGCGTCCGGGAGCCTACTGGCCTGCTCGGCCCCTTCGACCAAGAGGGCCTCGTCGTCGGGCCGTGGCCCGTCGTGGAAGAGCCAGGGCTCTCCGGGCGGTTCTAGCCGCTCCACTTCCTCGGCCGGCGTGGCCAGAGGGATTGGCACCATCATTGGCTCGCTGCGCTCTGCTGGCGCTGCGCGGCCAAATCTATAGGGTTCCAAGGCAAGCCGCACGCCTTGAGAACGACTGCCGTCTGGTGCTGGGTCTCCGGTGGGAGTCGCCTGACGCTCCTCACGTTGAGTGCGCCAGCTTCGGTCAGCACCACGTGGGAGTCGTCGCGCTCTAGCTTGCCGGCCCAGACCCCTTTGACCCAGCACACTTGCGCTTTGTTCCCAGGCCTTGGGAGCTTTGCTAAAACGGTTTCCCCAAAGTCGGTGCCTGTGGCTGCCCGATATGGCGTCACCCCATCCGTTGACTTTGTCCCGAAGCGGGCCTGCAGCCAGGCCACGTGCCTGACAAGCCACGGGAACAAGTTGGACGAAGTGTCCCACTCTAAGGCGGGGTAGTCCGCTCTCAGCTGCGAGAGCCAAGTGCGAACCTCACCTGCTAGGTGTGCGTTTCTTCCCTCTACGGATCCTTGGCTTTGGTGTGACCCGCGAGGGGCATCTCGAAGACGCACCCTAGCAGCTCCCAGCCGGCGGTGGACCGCGCGGGCCACAGAGGCTATGGCGTTCTCCTGGTCGACCTGTAGGGTAAACTTGTCGTACCCCAGCCGATCCACGAACTGCTCCAGGAGCCCTGCGGCGTAAGCCGCGTGTCTGTGCCCTTTGTGCGCCACGGGAACCGACAGAGTCCAGCCAGTGGCCCTGTCTGTGAGGTTCAGCACCGTGGCAAGCGACGCTTCTTCCTCAACTTCTTTCCCGTCCCGGCTGTAGAACTGATAATCCATGGTGACTAAAGGCGTCACCGGATCATCTGAGGGCTCACGGCGGCGGTGAGGGTCCTCGCGCGCCTTTCCCTCCACGCACTTCTCGAACCACGCCTGGTAGGGCGTGTGAGTGAGCTCGTGCTCGGCGCGTTCCTGCGCCGTGGGGTTGCGCGGTGCCCTTAGGCTGCGTGGCCTTGAGTCAGGCTGCTCGGCCTGCTCCTCGAGAGGGGCGGGGTTACCCGCAGCCTCCTCCTCTTCAGCAGCTTCGGCCTCTTCGTCGGCTGCTGCTTCCATCGCCGCGTCCTCCACCTCTCGAGCTTCGAGGTCGTGCTCCGGGATATAGTCGTAGTGTCCCAAGTCTCGGCCTGGGCTCGGTGGCTCTGCCGCCACCGGTGCCACCCGGTTTGTGGACCCCGGCGGGAGCTCCCGCTCGTAGGGTAGGAGGAACTGTGACCCTCTCTTGAGGATCGAGGCTCGGACGCCGTCGGGCCACAAAATGTGGCTGTCCTCTCGGTAGAGGGGTCGCTTAGCCAACTTTTTTTCGGGTCGCTTAGCACGCTCCAGTTTTGGTCGCTTGGCACGCTCATTTTCACAGGTGTTGGAAGCCCAACAAAGAACCCAAAAAGGAAACCCTAAACCTTAAACCCTCAAAGCCTCAAAGGAAACCCAAAACGCTAAACCCTAAACCCTGAAAAGAAACCCTAAACCCAAAACCCCCTGAACCCTACACCCAAAACCCTAAACCCTAAAAGGAAACCCTAAACCCTAAACCCTGGACCCTCGGAACCGGCCAGCGGCAGCAGGGACCCACGACCGTCTGCAAGACCACGGTGTGTGAGCCCGATCAATGTCACCCAGCCGATTAGCTCAACGGAGGCAGTGACACTGTGGAAATGGCTGTTGTTTGACAGGTTTGCCTTCGCACCATCGCCTCCAGGTGTTGGGCGTGTCCCCGACAGTTTTCTTCCTCGAGACACCTTGCAAAACGTCAGCAGCGTGCACGAGGGCATGCATCAGGCCAACAGGCTGCAGAGCACGATCGCCTTGGTGACGGTTCTGAGATATCTGATGGCAGAATTGTCACAGGTGCTTTCTGTGGCGGAAGCCATAGCCCGTACCCAGGAAGGCACGATGGAGTCCTCTGATCTTGACCAAGAGGAGGATGGTGGAGATGGAAGCACTCTCATGCAGACGCACCTTGCCGAGTTCACAGGGTCGGCTGGGGCCGACACCAGCAGCATGAGATGGTCGCGGGCGCTGCTCCGTCTACAGAAAGAGTTGGTGGGGCAGCCAAAGCAACAACGTCTTCGACATCTACGGCTGCTTCGCATGGGTACGGGGGCGATAGAGGCGGTCAATGGGGACAACTGGGCACAGCTACATGCCCTGCTCCTGTCCATGATGCTGGACTGTGAGGGAGTTGTGGAGGGTGGCTCTTCAGATATGACATGGTTATCCTCGTGGGTGACAGAGCTGTCTGAAGGCATCCCGGGCTTCGCGATTCCAGTTGAACCTGTGAGGGTAGACTCTCAGGAGGGCGCGCCGGACCCTGGACACGGACCCAAAGCAGAGGAGGACCATGACTTTGACCAACTACTACGAGACGAAGAAGAGGAGCGCCAGTGGCAAGAGGCCCGACGTCGAGAAGAAGATGAAGAAAACGAACGGCTCGCGAAGTATCAGGCCATGGCTGAGTGTGAGGCGGAGCACTTGCAGAGTCAAGCGGAGGCCTTCCAACGGTGGGAGGACCGACAGATGCAGGCGGAGCTGGCTGGTCACATGCCACCCAAGAAACGGCGCTGCGTGCTCACTCTGGAGGTGGCATCGGGAAGTCAGGATCGGCCAACGATCCTTCAGACGGCCGAGATGGAGGTGCCAGACAACGGAACCTTGACGATGACACTTCGAGCTCAGATGCGTGGGAACCCAGAAAGCACGTCTACCATCCCGGTTCCCCAGGATGTGCCAGGGCGAGCCACTCCAAGTGAACAGGGATGTCCTAACACTCGTCTGGATGCAGCACCGGAACTGTTGCCCTCGGTGGACTTCGCAGAGTTTGAAATGGTATACCAGCAATGGAGGGCAGGGAGGCTCGACGCTGGACAGATCCGGGCCCGATATGGCCGGGAAATGATGGAGCTCATGGAAGCACAGTTGGCCGTGGGGGAAGCTGCGGGCAGCGTCCTCTGCGGACACTCCGACCGGGCGAATTACAGCCAAAGACTTGGTGCAGGGCAAGAGTCCGCTGGTAGCAGTGGGTCAACCTCGCCCAGGGTACGGCCTGTTCGAAAATGTCTATGCCCAATGGCGGGATGGCTGGCGAAGTGATCTGCAAGTGCTGGACACCTTCGGGACCGTCTGGTTGGAGCTCTTCAGGGCCTGGAAACAGTGGGGCCTCGACAGCATCCACGGACTCTTGTCGGGGTCCTTGACATGACCCATGGTGGGGCGGAAGCTGGAGTCCCGGTGATTCAGGAGGGCATGAGCATTCCGTTGCCTATTCGTATTCCTTTCTCGGTGGTTGGGCGAGTGTTTCGCCGATGGTGCCGCGGGGAGCTCACGGACGTACACATCTTGGAGCGACATGGGGCGGTCTGGCTGGTGCTGTTCCAGGCCCTTCAGGTGCAGGGTTTGACGGATGTGGTGAGGGCCTCGTTGGAGGGCATGGTGGCTTGGGATGTGCGTTCGATGGCGGAGCTTCCTGATGACGAACATGGAATGGTGGTGGCGAATCCGGAGGCACAGCCACAACAGGAGATGGGAGCGACGTTGATGGATGAAGTTGATGGTGCTGTGGAGCCGAATGGAACAGTCGGGTCAAGCCAGATGCCTGCGGTCGATGAGGGTCGTTTGTCGAATGGGCTTGATGGAGCTCGAGGGTGACTACGCGTGATGCCTAGTCCAGAGGTAGCCTTCCACACAAGTGGATTCGCCCAACCTTAGATGCGAGGTCGAAAAAGGCGTTCAAAAAAAAAACCTGGACCCTAAACCCTAGACCCTAAAAGGAAACCCTAAACCCTGAACCCTAAACCTTAAACCCTGAAAGGAAACCCTAAACCCTAAACCCTCAACCCTAAACCCTAAAAGGAAAGCATAAACCCGAAACCCTGAACCCGAAACCCTAAACCCTAAAACCTAAAACCCTAAACCCTAAACCCTACACCCTAAACCCTCAAGTCCCCATAAATTGAGCTTGCGTATTACACCGTGCGTGGTATTCCATTGCATTCTTTTCAAATTGAAGCAAATACACTTAAAATCATATCCTTGGATATGCATAGCCGCTTACACAAGTTGTTGCAATCGAGTTTAAGTACATTGAATTAAATATTCTGCCACCACCACCACCAAAATGCAATCGAGTTTAAGTAAATTGAACCAAATCTACAAATACCAATACTAATACGAGATTTAGGGTATAGAATATTGAACTTAGGTCACCCTTTCCCTGTTTTCTTATTCTCTTATTCCGCTATTTTCGTTATTCCCTTGTTTCCCTATTTCCCTATGTCCTGATTTCCTTATTTCCCTATTTCCCTATCTTGTAGGGAAACTAAAAAAAGGAAAACCCAAAACAAACACAGCCTCTGAGAGGGCAGGCAAAGCCCCCTCTGTGGGTTGGTGAAGTTCCTCTTGGAAGGATCTGACAGGGCTGTACTGGGTTGTATTGGGCGGCCCAGACCCTTGCTAGCCTCTGAAAGGACAGGCAAGGCCGCCCCCCCCCCCCCCCCCCCCCCCCCCCCCCCCCCCCCCCCCCCCCCCCCCCCCCCCCCCCCCCCCCCCCCCCCCCCCCCTCTGAGATGTAACCTGGACGTGTATCCCCTCGCTAGGCGTACAGGAACACAGGCACTCAGGTGTCTCTTTTGCTACAGGCGCACAGCTGTAGTCCACTGCACTAGAACCTTGAGCAACAGGCATGGATACATACAAGTGATACGTGAAACAGACAGGCACCTGGATGTGTAACATTCAGTGTTTCAACCAGGCACAAATTTAAAACACGTAGAGCTGCATGGCCGTGGAGTCGGCATTCAACTAGCCTGTTATTGCTCTCGGTCGAATTAGCGGAGTATTGAGCTACATCTGCGACTTGAAGAAAAACTATACATTCTCTCACCTGAAGACAGCTTCACTGAAAAGAGCAGAACACGCACGAAACGCAAACGGATCTTCAACTGAAAACTTTTGCTTGAAAGTTGCCCACTTGTGTTTCAGTTCCCTCTCCAGGTGGAAAGCATACTGTAACATAAAAGGCTGTAGAGCTTAGCTCCACTTGATGCCAGCATGACATCTTGCGACACGGCAAATGTATAAGGGCATTAGAAGTATCTTATCCTGAGATAAGTATCTTTCTTTGAGAAAGAGTTCTTTAGGAAGTCCCTTTTCCTGAGAAAAGCATCTCCCTATGAAATGGCGAATGCTCAAAGTGGATACCTTCTTATGAAAGAAGCATTCCGTGAAACACACAGCCAGTTCAGTCGACGAACTCTAGGTCTCGATCCCAGGTTCTATCACGCCAATGATCAGCACCATGCCAACGGTAGATGTCGACAGTGTGAATCGGCATCACCGGCTGATGACGAACAGGGTCGTAACCGCGGGGATCAGCAGGGGATCTAGGTAGCGATATCTGTGGATCTGGAGCAACGTCTTCAACTTGTTCCAAAAGAACTTCTTCAGAATCATTGTCCATATCCACGTCCGAAGAATCGGAACCTAGTCAGTTTTTTCCCCTTGTTCTTGCCCTTGGACTTGTCCTTGGATTTGCCTTTGGACTTGCCCTTGTCGGTGTCCCTGCCTTTTCCTTTGGAGGACTTGCCTCCTTTGCCGCCTTCTTTGCCACCAGGAGGTTGTGCGGGTTCTTGAGGACGTTGAGAATCCAGAAGCTTGAGCACCAGAAGCTGCCTCTTCCTGAGAAGAGCTTGCTCCGTGTGGTGCGGCTGCAGGACCAGTAGAACCAGAACCAAGCGCCTTGTTCAGCTTCTGTCTCTCTTTTCTCCTGTCCGCGGCTTCCTTCACGGTGTCGGGATTACGGTTAAGCGCCCTCATCCTGCCTCCAGAATATTGGTTCGCGTGAACCTCGATGAGGAGCGGAGTGTGAGCGTCATAGTCCCGATCGTTGAGAAGGTACGCGGCGCTGGTGGAATTCAACAGCCACTCGGAGACATGGATGTCGAACTCGGTCCTTGAAGCTGGAAATTCAGCCCATTGGTTGTCCGACATGCTGTGTCCCCATTCCATGACTGTCGCCATAACAGGGTCCAGACCAGGAAAAGTATTCCAGTCCGGTTGCTTGATGTCCTTGTACGGCATCCCCAGCGTGTCCTCATACTGCTTCAGAAGCCACATGCCTCGCACGAGGCGCGCAGAGGTGTGGACATTTCGGGCTTTCTGACCAGGCCTCCAGAAAGTAGTCGAGAAGGCTCTGGTACATCCCGCCACGAATGTCGATTGACTCCTGCTTTCTGCCCGTGGCCCGGTAGAGGGCCATGTTGGCGTCGCCACCGATGAGGTCGACCTGGTAGTGCAGGCAGTCAATGAACATGTTGCCCAACACTTCATGAGCCAACGCCACCTTATCTGCCGCCACGTCATTTCGGAGGTGGAAGCAACAGACCCTTATACGGTCGGAGCCGGCACGCTCCAGAACCTTGGTCAATGCCTCATCTGGGAAGTCACCTCGGTTGCCCTGGATGCCAGTTGGAACTGTCATTCCATACACGATCTCGACGACCATATAGGTCAAGGGAAGAGATTCGTGTGCGAATCCATTGAGAGTGGAGCCGGCCAAACGGGTGATCGAAGATCCAACACCATTGGTACGACTCCCCACCATCAGGTCCTTGGACTCGTTGCGCAGGAATTGCCAACCGCGCGACGTGAGGAAAGCTTCCTCGGAGTCATCGATCTTAGCCGCCTCGCATAGCATAAACAAATGCGTCTTCGACTGTGCAATCGATTTTATCAGGGCTCCACGAGATGGTGTAGCATCGTCCCAGTCAATGTGACTAGCAACGGAGGTAGGAGCAGAACGCTTCCTTCCCCTACTCATGTTGCCAAGATTGACGATGAGCGCGGCGTACTTGGTCTTGCTGGTGAAGATACCAAAGCGATGAATATAAGGATTCGGCATCTTCTCAAGAGAGAGGTCCCCGATCTCCTCTTCATCGACTCCGGTGCTCAAGAAGTAATGAAGCATAGCCATAGCGTTCAAGAGTTCTTCTCGAGTTGCCGGATTGCCGCTTGCATCGAGGGACTTCAGCTTTTCCAGAAGTGCTTCCATAACATCCAGAGCTGTTTCTCGGATGTCAGAGGCCTTACCCATGAGCTTGTCATCCAAGGTGCTGCGGACGTCCCCAGAACGAAAAACCACGTTCGTTTTGTCGGGACGACGCTCATAGATGGGAGACATCTTGTTGAGTTGATCGAAGAGGTCCCCCATAGAGAGGGTGTATTTTTGTCCCTTGTGACGCGGAACATTTACCCTCCAACTCATATGCTGCACCTTGAAAGCGAGAACGGGCTCGTAATCAGGATCACGCAGTCCTGTATGATACAAGCCTGAATAGCCATATCCATTCAGCTGCTTGGTGAGCAGCCGCATAGGGCTTTGTCGTTCGATCTCGGTGAGCTCCGAGAGGAAACGTTTGAACTCTTCGGTGTCCTTGAGCTCAATCTTTTCCTTGGCCTTGCCCATCTCTTCGAACGCGTTCTCGTTCTGGTCCTCTGCATCCTTCGCGGCCTTGTAGTACTCAGGGTCCGGAACAGTCTTGCATTTCCCCCAGATGCCTTGATCGTGAAGTTCACTTTCATCATCCTTCTCGGGAGAAATGTCTGGCATGGATTCCTCACCCTGTGGTGAGCTTTCCTCAGCCATCTCGCTGTTCTCGGCCTTACCTCCTTCTTGACCCATGTGCTCATCAGATTCGACCTTCACCTCGGATGCCTCTCCCTGTGGAGAGCTTTCCGTGGCTTCGGTCTTCTGCTGTGGGACATCCACCCCAGATGCCTCTCCCTGTGGAGAGCTTTCCGGAGCGTCCGTCTCCATTGGCTCGACAGCAGCCCCAGATACCTCTCCCTGTGGAGAGCTTTCTGGAGCTTCAGTCTCCATTGGCACATCGGCCGGCTCCGGTCTTAACCGGATCAACCTTCTTGCCCTGTGGCAAGTCCGTGGATCCAGCCGACGGTCCGGAGGTATCCATCTGAGTAGCCGCGGGAGGCTCCTCGATCTCCTCGATACGTGGACATGGGAGTCGCTCGATGAACTCCTCGATCATAATGTCTTCATATGGTCGGGTGAGGAGCTCATTCAGCTCGGACTCCTTCTTCGCCTTCAAGTCCTCGTAAGCCACCAAGTCCGCTTTGGCCTTGCGTGCGAAAGCCGATTTGAAATCTCGGTGCTCAGATTCTGCGAAGACTTTCTCCAGAACCGCCAGAAGGTAGCTGCCGCTGAACGGCTGCTTGAGGGTACTGTCGTAGAGACATAGCCCTCAGGGGTTCGCACCGTGTATTTACGGCGAACCTCCAGATCACTGGCGTGGCGCTGGATGTAGGAGAAGAAGTCCACTCCGTATGCCTCATTGATGACGCGGACGAGCATCTGGAAGTCCTCTCGCACATTGAAGACCTCGTCGTACACATACCTTTCCTTGAGGAAAGCCTTGTGTGCCTCGAGCTTGCGAGAGTAATCAGGATCCTCCGTCTTTGGCATCTTCGCACGAGGATCAGAGTCACGAGGGCGATCGAAACCAATGTTACCGACACTGGGTCGGAACTCGCTCTGTGCGGCGACGGTGACGTCCTCCAACATCGTGGCAAGACCTCCAGGATGACGCTTCATGTTCATCCATGCCGATGAATAACCGTTGGAATAAACCTTCGGTTTCTTGTCCAGCTCGACGAGGTAGTTCCCCTGCAACTTTCCCATCTCGAATGCCTTCAAGAAGAAGTGCAAGGAATACCCCGACAGAGGATGCTGCAACCATGATGCCCAGTCGTATTCACCACCCAAAGACTCCCTCATCGAAGTAGTCAAGGTATGCCAGGGGGTGACCTGAACAAGGGCATCGCCATAGGCGCTAAGCATCGGCTGGCCAGAAGCGTCCACCATGTGCAACTTGCCGTGGGCAAATAGGTGCCATGGATTGGTCCTTGCCTTGCGGAGAACCTCGTTAAGCTCCTCCTGCTGCTGGGACTTGTGTGCATCAACCTTGCCGTGGACGGTGTCCCCAGACTGGTACGCATACTTGGTGTCCCCTTCGGAGGCTGTGGCTTGCCGCTCCCGCTCTGCCTTAAGCTCATTGTCACGAATAAGCTTCTGGAGAGCTGCCGCGTCCAAAGTGGGTACCTTCTCCTGAGAGAAGCTTCCCATTGACGCTTGGCCTGCATCCTGAGATGTCTTTGGCCTTTTCTTGGGAGCTGGCTTCGAAGGCGTTGGATCCGAACTGCTACCCGGTACCCCTCCATGTGGAGAGCCTCCGGAAGCAGATGCAGAAGCAGACGCTGAGGTTCCCTCTTCCTGAGAAGAGCCTACCCCTGCGCTTTGCTGCCTCTTCTCGTGGCGAACGCCACCCGGATCTTGCTCGTGAGGAGGACGGTAATGATGTGTGAGATACATCGCCGGAATGTCCTTGTACGAGAGCACCACGCCGTTGTCTGTAAGAAACAGATCGTGGCCGTGTCTGAGATAGCTCTCGTAATCGAGCTTGGCGTAGAAGACGTAGGAGCCGTACTTAATGACGGTCCCAGGCCCAGGAGAAACCACTCCACCCGCATAAACGAGGTGGATGGCCTTCCTGTGCCGCTGCCACGCCGCCTTCGTCGCCTCCAGCTTCAAGCCATTTTCGCGGATGCTCTCGTAGTTGGAGTTATCCGAGGCGTGGAAGATCGTTCCAAGCTGGCGGCATCGGTCAAAGGTGAGCCTTTCCCCGTAGGCGACATCAGCAACCTGCTCGGGCATCCGCGAGTGGCCCTGGACGGCGGAGACCCCGACATAGAAGTCGAAGTCAAAGAACCGCTCGAGCTGCAGAGCCATCGGGGCCACCCAGATGTTGAAGCGGCCCTTCGAGTTCGCCATCAAGAAAGCGAAGAACTTCTTGGGCGCCCAATCGAAAGGTCTCAAGGGGTGCTTCATCATCGTCTCCAGAGGAATCTCCATGTATCTGCCAGGCGTGACCCTCGTGTCGTGCCGAGTCAGCTTTGAGAGCTGCTTGAATGACTGCACCGCCCATCCATTGTGATTGTGTCTCATCTGGGCGATTGCAAAGATTTCCCGATCGAGCTCGATGAGCTCGTCGTTGGTCAAACATCCAAGGAAGCACCGCAAGAAGTCAAACTTCCAGACGAGGTGTCGCGGCAACACATAGGTTCCAGGGTGGCTTTCCTCGTAGAGCAGGACATGCGACAGGAAGGCCAACTGTCCTTCCAGAATGTTCACCGCGGCCATCTCCCCATGAGGGAAGTACGCCGTGGTGTCTGTCTGTCGGAAGAACCGTGGAATACCCTCCGGGATGATCCTGAGGGAAGCCAAAGGAACACTGCGAGGATAGGCTCGACGATCCCGTGTAGGATAGCCGGCAATACCATCGCCATCTCCAACTGTTCGGAGTACACGACGGTCTGCCCAGGACGCACTTTTCTGGTACAAGGACAGGTCAGGGACGCCAGTGCGGATGTCAACCTTGAAGTTGCACCCAGTTTGCGGTGTCCAGTAGACCTGAACTGGTGCCTCCTCATGAGAGGAGCGTCCAGTGTCCATCGAGGGTCCTGCCGCAGCCATGCTGGTAACAGAAGAAGAGGAAGTTGTGGGCTACTTTCTCACTTGAGTTTTGAACCAGCTGATGTGAGCAATGCAGGCACAAATTTAAAAAGAGACCAACAACTCTTCATGAAGCACATGCATTGAATTGCTCCGACAGCTCACACATGAAGCAGACATGACTCACAAACGCTCCTGCATGAACATGACATGTTGCACTGCACTCAAAACCGCGTACGCCTTACGGAGCCAGGCGTTCAAGAAGGCCTTGTGCTCAATCATGGAACGAAAAGGAGGATGTGAATCAATTTCCTTCAACCACCCAGTTTGAACAGGACTCAGGAGGTTTCTAGGATTAGCGCTTCGTTTCGTGAGACAGTCAGAAAGACAGTGTTCGGTTCGAACGTGAGAAAGATCAGCAATAGCACCTGAACACGCTTCCTTTCTCAGCATTTGAATCATGTGAATGGTTTCCTGTTGTTCGGGTGAGTGAGTAGTAGAAGCGGTAGACACGAGATTGTTAGCATCGGTGCGAACGTGAGTCTCGGCGTCCAGACCACTAATATCCTTCCACAAACCACGAAGCATTTGACAGGTACCAAAACACTTCATCAAAGCGTAAAGTTCAGCGACAGTGGTACTGAGGGTCGTTCTCTTAATCTTGGTTGATTCGAAGAAGACCAATGAGCCTCTGGTGTCTCTTCGATTCTTGACCCTTTCATCTGCGATGAAGATAGTCATCGCCCTCTGTGAGGACTTGTCGCTGTTGTTACGGAAAGCTGCGTCAGGAATTCCGAGAATCCTCGGAGATCCCTTCACCGGCCACACCCGCAACTCAACCTCTTCACTGCGTATCTGTCGACACAACTTGTTCAACTCCTTGCAGTGACCGACGGTCGGAGCAGCAGATGCTGATGCCAAACGAGAGAACTGGTAACATGCCTGAAATTGCGTCCTCGACTGAAGCCAGTTGATGCTACCAAGCAAAGAGCGATAAGAGGTGTGGAGAGCTTTGTCGCACGCGTCTGCATCCTTAAGATGCTTAGGTATGACGATCTCCTCGAGCTCTGAAACGCACAGCTTTTGATCGATCGATATGTATTTCTTCTTCCCTTGTGCATCAAGAACCCAACGAACACGCTGTCCCGTGAACGTAAGGTCATTCTTGTCCTCATGGCCGACAGTGAAGTGTTCCTTGATTTTCTTGAGGAACCAAGTGAGGAACTCAGGGGTTCCACTTATGATGAGATCATCAACATGAAGACTCATCACTCCAACTGTCCTGCGACCTTTGCTGGGACTTCCATGCACAGGGTCAACAAAGTGTTCAAGAAGCTGATCAACCAACTCGGGAGAGAGCTCAGATAAGCTCTCGACCTTGTATGAAGCCTTCTCTGGAAGGAACAAAGAGACGAGGACCTCAGCTTCTTCTTCAAGGAAGCAGGTCTTATCGCCCTTGTCCAACCTCAGGTCATGGGCCCTTTCGACAATCCAGCATGTTCCTTTACGGGGGATCATGGAAACTCGATAAGGGTAGTCCTTGACCTGATAGACAGGTGCAGGAGTACGAAGAGCCTTGGCCCGGTGAGAAACGAGAGCATGCCGGTTCTCATAAGGGAACCAACCTCTTTTCTTACAAGCAACACTGCCCAACAATCCGAGAAGCTTATCATCAGTCACAGGTCTCCAAGCATAGTCAACCATCTTCTTGGTATCGGTGTTAAAGCACTGAGCGATATCGGGACATGAAAGATAGGATCTCTCCTCCGCACGGTCGGAGGAAGAACGGTTTCCTTCATCGTATGCGTAGCATGTCATGGCATGAAGGGCAACCTCCTTAAGGTAGGCAGGTTCCACCTCAAGAGAGGTGCTTCCTGCTTCAGGTTCCTCCTCCTGAGAGGAGCTTCCTGCCGCAAGGTGGCTCTTTCCCTTCTTGCCTTCTATGCCGTCGTATGCGACATAAGTGCATCGGTCAGCTCTGGTCGGCTCCATGCCAACAGACCTAAGGAATTTATCCAAACGATTCCACCATCTTCTCGGTGCATCGTTCAGACCATAAACCGGTCTGAGACAAAGGCCAACCGTCCAGGTAGGCAAACCGATGTCAGGAGGCAACTGAACCACAACCATGCGAGATGACAGATTGTAGTGTTCCCCCTGAAGGAAAGCGGTCTTAAGATCCAAATGAAAAAGATTCCAATAGTGATTGGCAGCGCATTGCGCAACCAAACGGAAACCATACCGAGTAGCCGTAGGGCTGTCCGTTTGTTGATCCCAGGCAAACTTGTCCTGAAACCCACGACAAACCCATCGGGCTTTGAACTTGGAAAAGTAACCGTTTTTGTCAACCTTCACAGTAAGGACCCAGCGTCCGGTAAGAAAATTGACATCGTTTTTAAGCTTGCGACGGTCCGTCAGCCGAATTGCATCATTGTCCAAGTAACTCTTGAACTCCTCAAGCTTAGCCTTCCGAATTTCGGCGGCATACTTGCGCTGCATCTCCGGCGTGAGGGTACCCGCTTTGATTTTATCTTGCTTAGTCAACCACGACGCAAAACCATCACCATCCAACGGAACAAAGGACGGAACCTTGAAGTCCGACGGAAGGCGAATCAAGACGTCGTCGTCGCCAATAGCCAAGGCAAGCAAACTTTCACGATAGTCAACCGTGGCATCCGAATCAGTATCCTCACCAGCTTCCGGCACCGGCGGTTCCGGGGTGGGTTCCGGGAGTGGGGTTTGCTGGATAGGAAATTCCCCCTCAGTCACCGGCAAACCAGGAACAGGAGCCGGATCAGAAGAAGAGGAAGCAGGCTCGTGAAAGCCTGCATGGAAAGTCACCCGACGGATCGGGATCCTTCTTTCCCGCAGATTGCCCAGGCAACAGCACAACCGGGTCCCACAACAGTACGTGACTTTGCCTTAGACACATCGTCAGGATGTGCGCCTCTTGCACGTGTTTGTGACACATTGCGAGGTGACGGCGGTCTCATACTCTGTGGCACCGGAAAGTGAGGATGCGGCGGAATTGGAACAGGAACAATAGGTGAAGGTGGTGCCGGCCACGGCATGGGTGGACTAAGAACCTGGCCCGGATTCGCCCACTGCGGCGGAGCCCCAGGAGAGTCGGGAGGACCTCCGGTAGGAGGCGACTCCTCGTGAAACTCCATCGGAAGAGGAGGCTCGTCCGGTGAAGGACCATAGCCAGGTCCCGGTCCCTGTGGACCGCCTCCTGGCGGATGTCCACCACCGTCCGGATCGTGATCCAGGTCGGAATCATCATCTCCCCCTGGTACCGGTACATGAGTACCGCCTCCAGGAGGTTGTGACGGAGGGTCACCACCGACATGCAACTCAACAGGATTATCATCCAAATCCTGCTCCGGATGCTGTAGTGGCATCTCCTCATCATCCACAGGCATATCACCGTGTGGATCATCATACCCTGGGTAGTCCACATCGTCGTCCGTGGCTGGCGGTTGCGGTGCAACCGGGGCTGGCGCTGGCTGGTCCGTGAAGTCCAAACCAACATCAGGCCCGCGTCTGGAACTGTTGTTCTGTGACTCGTTCCAGAACACTATCATGGACCAGTGCGTTGATTGCATATCCTTAAGGCAAGGAAGCAACTGTGCCATCGTCACGAAAAACACATGATCCATATCACCCTTCTGCCACAAAAGGACAACAGCATCAGGATGACGATGAACCAAAGGGAGTGTTTTCCCTTGAGTCCCCCTGTAGACGTTACAGTACTCAAACTCCAGATACGGCAGAGTTAGCACGCGCACATTCTTAATCATCGGCCGCAAGGCGACCGCGTCAGACGATGTGGTCGTGTGAACTTCCAACTCAGTACCCGGAAGGAGACTGTCAACATACGACAGAGTCTGGACCAAAGACGATGTAACAAAACGCTGCGGAGCAACAAACCTCAGAGGTGTCGGAAGATTCCCTTTGTCATTGTTTGAGAGTAGTGAGTACTCTGCTTCTGACGGAAGAACCGGTAAAGCCTCTGAATTGCGCTCTGATCGCAAACACCACGCACACAGTGTTCCATCATCGAAATCCTCAAAGATATCTTCGAACAAGTAAGATTGTCGGAGATCTGATCGTTCATCACCCACAAGACACTGCGAAAGCAGCACAGCAAACCTTCGATCAAGTGCGTTAGCAGAGTCATAGCCTTCTTCCAACGACTCCAAACGGCCAAATGATCCATCAGGCAGATTAGTGAGAAAAGAAAGCTCACCATGCTGATGCTTACCGTGGTCATCTCCCCCTGAAGGAAGTACACCACGGTTCTTGAAGGTGTGGAATGAAAGTCCTCTTCTCCACTTCAGCGAGCGACTACTCTGCGAAAGCCAAAAACCACAATGAGAAGGATACATGATGGTCACGAAGTAGCCATCACCCTTGTCATCTTGCCAACGGCAGACTTCGGCACAAAAGTGCCAGAAGGCATTGGCGGCCTTCCTGGGCCAACCGTCAGGAATGACAGGATGAATAAAAATGTGATTAGGCTCTGCCTTCAAGATTACCTGCCAAGCAGCCTCAATCGAAGATTGGATAGACTTGGCGTTCCACTCACCAAACAACACAGGTTCACTCGCATCAAGTCCAGAATGGACTGTGCACGCAGTAAGCCCGGTGAGGCGAGGTGTGATCTCAACGAAATCGCTCTTGCCTGAAGTGAGAGTGTGGTAACAGATCTCATGCTCATAGCAGAACCCAGAACCGGCACGATCAAGAATATCGTCGCCGATGCGGTCGAGTGCCTCTTCCTGAGAAGAGAGTCTCGGGACCTCATCTTTCTTCAGAGGAATGGCCACATCATGCCACGGATCTCCATCACGCCTGACCTTCGACTGATTAACCCGAAGAACGGCACGATGAACTTCAACCAACACCATGGCACCTTCTTGTGACACAACTATGCCTCTGACCCAGGTTCCTTCAGACTTCTTTTTCGACTCATCCTTATGCCAAACGAACACACGGTCACCCTTCGAATAAGGACCATCAGACGGCATGACTCTTCGTGCAAAGTCCTTCCGAAGGTCGAGTGATTGTCTGGCCTCTTGATGAGCCCGCATGGCAATCCTCTGAAGTTCCAAAGTGGTTCGATCCTCCTCGGCAGGTTCAGCAGAGAGCTGTTCAGGAGAACTGTTCTCAACGTCAAACAAGTCTGGTGGACGTCTTCCAGTGGCTATCTCCAAAGGAGAATAGCCTGAGACAGTAAGCTGGCAATTCCTTGCCCATGCCACTTTCTTGACTGCTTGACGAACAGTCACCTTCTCTGCATAACCTTCATCAGCTAAGGCCTTTGCCATAATGGCCCACGTGCGCTTGAAAAGACGCACTGCGGTCTCAGCTCGATTAGGCCAAGGAGTTCGCGGTCCACATGGATATGGAGTAATGCCATGGAACTTGTAATAGGACATGAACTGTGGCGTGAAAAATGCTTGATCTCCAACGATTCCCTTAGGAACGCAGTTGTTCTCCTCTGTCCATTGTCGGAAAGCTCCCAGAGTCTCTGGCGCTTCCAGGCTTGTGAGAGCCGTAGCCCACAGGAGATTTGACGCACCATCAATGATGACCAAAGCCAAGTAGGCTTTAGTACCGAACTTGATTTCTTCGTGATCAACAAAAATGAGATCACCGAAGGATGATGCTCTCAATCCTGCGATTCTGGCTCGCGGAGGCGTAGGCACTGAGGTGCTGCAAACACGACAGCCTTTGACAATGCTTCACATGCAACTTGTAAAGCTCAACATCATTGTTCAGCTTTTCCAACATGCGCTGATACTGCGGAGAAGCCCTTGAGACCTCGTGGCCTGGCAACGGAAGCGCGATCCTCCTAGGTTCTAGCGACTGTGGCTCTGGGGCCCTCGGAGGAAGCAAATCTGCATTCCCCGGTTCGGACGGTTCGTACTCTTGAAGATCCGGATCATCTTCAGGAGCAGGAGGAGAAGGAGCCGGTTCCTTGGGTTCCTTTCCCTGTGGAAAGCTTCCCTTGGCTCGAATTCTTCTTCTCTCCGGTACCTTTCCCTGAGGAAAGCTTCCGGATGCTCCTGTGTTCTGCGAGCTGTCTTCAGGTTTGCCTGCGCTAACCATATCCTCTGGAGATCCTACCTTGCCACGGGTTGGATCCTTGGTCTTAGCTGGGCACCGAGGTTCTACTCTCGATGCCACCAGGCAGAATCTTGAAAATGGTCTTGCCTTTCCAAGAGTCAGTAGTTCTTGTTGAAGAAAGCTCAGAAGAACGCCAGTCATCTTCTTGAGTTACGCTCTTTCCCTTGGAGAACTCCATGATCGTCTTGCGCTTGGTGTCCAGATACTCCAACGGAATAGGCACAAAACCCGCCTTGGGTTCGTACTTGACCCTTCTCATCTTCTTGTGGATGCGAATCACCTCCATGTCAGCTTCATTGATCACCCACTCATCATCCGTCGCCAAGGCGAGATTCTTGGGTACCTCTTCCTGTGAAGAGCATCCCTCGGTCTTCTGGTGGAAGCCGTACTCGTAGTGGGAGAAGTAGGTGAGGAAGCTCGACTTCTTATGTTTGCTGAAACGCACATTCCACATCAACTGACTGAGTTCAAGAAGGTGAAGTACCAGGTGTGAGCTCGGTGCAACCTTCAGCCTCACATCCTTGATTCCCAGCACAGGGCTGCTGAGCAAGGCCTTTTCCGGATGGAGCTCGAACTGGAAACGAAGATTGCGCATCTGTGGTAAGGACATGAGAATGGGAACATGCCCTTGTTCCACAATGTCGAACTCTGTGGATTGAACTGCAAAGTCCCGGTCGTACATGCAAATGACCAACTTCTGGTTGCATTTGGTCCACTCGGAATTGGCAAAGGTAAACTGAGAAGTGGTCTCAGCAATGGTGTACCATATGCCACAGTTCTGGTTCTTGTCACAGAACTCCATGAGGTCCTGTGCGGCCACTCTCGAAGCCATTGCTCTCGTACATCCCAAGTCCAACACCATCGCGGTTGGCGTCAAGGGCTGAGAGATGAAGGCTTCCTCGATCGCATTGATCTTCTCTTCGGTGGCCATGAAAGAAAAGTTCGGAGTGTTGAGATGTTCAACGAAGAAGGTTGTGGCGGCTGTGGTGCCGCTCGGGGCAGCATCAGCAAGCTGGCTCTGTCCGTCCTTTCCGGACTTTCCATCTTTTCCATCCTTGCCAAACTTGCTCTTTCCTTTGCCCTTCTTTCCTTTCTTTCCTTTTCCTTTGGCTGCATAGGATTCCTCAGACTCGTACCAGGACCAGTCATCCCAGGACTGATCGTTCCACTGGTAATCTTGCTATTGTCCTTCTGCTTGCCATGCTTCTGATTCGTCGGCAAGATGTGACCTGCCTTTCTTCCTTTTGAAGAAGCGCCTTCCTTTGGATCCTTTGCCACCTTTTCCTTTGCCTTTGCGGTGGCCCTTGAATCCGCGCCTCATCCTGCGGCCTTGGAAACGCCGCTGGAACCATGAGTAGTTCTCGTCGTCGTAGACCCAGAAGGCGTCCTCATCCGCTTCGAGAAAACCTTCCGTGCCATCCTCCTCGTCCTCGACCCAGTAGCCTTCGTGATTGTCCAGAAATCCTTCATCGATCACAAGGAACGTCTTACGGCCACCGTGGCCCGAAGGAGCGAGGAGTGGGTTGTCGACGGTAGTCTTGGTCGTGCAGAAGATCTCCAGGTAGACTTCACGCAGCTCGGCCGTGTTGTAGTCAGCCAGGACTCGGTTCCGATGTGCCATCAGTGATGTCAACACCTGCCGCTGATCCTGTGTCAGATCAGACAGGGACACAAAGATCAAAGCGACCAGGTTGGGCGTGATCGGAATGGTCCGAGCATGCTGCTCTCTGAGCCGTTCGTTGGCTCTATCCATTGCCTGAGCTGGCGTAATGTCTGCTGGTTCTTCTGGAGGAAGTCCTGCTATGAAAGCTCTGACCTCTGCATTGTTCGGGTCCTCGATCGGCAGATAGGTGTCGTTCCACGCTTCTTGCATTCTCTGAACAGAGAGTTGAAACCTGGTAATCCAACGAAGCATGTCTCCGTTCCCGCGGTGCATGTTCATGAACTGCTGGAAGCGGTAGAGAAAGACATTCGCTGCTCCTTTCACGAAGAGCGGCCGCAGGAAACTCTTGAAGTACTTAACTCCGTTGTTCGGGTCCTTCAGGCGATCTCTGTCGACAAGCCTCTTGTGGATTGCTGCTTCACCTTCTAACCGATTCCTCAAAGCTGGTCCACGCTTGTCATTGTCTAGCTCAGTAATGTCACACCAGTCATCGATCGCATCTTCGTAGGCAAACCAACTGCTTCTACCATCATAAGATGGAGGTACCTTGGTGGTCACCTGCTGGAAAGCTGAAAGACGGTGTAGTTCATTGAGATGACGATGATTCGTCGCGTAAGATTCACTGCCGTGAAGGAGGTAGTCTTCATCTCCTCCATCATGCTCAAAGATAGTCGCAGAGTGGCTAGCCATCGCGCTGTTCTTGGATCGAGCCCCGGGAGAAAACTCTTCCGGTTATCTTCACCTGTGTGAAGTGTGCCGGAGAGATCTTCACCTGAGTGAAGCACACCGGGTATTCCGGTTGCCTCCACCTGTGTAGAGTGTACCGAACGGGTACCTCCACAAGTGTGAAGCTTCCCGTTTCCCGGGAGCTCCGCTACCACGTTGAGATGTAACCTGGACGTGTATCCCCTCGCTAGGCGTACAGGAACACAGGCACTCAGGTGTCTCTTTTGCTACAGGCGCACAGCTGTAGTCCACTGCACTAGAACCTTGAGCAACAGGCATGGATACATGCAAGTGATACGTGAAACAGACAGGCACCTGGATGTGTAACATTCAGTGTTTCACCCCCCCCCCCCGGCCCCCCCACCCCCCCCCCCCCCCCACCCAGTCCGCCCCCCTAAATCCAAAAAATAAAAATTCAAAAAAATTCAAAAAAAATCAAAAAAAACAAGAAAACTCAAAAAAAAACAGCCAGTTTAGGATTCTCAAAAAGGCATCCCGCACACGAAGCAAGCTCAATAACCCTAAAAAGAAACCCTAAACCCTAAGCCCTCAACCCTAAACCCTGAAGCCTAAACCCTAAAAGGAAACCCCACACCCTTAACCCTAAACCGTAAACCCTAAACCCTAAAAGGAAACAAGTTTCCCTAAAAGGAAACCCTGAACCTTAAACCCTAAACCTTAAACCTTGAAAGGAAACCCTAAACCCTAAAAGAAACCCTAAACCCTAAACCTTAAACCCTGAAAGGAAACCCTAAACCCTAAACCCTAAAAGGAAACCCTAAGCCCTCAACCCTAAACCGTGAAGCCTAAACCATCCTAAACCCTAAAAGGAAACCCCACACCCTTAACCCCAAACCGTAAACCCTAAACCCTAAAAGGAAACGGGCTCTAAACCCTAGACCCCAAAAGAAAACCCTAAACCCTAAACCCGAAAAGGAAACCCTAAACCCAGCCCTCAACCCTAAACCGTGAAGCCGAAACCCTAAAAGGAAACCCCACACCCTTAACCCTAAACCGTAAACCCTAAACCCTAAAAGGAAACGGGTTCTAAACCCTAAACCCTAAAAGGAAACCCTAAACCCTAAGCCTTCAACCCTAAACCCTAAACCCTAAAAGGAAAACCTAAACCCTAAGCCCTCAACCCTAAAAGGAAACGGGTTTCCCTAAAAGGAAACCGAAAACCCTAAACCTTAAACCCTGAAAGGAAACCTTAAACCCTAAAACGAAACCCTAAACCCTAAACCTTAAACCCTGAAAGGAAACCCAAAACCCTAAACCCTGAACCCTAAACCCTAAACCCTGAAAAGAAACCCTAAACCCAAAACCCCCTGAACCCTACACCCTAAACCCTAAACCCTAAAAGGAAACCCTAAACCCTAAACCCTGGACCCTAAACCCTAGACCCTAAAAGGAAACCCTAAACCCTGAACCCTAAACCTTAAACCCTGAAAGGAAACCCTAAACCCTAAACCCTCAACCCTAAACCCTAAAAGGAAAGCATGAACCCGAAACCCTGAACCCGAAACCCTAAACCCTAAAACCTAAAACCCTAAACCCTAAACCCTAAACCCTAGGGTTGGCTAAGTGACCGCACGGGGTTTGCTAAGTGACCTGAAACATGATACGGTTTCCGATTGGCCAAGTGACCGTGTTCGGGGTTGGCTAAGTGACCCTGGCTCCGTCCTCTCGGTGGAGCCAAATGCCCGCACCGGCCTCAACGCCAAGGAGGTCGTTGACAACGTCGTGGCCGCGTCGTCGGCCACCTGGGCCACCTGGCCCTTGTTGCCTTTGCCTTTTCCCTTGGCGTTGAACCAGCACTCCTTCACGGTGTGCCCCGTTTTCCAGCAGATGGGGCATCTCTCCTTGCCGTCTCTGCCTCCTTGCTGGTTCCCCTTCTTGTCCCCTTTTCCTTTGCCTTTGTTGTCGTGGTCGCCCTTGCCCTTTCTGTGGTCTTTGTCCCCTTTCTTGCCTTTGTCGCCTTTGCCCTTCCCTTCTTTTCCGTCTCGGTCCCCTATTCTGCCAATGTCCATGGCGTTAGGGTCCCTTCGGGAAGAGGCGGCGTAGCCCGCACTCGGGGTATTTTGGCTTGCAAGTAGCTCACCACCACTTCCCTCACCTCGGCATAAGTCGAAAGACTCGCCGCGTGCATGGTGAGGTGCTGCCGGAGAGCGTTGGGGCTCTCGGTCACCAGCACTGCCCGCAGATCTTCGTCTGCTAGGGCGCGCCCTGCGCCATACTCGGAGGCGTAGCGGTCCACTGTCAACATCTGCCTCCCATTCCTGCAGAGCCAAGGAGAAGTCGCTCTCCTTTGGCGGGAACTTCGGCATCAGCAGGGTCCGCCTCCAGGTGAGGTTCTTGGATTCGTTCTCTGGGTTGTGCTCCTGCCACAGGAGACGCCAGAGCTCGAACCCATTCTGGCCCTTCACTCCGCGCGCCAGCTTTACAGCTGTGGCGGAGTCCTGGGTCCAGCTGCCCAGCATGCCGAAGAGGCGGACGCTAAGGGTCCGCACTTCTTCGGTCATGGCTGCCATTTGGAGTGGCACCTTGCACTTTCGAGCCACCTCCAGCTCAGCTGGATACCTGGTGTCTACGACCGCCAGGTAAGACTCTGCCTGAAAGGCAAAGCGCTCCCAGTCGTCCCGCCCCTTAAGGGAGGTAGGGAGACGCATGCTCTTGAGCAAGTGCCCTCCACCGCTCGCCTGCGCGGGCGCAGGGGCGGGGGCCGCCGTAGCGGCTGCCACCGTGGCGGCTGCTGCAGCTAGGCCCTGTTGCCTTTGGGCCGCAAGCTCGCCAATCGCAGCCTGCAGCTGCTGCGCTTGGCTCTCCAGCAAACCCCTAAGGTTTGCCACCTCCCCGCGCAGGGCCTCGACCACGGGGTCGCCCTGCTGGGGCTGCTGAGCCTGTTGCTGACTCATCTCTTCAAGCGTCGAAGATAGCCTGGCTGATCTCGTCCAGCAAGGTCAGGGCTTCTCCGTACTGCTCCTCCAGGGGGCTCTTGGCCTGTTGCGCGCTGCGTGCCTCAGTCCGTTGAGGAACTGGCACGGCCCTTGGCCCTCGGAGCTCTCCTCGGACTCCTCGCCCTCTTCCTCACCGTCCTCGGCCGGTGAGGTGGGCTCTAGCTCCTCCTCTGGAGCTTCCTCCCGAGGCGCGGGAGGTACCGCAGCCTCGGGATCTGCTGGCCCTGGCTGTGCGGCCTTGGGTTCCTCCCTAAGCGGAGGCGGTGGCCCAAGGCAAGGCGGCGGCGCCTTTACCGTTGGGGCCTTTGCTGCCGGAGCGCCTCTTGGCAAGGCCTTCGGCTCTGCCTCCGGGGTGGCCTCAGTGGGTCCACTCGCCGGGGCCGCTTGCTCCTGCCCAGCTTCGGAGCTGGGGCTTCCAGAGCTTTCTTCTTTTGCCTCGGCCGCCTTGGGCGCGGCCTTCGGTGAGGCTTCAGGCTTTGCCTCCTCGGCTGGCTCTGGGGCTGCGCAGCTCCCTTGGCAGGCTTGCCCTTGGTGGGCTTCCCTGCTCCCTTCTCCCCGCGACGGGGGGTTCGGCTCCCCGACTCCGAGGCGGGGCGGCCCGCACTCGGGCCGGTTTTGCCTTTGCCCTTTTCGGGCTCGGCTGTTCTGCCCCGGTCTTGGCCTGGGGCTGCTGTGCGCTCGCCTATGAGAGGGCGGCGCGGGCGAGCTGGAGCTTCGGCTGCTCCGCTCCCCTTGGCACCCTCCAGTGCCTGGCTGGAAGAGGCCTCCTCCTACTCGGAGGTCCTCCAGTCCCACTGGGAACTCCAGTCGGAGTCCCAGTCCCACCAGCCCCACCACTCAGACGTGGCGGCTGGCGGGTGGCGGTTCGGCCCGCGCACCCAAGGAGCGTCGGGGCCTACCGAACCAGCTCCGCTACCATGCGCGGAGGTAGGGTTGCGTATTGGGCTAACTTTTTCTACTTCGCTTGTGCCTCAAGGGGCTGCGGTTGTAAAGTTTAAGCACAGTTGGCTCAAACCCCTTAACTCTCTACAAGCTACGGCTACATGCTAGCCTAAGGCTACTGTAGATTACAAAAATCTCGCAAAAAGGGAAAAGCAAAAGAGGTGCGGGCAAACAGAACAAAATCGGCTTCAGTTCCCTTGCCGCATCGTTGGCTGTCGCGTTGGCCCTGGTGCTTGAAGCTTTCCGTTCGCCACATTCCGCCGGTCGGATCCCATGTAGCCGATGGGCTAAGACCGGCTAATTTTGCCACGCCAGCTTAGCATAGCTCAGCCGTGTCTGCAGAGTGCCATTGCTTTCGATGTGGGCGATGGTAGTATAGGACCGCAGGGACCACAAAATTAAGAAACCTTGTAGCATCTTGTAGCTGAGCTGTAGCCGTTGGTTCTTCCACCAAACTTCATAAACGTAGCACCGAGCAGAACCGTGTGAGGTGGCAGTGGGCGTCGAGCTTGCCTTGCACGTGTTGTTGGATCGCAAGCTAGTGTTGACAGACTGGGTGGGTCAAGCCAGTGGGAGTCTTGGCATTCAATATTCGGCCCTGATCGTGTTCAGCTTGAGTTGCAGTGCCGCGGCTGGCATATTGGTTTGCTTCGTGGAAGTCTTGGCTGCCGGAAGTGGAATACCAGAAATCAAATGCTATTTGAATGGGATACATTTGCCAAAGCTCGTCACGGGCCGAACTTTATTTGCCAAAGCTGTGGGGATCGTATTTTCAGCTGGGGACTGAGCTGCTGCAGACAAAGCGAGGTTTGTGTTTGCAATCTTTATAGCGAGTGTTTACTCAGGTCAGTGCGGGATTGCCTTGCGGCAAAGAGGGCCCCATGATCCACAGTGGTGCCATCGTGGGAGCCATGGTCAACCATCTCAACCTGGAGCGTCGGCTCCGACCATTGAACCTAGACGTAGAAATGCGCGACTTCGTTGCGGCAGGGGCGGCCGCTGGCGTGTCAGCCGCTTTCGGAGCGCCTATTGGGGCCGTCCTTTTCGCAGTTGAAGAAGGGGCCTCTCACATGACACCTCGGCAACTTGAATGGCTTTCAGCAGTGTTTGGTGAGTTGTGCGTGGTTGTCATGTCGAAGCTCATGGAATGTAGCAAGCGTTCGGCCTAGGATTCTGACACAGTTGTTCGTCTCCAGTTCGGTTGTCGGGGCCTGAGACCTGCTCGCCCAAAGGAAGCGGAGCTTTTGGTTTCTTGCAGATTTTCGAATCCCCGTGCGCAGGCTACCTTGGTCACTCGGCTAACTCTGGGACCTGTGCTTGAACGGCACACAATTGGCCTACTTGGGACCAGCGTGCCGGTGAGTTTTGGACGCTTCACGGAGATATCGTGCCTCGGTCTTGACTTGTTGAATTGTGCTGGCTTGCAATTGGGCGGGCGAGCTCAGCTACGATCAGGTACCATTTTGTGGAAATGTTCATCTTTGCTTTCATGGGCATCGCGGCTGGCCTGCTGGGAGCAACATTCAACCACTTCAACCGGAGTTTCACAAGGCACGGCTTGTGCTGACTGCAAGCATTGAGGAGGTCGTTCGTGGCAGCCTTTTGACTGGAGGTTTTGTGTTGTCGGGGTTTCAAGCGTGGGAGGCTTTGTAGATTTGTTTTGGCTTTGCCAAGGCAGTAGCAATCCTGCGGTGAATAGTGTTTTTGATCACGCTACGAGTATTTATGGTAGTGAATCCTATCTATCATCTCCGCTCCTTGTTTAGATTTGGAAGACTCTTGCACTTCTGCAGTGCTTGTGGAGCTCTTGCATGCATTGGTTTTAACTCGAAGAGATTCTGGGTTCAAGTGCTGCTGCTGCTGCTGCTGCTGCTGCTATCACATGCGCAACCTGGCCCGAAAGGTGGCGCAAACGGCGCATTGGGCCAAGAGGTTGCACACGATTCTTAGAAGTGCTGCATCTCTGCAGAACTTCGGATTGAAGCTTCTGAAGGAGCAGTGTTAACTAATCCAAGTCCAGCGTTTCACAGCACGCCAAGGTATGTGACCTTCGCCATTGCCACATTGAAGTTTTGGATACCTGTCTTCGTGCGCGGGCTGCAAGACAAGACTTGGGAGCCGGTCAATGTGGAGCATCTGACGTCCACCCAGCGACTCTGGTTCGACGGTGGCTGCTTGGCACAGTTTGGCGTTCAAACGGTACGACCGTGCCTAAAGCTTGCTGGTGTGCAGACAGTTGTTCAGCAAATGCTTGGGTCCACAAGGGCAGAAGTCGATCAACGATCTGTTCCACGAACAGCATGCCTTTGATGAAATTTGGCTGCTCCTCTTCTTTGGGATGTTCAATCTCGCAACCACCTGCTGGACGAGCCTTGGCACGCATGTTCCCGTGTTGTTGCATGTCACATCATCTTATGAGGCTATCTGCCTGTCTTGGCAGGTTTGGTTTGGGCGTCCCAGCCGGCCTCTTCGTACCCTCGCTGTTGACAGGGGCAGTGCTGGGTCGATGGGTCGGTGAAGTCTTGAACCGCACTCCCGAGTGGCTCATACCAGGGGCTTGGGCGCATCCGTCTGTTTACGCACTGGTGGGGGCTTCTGCCATGCTTGCTGGCGTGGGCAGGACACGTTTTGCACAACAGTCCTATACCTAACAGCAGCTATCTCCAGCGCACTTGCGTTAGATGTTGCAATGGAAGCGTCCGCCGTGTCAGGATCACAATTTCTTTGGCGATGATTCTCACCGAAGCAACTGGTGCGGGGAATTTCGCACTGCCTATACTCATGGTCGTGGTAATTGCAACCTGGACTGGCAACCAGTTCAATCGCGGCATTTATGATTTGCACATCATTGAGCTGAAGCAGATTCCACTTCTTGAGCAGACTCCAGCTGACATCATGGTTCGCTATTACGTGCGAGACATCATGAGCAAGAAGGTCATTAGCTTGGACGCCGTGGAGAAAGTGGGTACGGTCTTGGATGTTTTGTCATCTTGCAGTCATAACGGGTTTCCTGTGGTGGATGTTGGAACGCAAAAGCTGGAAGGCATCATCGAGCGCGGCTATCTGCACCTGCTTCTCTCCAGGGGCAACTACTACTGTATGTTCCAAGATGACCGAGAAGCCAATACTGGTCACTCAATGGTCCCTTTTGAAGCAATTGCATGGCCGAACATACATTCGTACCCAAGCGTGAACGAGCTGAAGCGCAGACTTTCGAGCAAGAGCTTGGACATGTGGATTGATCTGCGGCCATATGTCAATGCCAACGGCTACTCTATTCCTCCGCATGCCTCGATGGCAAGCGCCTTCTCGCTTTTCAGACGGCTTGGATTGAGGCACCTTCCTGTCGTCGACCGTCATGGTGACCTTTGTGGGCTGCTGACGCGAAAGGACACGCGGACACAGAGACATGCAAGCAGACACTGGTGTAGAGTCGAGTTGTAGACCAACAAACACGAAGCTGCACCTACAGGCATGCCGCAAGAGAGAGAGAGAGAGAGAGAACTAACAGTTTGTGTCATGATGATCTTGTAACAAAGGGGCGAGGCCTAAAGCTCAGTAGAAAACCCACGGAGCACCACAACGGCAGCGGGGCGGGAGCAACACCAACTAAGCCAAACAGCTAGCTCCGCCATGCTCCGCCCGTGGGGAGCCTGACTTTTGTCGCACGTAGTACCGTGCGCCCCTCCCACAGGGCGGGCAGCTCCCGCGGGGGCGTGCCCTCAAGCCTCAAGCCTGGGGAAGAAAGAGAGAGAGAGAGAGAGATAGAGGACTGCTCCTGCCCTAAACCCCGAGCAAAGCAAAGAGAGATAGAGAGAGAGAGAGAGAGAGAGATAGAGAGAGAGGGAGAGAGCAGACTGACAAAGCAAAGCAAAGCAAAGAGCAGACTGACACTACCAGTGCACGCTTGCGTGCAGGGAGAGGGGGTCCGCCTTCTCTCTCTTGACTGTGTGGAGAAGCGATACCGAGGGATTCTTGATTTGGGGAGCGCAAAGACAGAGCGAGAGAGTAAGACAGGGCTAGCCAGACATCCTCATTACAGGACCGGGAAGGATGGACTGATGCGAACGGGGGCAGGCGTGAGCGCAAAGCAAGCAAGCAAGCAAGAAGCAAGCGAGCAACACTCTGGGACTTAAATAAGAGTGCCCGTCTCGGGCATCCACCAACACAGCACGACACAGAATAGGCAGGCAACCGATCCAGTGTTTCCCCCTGCAGCTTGCCCGATCTCTACATGGATGCCTGAACCCTGTCGTGCAGTTGCTTTTATTTGCTTCGGTTGTGCAGTGTCAACCTTAGCAAGTGCAAACTGGAGCAACAGAGTGATGTGGTGCGGTGATACAGGATTCAGGGAAGTTTGAGGAGGGCGGGGCGAGTTGCACACAGAGACCACCTTGTCGAGAGCTGACTGTCAGAGTTGTGTGTGGTCCGGGCAAGATACCAGGAACTGTTGCCTGATACTGTTGCAAACTCGGGAGCCACACCCCACAGCTGGTTTCATAAGTCCGGGGCTCAGTACATGAGCTGGCCCCCCCACAACACCCCCCAACAATCCAACCACTCCACAACCACCCCACAACCCCGCAACCCCACAACTTTGTAGACACCACACACCCCACACCCTACACGCCACACCCTACACGCCGCACCCCACACCACACTCCACACCACACCCCACACCTACCCGCCCCCTTGCAAATTTCCTGTTTAGTTCGGAAGGCTACGCAGTTTGGGTTATACCGTAACAGGCGAAAGGGATTGCGGCTTGCAGCCCCACATCGTAAAGAACTGGACCGTTCCAGGATCTCATCCTCGTCGAGGAAAACGAGGTCACAGGCGAGCTCGTGCAGAGGCGAGGCGCTGCAATTATCTGTGCGGAATGGCTTCGTCATCGTACCCTTCTGATTTAGCTGTAGCACCATTGGCTCAGGACTCCCGGCTTGTAAACTGTCGTAAGGTCCGCTTTAAGGCATGCGACATGACAGTAAGACGGTTACTTTCGGCGAAGTAGAAAATAGCAGCTGCAAGTGCACGCACCGTATGTACAATTTAATGAGTCAGATGCTTGTAGACATGCACCACATAAAGATTATATCAATTATATCCTCGTCTGTCTCCCTTGCCTTACCGTTCGCATTGCCTCCTCATGCGGAGACCTCCGTGATTTCTTCGACGAGTTTGCAGTGAACCATGAGAGGACAGCCGTAGGGAGCAAATTCCAAGGCAGAGCTGGAGTATCGGCCTGCCCTCCAAGGGCGACCATGACGACTTGATTGTCCTTGGAAGGTTGGTTGCTACATGTTGCTGATTGTGCTCCTCCAAGGCGGCTCTGGTCGAGACACCAAAGTTCGAATGGCCTGCGCCGACAAGGCTTACGAGGAGGCCCATCTCCGTTCCATTCCGGGAAAGTTTTCCAAAACAAGGCTCAATCCAAGTTCTGGGGCATTGAGCTGGACGGGGATCAGGGCGTTGTCCGCCCATCCAGGACACGACTGTGTGGCCTCTCATTGCTATTTCGATGCGAGCGGCCATGCTGGGTGTGGCGACAGTGAGTCTTCTCAGAGGCCGTGCATCCATTGCTCTCCTGAGGCGGAGGACGCTCTTTTTCATGAGCTTGATGTTCGCTGCGGCTGATTGTGGGGACCTCGAACATGTGGTGCGGCTCTCTCCGGAGTTGAAGGCCGAGCTCTGGTGCTTGATATGCCTCGGCCCGGTCATTGCCGTCGAGCTCCGTGCCGAGCCTGACTTTACGTCAGCTATTGCTGCAATCTGCTGCATCGAGTTGAGGAGGGGCCGGGCCGGGGTGAGAGCACAGGTGCCGAAGCCCATTGTGCTGGAAGTGTGCAGACACTCCCGCTGGAAGAGAATTGGTGTCAGTCACAATCAGGTGGTTGAATCCACAATTGAGAGACACGCCAGCAACGGCGAGTTCAGTGCTGCCTCCAGCGAGAACCGGGAGAGGCCCATGCCACGAGTTGTCAACAGCGTGTGCCATTGTGAAGGCTGCCTCTTCTGGATCAACCAAGAAAAACCCCGCGGGTGCTCACTCCCGGTGGTTGGCTTGGTGTTCTCTCACCTGGCCGAGGTCGGAACAGAATCCTCGAGTCGCCCGACGCCATCTTCACCCAAGCCCGGCGACGGCTTGTAGACTCGGCCCTTTGGATAGAGACGGACCTTGTGGTGGCAGTCACTAAAGTGAGGGAGCCCACCAAGCTCGTCCACGTTATGTAAACGAACGAGTTGGACATTAAGCAGCCGATCCATAGCAATCGTGAAGAAACCAGCCAGACGGCTGCATAGGCGCAACGGGGATCCTAAGCAAGAGGATCCGCACAAAGAGCACGACGAGTAAACGTGGATCTTGCACTTTCCGGCTTTAACTAATCACACTCTAACGTCAGAAGAGTCGCGGGTGTAATACAGACTTTTATTACAGTGTGTATGAAAGATAGATTGGTTTCAGCTTGATTCGAACCCCAATCCAGCCACCCACCACGGGTCTTGAAGCAAAACAGTGAAACCGGCTGCGTGGTGGCTCAATGCTTCCTCCTGGCTGGCGACGGTGCAAGGACACGGTCATTCTTTCCGTTCATCCGTCCAGAAAGCAATTTGGCCACCAGCCCGGTTCCCACCAACCGGACATGGGGATTCATCGAACCATTAAAATCAAGCTGCCTCTTGAGAAGAGGAACGGGCCAGGAGCCTAGCAAGCATACCATTGGTTGATCCGCGAACCCAAGCTGCAGGATTATCACAGTCCCACTGCGGCTGTAGGGCGTTGAGCAGCTAAGCTTTTAAGCTAAGTTTTAAGTCTGAGCACGTGTTAGATTAATCATCAGATTTCCCTTGAATGCGTCGGTACCTAGAATACTCCATTCGGGTCAGCATGGCCGGGTGAGCAGGTTGAACACGGTATTGCATAGTAAGATTCCCAGCCAGTCAGTTACTTCATCTGGATGAACGAATGAGCTGATGATGTTGATGTAATGGCTTCTGGCTTCGAAGCGCCGCCTTTGCCTGGCCATCACCGAAAGCAATGTCAGGTCCCAGCCGGCCTTGCTTTCAGACACCGGCTGGGCATATCGGAAGTCAGAAGCCAACGATCTTGAATCGGGCACGTCTGCAGAGGACTGCGCGTGATATATCAGGCGCATGTGCTGTCGGTGGGTGCATTCCTGAGCGCCAGGACGTTGGGATGGATAGCATGCTGGAAAGCGAAACGGATGGAAGCGATGCCTTTGTCGAGGTGTCGGTGCGTGTGCAATCATCTTCCATTTGCGACTTATTTCTTTTGTTCACTGGCATTGCCAGCATGCTGCGTCATTCTCCCATATTTCTTTTCCTGGCTTTCCGCCTGTTTGCAGGAAGCCTCGAATGGCAACGCCGACAGCAGTGAATCCGACGAGAGGAACCAATCACCACAAGGCCATGCCCTGGGTGTTGTGGATGGCTTTTGAAGTGCAGGCCGTGAGCTTGATTGCTGTCCGAGTGGCCTGTAGACCCCATCTATCTAAACGACCTGCTGCCTTGTGCGGTCGGACGGCGGTTCTGCTGTGTCCGAGTCATCTGGCAACGAGTTCTGATTAATTACACTTGCTTAGGGTCGAAGAGCAAACAATGTGCCCACCCATTCTCCACCGCTTCTGAATTTCCTAGAAGGTCAGAATGCTCAGCTCTACCACAACCAGCAGCAGCACCACCGCCAGCACCGCTGCCGAGAATGCCTCCGCTACACCACCGCCGCTACACCACCACCACCACCACCACCGCCGCCGCCGCCGCCGCAGCCGCCGCCACAGCCGCTGCCAACCCCACCGCCACCGACGTGGCGGTGCGGAGTCTTGGTACGCTCAACAGCAGCGTGATGCGCATCCGGCGACATATTCGCTGACCTAGATCCTGTCGCAACGTTCGGATTTCTCCTAACTGCGGTACAAACAAGCCGCCAAGAACAAGGCTTCGAACGCCAACCGAGGTGCGAAGGGAGTTGAGCGTTGTCTGCCTGATGCAACCAAAAAGAAAAGAAAAGGAGAACCCATATCCGCTTTCTGGGCACTCGCAGACCGTAGCGGGCATCAACTGACATCAGTACATCTGCTCGCATGAGTTCATCTCCATGGGCAAGATGTCGCGTTCGTGCTTAGGTGGCAAATTCAAGAGCTCGAAGGGCGGCAACGGATAGTTTCACAGCAAACTGGCAGCTTTCGAAATGCTGTCAGCACATGAGGTTCAGAAGGCAAATGAGTTTATGCATCTCAAGCCAGGTTCCTTCTTGGGCAATCGTTGTCTGTCGTCATCGGTTGCACATTTGCAATGGGCTCCGTATCCTGTCCGTCAATGCAGCTGTGCGCTTGGTGTTTCCATCAGTCCATGTTGGTCAGACTTCCGTTTTGTTCGTGCTAGTGTTCGTCTGAAAGAGCCAAGAGACAAAGTGTGCTAATTATGCTGCTAATTAGTTGGAGGGAAGTGTGCGCAACATGTCTCAAGCCTCAAGCATTGACACGGCGATTGCTTCGAATTTTGATGTCATGCTGTGACTGCTGACTTACATGACACGTAGATTAGAGTCAGTTTGTAGATTACATCCTCTTGTTTGCAAACCGGCCACTTGGGCAGGATTGGCGTTGAGAAATTGAACTTGCAGCTTCGCAAGTTCCTTGCTTGTGTAGGCAATCGCGGGAGTCCACATCTACAACTCGCAACTCGCATATGTCATGTGCACCAAGTCACCAAGCCCTAGCTGACAAGATCGTTTTGTGTGGGTGCATCGCTAGCTTTCTCATCTTCGAGGTGATGTGGCGAGCATGGGCGGCTTCGCCTGAACCATGTCACAGGTACATGGTAGAGTGGTGTAGTTGTTCTGCAGGCTCGACTTGCACGTTCACATTGTATGTTCAACAAGTCTTTGTTCGCAGCCATCCACGCTTGGATGGATTTTTTTGTGCAGCTGCGGCAGGCGCTTTGGAGAAGCTGCCAAGCACTCTCTGGATCGTGCTAAGATGCGCTAACTGCATCCCTCACTCGGAGAGCGAGGGTCTTTGTGGAACGTCACGTGTGGTCGTTTCGTCCAGCAGAAGTTGGCTTCATGAAGGGACCTTCCACGTTTCAACGTGCATGCTCGGCTACAAATGCCGAGGCAACGAAGTGCAGGTGCGTAATGGTGCGTAGCAGTTCTTGTAGTGGTATGTAAGAATCGCCGGCCATCACGTTGGGCGATAGAAGTTGCAAGGTATGCCCGGCCCGTGCAGCTGCCTTCTATCGCGGTTGACCCCGGTTAACCATCGAATTCAGCTCATCTCCTGGCATCCCCGAGAGTTTTCCACGACATGCCGGCAAACAAAAGTGTTTCTCACATTGGTTGGAACGAACATGCTTGCAGCTCTGTCTCTGAGGAGTGCATGGTAGCAACAAGGCTCAGCTCACCAGGAAGACGGAGAGGTTTGGTACAAACTGTGGTATCAGATAGTGTAGCGACAGAAACCCCCGGAGATCGGAGATTTTTTGATTGCATTGCAAAGTTCATGAGTTGCAAAGCCAAGCACTGACGTGCAGTACCATCTGGCGGCAACATGACACGGCTCCATGGCTCAGACGACTCTCCTCCCAAGGACGCGGAAGCGCATTCGTCTTTGTATTGAGCCGGCTGCAGTTTCGCGTGCTGCCACAGGTCTGCGCGGTTCTTTCAAAGGCCGGGTCCTGCAGCCGGTGGCTAAACTTGTTTCGGGCATCCCTCCACGGAAATCAACAGCTGCCAGCACAGGCCGTGCGGAGGGTATCTTTGCTTGGCAGATGCAGATTTAAGTGACTGGATTGGCGAGGTGTGTGTCGGACTTCATGCCCATTTCGTGCAGTTTCGGGTGAAGCCCATGGCATCTAGGAACATGCAGTCAAACACAGGTTCTTGCCACATCGACAAGTCGTCATTTGGAGGGCGTCCTTCGCCGGAATTGGCCGAACCGACGCCGTTTGTAGGTTGCTCAACCTTATGACCGTTATGTTCGGCTCGACGTGTAGGCATGCAGCCGCATTCAACAACTTCCGGTCCGCTGCCGTTGGGGAGGTGGGGCTTCGCTGGTCGGCGAAGCCTCGCCCCCGGAAAAGCGAAGGGGCAGAACTCTGTCAATGTCCGTGGCGTTGCCCAATGGCCCCCAAGGTGCAGACGCTGCTTTGCATGAGAGGGTGAAGCCGGCCATGCGTTGAATTTTTTTTTTTCTTGGTGTTCTTTTTCTGAAGTTCTCACGCCGCTCTAAACGCCGCTCGAGGCAGGCCCAGAGTTGCTGGCCGCCTGCCGCGCGAAGGCACCTTTCGCTGTGATCTTGTCGCCGTGACCGGGCCTCCGCCCCGCGAGGCCTCGTCCTTGGACTTCGGCTCCGTCCTGATCACCGAGGCTCCGAGCCCCCTGCAGGCCCCAGCCAGGAGCCCCACTTTTTCAGGGCTTTCGCACCGGTCTTGGAGGTGCGTTATGTCCTGCACACGACAGTGCCAGGTGGGGCCTGCGAACGAAGCGTGTCGAAAGCACAAAGCACATACTTGCTCGAAGGGCACCCCGGGTCCAGGGACCCGCGGCCAATGCCTGCTGACCGGGCAGCGGCTTTCACCTCAGTTTCTTTCCAACCTCGTCTCTGACATCTGCCTCAGTTTGGGATCTGCGTGGTGCTCTCGATTGCGTACGTTCCTGACCAGGAATTTCATGAATTCGGTAAGTTGAACTGGTGTAGTTTCTGCGGGTCGTCCGGGCATCTCAGACTTAGAGGCAGAACGACCCACATTGAGCTATGCACTCTTTTTGCCAAGCGACCTCTTTGCGGATAGGATTACGCTGTGGATGAGCTTCAAGCTGAAGCACTTCTGAAGCGAAGTTTCCAAGGCAGGCTACCGCAGCGCATGTGGCTAAACGGCTGAGTTGAACGGTCTGTCAGAGGTTTGTGAAGCCGAGTTTCGAGATTTTCTCGAGCCCTCAGACTCCGTAGACCTCCGGGCGTCACAAATGGCAACTCGACAGCGCGATGTCATCCAACTCGTCGCCTCCGACTCTCAGCTCGAATGCACAAAACCCGAGACTACAGCTCTTTTGAGACCATGCCAGGAGTGCAATTCCTTCGCCGAGCGTTTCTTTTCGGAGCCTGGATGCTGATTTAGACTGATTCAGATGGGTTCCATCGACGTTGCTGCGAGAACTAGTGCCGAGGAGCACCGCCGCTATTTTGAAGAACTGACCAGCGGTGAAGTAGGATCTGGAGAGCAGAAGGCTGAATGGCCAGACCCCTAATTGAGGGGAGCAGCACGAACGTGAACGCTTCTCAGTGCCCTTGCTGTGCCACTGCTTCGCATCGCATCGGCGATTGCCGGTTTTGACATGTCTGGTGGGCAATGACACGCAAGCACAGATGCAGTCGGAACAGCCGGGTTGACGTTGTGCAGCCATTGCTGAGGTTTCAAGTGTTCAAGAGGTTTGAGGCAGAAGCCGAGTTGACAGTGCAGAACGTAACTTGGCTGTACCGGTCGTTCGTTCTGGTTCTCACCCTCAGGCATTTGTGTGCCTGTTGGTTTTGGGTGAGAGGAGCCAAACTTCTCATTCTCTGATGTGCTTCCAGGCATTGATGCTGTGGGGCGCTGTCCAAGCCAAAACCTTCGAGCAAGAGTTCATCGAGGCAGCAATGCAGTCAGATGCAACTGGCAAGGTTTGGAAACTTGTGTCGAGTCTGTGTAGTCTTTTGCTAAGTAGTGGAGTGGTGAAATGCAGTGTTGTCGCGACGGCGGCAGAGACAACCTCAGGCTCTGAATGATTATTTGTCTCTGACGGAGTACCCCATGTTCGTCAAGCGCATGTGGAGGGAGGTTCAAGCAAAGCGCGAAAGAGATGCTTGACTGTGCATGGCAGCAAAGTGTGAGTGCCGTGGTGGAATGCGGTGATGCGCGCTTTCGGGACGTAAGGATGCCAAGCTCGGAGAGGACAGGGTGGCCTCGCCGAAGTTCTGCCGGCAGACATCCAACCGGTCCCTGGGAGATGCAAAGCGACGCACAGTGCAGCAAGCCGTCACTGCAAGCCCTTCCCAGTGCCAATCTTTTGAGTTTTGCCAGGGTTGTGACCCTCTTTGTTTTGACGACCGCATGTGGAGACTTTGGACCTGCTCACGACGGGTGAAGGCGAGCAGCTTGACATGGGCCAAAGCCGACGACACCTATGGAGGACAGCATCGTTTCGGAACGCTTGGCCGCACTGGACCAGCGATTGGCAGAGATTGAGGAGGGGAGAGGGATTGACCGTACAACATCCTTTCCACTGGCCTGAGTGTGCTCTTTTCTTTTCCGTTGTTTGCTTGTGCACCGACTGCAGACTGAGCGCAATGCCCTGCTTCTGGAGCGTCGCCATTTAGTTGGCCGTGATGTGTTGCCCGAGACTTGTCTCATTGGATTTGGGGCAACATGCCGGAAGGCAACGCGAAGCTACATTTAGACAGCACGAAGTGACAGTGTCAGGACACGAGCGAGACTCTCAAGCGCGAGATCAACCTTCAGAGGTATCGAGAGGACTTGGCCACAGGATCTGAAGGGATGCGGCTTCCTGTCGCCACACATAGCTTGGCAGGAAGTTGGCTTGGATTGACGAGACAGTGATCGTTTGCATTGTCTGGCTTAAGGCCACCCGCGAAAGCGGTTGTATGCTTCAGAAGCAGGCTGCGGCAAAACACGACAGGGATCGTACTGTACAGGCTCTTCCTTGTCTAAGCCTTCACCCGCGAATTCGCCAAGCGACACTTGATTTTGAGATGTGGCTTGAAGGCTTCATTTGTTCAAGACTTCATATGCCAGTCGTCCACACAAGGTTTTGCAAGCACGTGTTTCTTGGTCCTCTTGTGTTCGCCGCTATCCTAAAGGCCATGACAACCCAGTGCCCTTGGCAAGTGATGCTTTGGTGTTTGGAACCCTTGGTGTGACGAGATTTCAATGCGATCCGGAAGCACAGTTGACTTCCATGTTTCTGACGCGGCGTTGCAGCGCTAGAGAGGGAGGGAGGGAGAGAGAGAGAGAGAGAGAGAGAGAGCGGCTGCGCGGTTGTAACCTATCCCGTGAGCCCTGCAGAAATTGCCCAAAAAGGCGCAGCCGAGTGAGCCGAGTGTTTGAGTGTGTGTGTGAAAACGCTTGTACATTGTGCTCAGTGCATTTGCTTCTCAGTGGCCTAGACATGCAGCGGAAAAGGGGGAACGTTAGGTAGCTCCGTCCAACAAAGCGCCGTTACTCTTTCAAGGTAATGCAACTGCATGCGCAGTGCTCGTCCGGGGTGCCAGCGTGGGCAGCTGGAAGGCCTCTCCGTCTCATCCAGCTTCTGGGGCCCGGGCAGGTGCGCAATGTCGAGCAGCCTCGTGGCGTTCATCAATTTCAGATCACTGCCAAATCAACTGTCCAATCAGCTTGACTAGGGCTCCAAGGCTGGTCTGCTCCACGGGTTCTTTGGCCCCGCGGCCAGCAACTGTTTGGTGTATCCACCTCCGAGACCAGATCTTCCGCACCCCCCGGAACACGAAAGAATTCCTTTCAAGGAAGTGATGCCAATCCTTCGTTGGTGTAACTGGTTCAGATCTGTGTAGCACCTGTGCTGTAGGATGCAACCCAATCCTGCAAGAATTGCTTGTGCAACAAGGTCCCTTCGCCACTCAGCGTACTGACGAAGCATACACCTGCCCCCAGCCAGCACCACGACCTGACGGCCAGCTCCTTGGGCAACAGTTTTGATTGCCCAGTAAAGGTTTTTCGAGCAGGCACGGTCAACGTGGACTTCGTCGTTCCCCATATTTAGGAAGTCCGAGAACGGGCTATACTAGGCCGCGTACCCAACCACACAGCGTCACAGATAGCGTAAACCTGCCCGCTGCATTATGCGAATGGCTCTCTAGAGTCAAGCACTCCTCCCTCAGCTTCCTCCTTCCTCCTCCGCCCGACCAATCTCGCATGGGTGAGCCCCAGATCGCATCTTCCATCCGAGACACCTGCTATGGTCGCTCAGAGGAGCCAGTGCCCCAACAGACTCATGGTGACGTGGTTCGCCTGGTTATGCCCAGTTCGGAATATGTGGCGGACTGTGGTTCCACTCGAGAGGCGTGATTTGCATGGCCATCCGAGCTTGTCACTGCAGGACGAAGGAGCAAGTCGCTAGCAAAAAGAGTGCGGCACAATTTGGAAGGGTGTGCATACTCCAGAAATTCAATCATGCTAATCATGCTCCCATAGTCTAAGGCTTTGTCAGACGCCAGAATGGGTGGTTAGCGTTCTCGCGTTCGTGTGCAGCAGAGCCAAGCCTGGTCGAGGCATACTGCAGCACACAGCGGACCTCGGCGCAACTTCCCTTTGTATCAGCCTCAAGCCATGGGGGCTACGATTTTCGTCCGTGCTGTGTGCCATGCAAGCAATGCAGACTTGTGCCGACTTTGGGTGTCGAGGCTGTCCTGCCATTGGTTGCGGAGTTCGAGGTGCGTTCAGTTCAAGCCGTACACCTGTGCGTCACTGCGCACAAAGGCTTTCCACCAGAAGTTGCTGCACGTGTTGGGCTGACTGTTTTTGCGGACTCCAAACGGCTTGTTTTTTGCTTGACAGTTCGGGACATTCTACATGCCACGTCCATGTCCGAGAAGTTTCACTGCAGTGGAGTCACGTCTGATCCAGGACAGCCAGGACGACGAAGTCGGGGCGGGACGGAGGAGCTGAGTGCTGTACTCACGGACCGGACACATTCTGTTCAAAGGGCATTGTCCCACAATGCCTCACTACGTTGCACATCAGCTCAGACAGTCCCGAGTCCGAAGACTTCATGGAAGTCCCGCAGCGCAAAATGCTGCATACGCCTGACGAACCCGCTTAATCGGACGGACTGGTGACCCCGAGCTTCACGGCTCGAAAACCTACGTGAGATCTGCTAACATGTCCGTTTCAAGATGTAATTAAACAGATGTGGTGAATGTAGTGGCGGCAGGCCATTGTTGCCGTTCTCACAGCTTTGCAAGCTGTGGTATCGCTTACGTGGTATTACTTACAGAGTGAGTGGTTCAAGGACATCCCGTGGTGCTTGAAGTTATCGTGATGTCTTTGAGTCTTTGAATATGTGAGCAAGGAGTGCCAGCGAGAAGCAGCCATCGGTCCAATATGTTGAGGCTGGTTGGCAGAGCACTGTCCGTCATTGTTGGGTTTGAATGATGTTGACGCTGGTTGAGGCAGACTGTCCATGTGCCAGTGGTGTTGTTCCATCTGGTTGCGTGTCAACATGGGCTCGAACATGTTGGGTATGCGTTGCTGTCATCTACCAGGTTACCAGAATCTACCAGCCCTGGGCGAGCAATGATTAACTGTCGTAGGCAGGGTTCGGGATTGGGACCACGATCAGCGTCGGCTGGGACCAGTCGGCTCGGCTGAAACGCCTCACGAAGTTTGTTTGGTTCACACCGTCTTGGTCTGTTCAGGTTCGCTTCTGGGATCATCAAGTCCTACAAGCATGGATCCGAGAGGCATGTGCTCATGTCACAGTGTTGTTTGTGCATTTGGGCTGAGCCCCGTATCGGTGACGATGGAATTGATCCTTGTATGCGTTTCGTGCATGTCATGGACGGAGGCTGTTGTCAACAGAGGTCTTGTGGAAGTTGAGGACGGGCATTGTGGGACGGCAGGTGGTGAATTCAAGTTGTCGGACATTTCAGGCTGAGGTGGGCTTCCTACATCTGTTTACGCAGATTCTTCGTGCTCTTGTGGCCAGCTCGACCTTCAAAATGATAGGAAAATGCTCAGCACCTAGACAACCAAGAACGAACATGGGTGTTTGAACTTGTTGTTTGTTGTGATGCTTGGGTCTGCAAGCAGGAGTTCCAGGCTCGTCGTTCTGCCGGTGAGGAGAGTACTGGAGAATGTACACAAAATGTGTCGGTGCACACTTTTGTTTTTTGCTTCGGATTGCAGCTCTGCCGAAAACAGGTGCGCCAAGAGCCCGCATCTCAGAAACGACAGCATGTCGCAGTGCGGCGGGCGGTACCTTCGTTTGGCGCTTGTTATCTTTAGCGAGGCTGTGGCAAGGCGATACGCTCGCAGCGTGGACAGAAAAGAGACGCCAGGCCGCGAGTTGAGAGCAACGACTCCAGATGTTCTGAGTCCTTGTTCATCCACTCATCACGCAGCGCTCTAGAACTGGTTGTGCGCGAGGCTGAACGTGGCTTCTGCTCGATCGCATGAAGCGGAGGAAGAAACAGGTCCACTGCGAAACGTTCCATAAGGAGTGCAGTCACGCCCATATACCGGCTTCATGGCAAACGCGCAATTCCTCACACTTCGGCCTCACATGGCTCGGTAGATTTGAGGAGACAGGATGGGAGTAGTGCACGGCACCAGCAACTATCCACCTGTACAAAGCAGAGGTAGAAGGGTAGAAGACTTCCCTCATAGTTTCCGGTTTCACAATCGACAACCTGGAAAACCAGGCTTAGTTGCACAATGGACTGCTCGCACTTAGTGGCCAAAGCAGTGGAGCGACTCAGCCAAGAATTCATCCGCGGCAGGTTTCTCCAGGGGGGGGGTTCACCACCCATCCCCCACCTGCATGTCAACCGGGGGGTCACGACCCCAACGCGCACCAACCCCACCCACCCAAGTCGAGGGATTGGCACTTCGAAAGTGTCAGGTTTTCAGAGCTTGGAAGTTGGAAGGTTTGAGAGTCCGACAGTTCGAGAATTTGAGTGTTCGAGGGTTGGAAGGTTCAGCCGTTTGAGGGTTCGAAACGTCCCGACTTCCCAGGTTCGACGATCCGCTGCCTTCCGAGTTTGAAAGTTTGAGGTTCGAAAGCTTGAGACTTCGACGGTACAAAAGGTTGAAAGTTGACATCAAGTACACGCCCATGTTAGACGACAGTGCTTGATCTCATATCTTGCACCTGCCCCCTCAGTATGTCGCGACAGTTGAGTTCAGAAGTTCCACACATCTCAAATCCGCGGCGAGCGCTTGATCCCAAATCTTCAGCCCAGCCCCGCTTTGGGCGAGATCGGTTGATTTCATATAAGGCGATGACGATTGATCCCATATCAGTCCATGCCGGTCCTCCTTAGGCAGCGGTGATTTCACATATCAATTCGGCCCTTTCGTTCCACGATGGTGCTTGGCCTCATATCTTGAACCCGCCCCCTGAGTAGGCGAGTGCCATTGACCCCATAATGCCATATCTTAACCCGGCGCGGTCATTAGGCGGGCGAGGTTGAATCCCGTCCTTTCATCAGGCGATGGCAATTGATCCCATGTCGATCCATGGTGGGGGGTGCCCACAGATATGGAGCCCCCATTCAGAGGAAGGATCTGGGTACAGCGAGGCCCGAAAGACATCATGACTTGCGCTTGCACGGACAGCAAGTTGTTTTCACTGCTGCGCAGAGAGAGCTATGGTGCCTTGAACCACTTGAGAGGAAATTGGCAACGAATATATGCATGTGAATATGCCACCACGCCATGGCTGTCAGTACCTGTGAAGAGTGCATCAGACCGCCTTAGGGCGGCGTTCTTTTTCTGAAAGCATGGCCGGCACGCGAAAGCGTATGTGCCTTGGTTGCCCAGTTTGTCAAGTGCAACGCTAAGTAGACTAGGCCCTGCCGATTGTCGTCATGCTTATAAAGCGTAAGCAATGCGCTGCTTTCATTTTGAGTGAGCTGCAGACTGTCGGAGAGATCATTCTGTACAAGATCATGTCCTATGCGTATGCTCAGTATGAACTAGTGCATAGAGTCCCTTGAGCCAGTGAGAACTTGACATATTCTTCTTGGTTTCAGTTCCAGTGGGAACTTACACGTTTCGTTGTTCTCTACCAAGTTTGGTATGGGCAACTAAACTTTCCGCGGTTGCGTGTGGATGCGGCTGGTCAGGATCAGAATCCAGAGTAATCATCCTCGCCTTCTGAGAAAGAAAAGGAAGCGAATTCTGTCTTAGTGAAGTCTGGAACGACTTCTTGTGCAGGAGCAGTTGCCTTCGGCTCAGCTTTTGAAGGATGGCCATGATCGATTCGTCCCGACTGAGACTGAGTGTGTGCGCATGGTGCGCGTCCCGGTATGCACAGCAGTCAGGATTATCTCGAGGATCTATGGCATTTCGTCTGATTCCTCACCAAATGGTGATTGATCCTCTTCTTCACTCGAGACGTCATTAACTGTTTTCGCCAAGAGATTCTGCATCTCGTTGTAACGACGTTGCAACTGCATGCCAGTGACAACCATTTGGTTGATGGCGCTGTGTGATGCTGTGTGCAGTGCGCAGGCTTTGCGTTCATGATGTTTGCTTTAGAGAAAGAATTGCGGCGAGAATTGACTCCTTCCGCTCTGGATTCTGCGGCCTGCTCCATTGATCTCTTACGGTGTCAAGGCGAGTGAGTTTCTCGTCAAATTCCTGGAGAGGAATGTTGAAATTCATGTTGTCCTGTATCCGTCGTATCCTCTATACAGAGATTCAGGAGCGCGGAGCATGGCAGGAGGCGCGATGTCTTGTTCGTCAAAGCGCTGGACATAGTTTTGCTCTCGCGCACTGTAGTCCTCTGCTGACGCGAGTGTGCGTCTCAGACATGACCGTTGGGGCTCGAGCTCGTTAACTCGCGGGGTGTGGTTTTTTATGTTGTCTAGGTGCATTCCAACGGCTCTGGCTCTGTTGGCGAGAGCAACACACTCATCCGAGCTCAGTACAGCCTGTGCTTCTGCGCTGGCGCGTTGATTCTTTAGGTTTTGGCCGCGTGTCCTCGTCCGCGTAGGGCAGGGAGCAGGAGTTGGCTCAGCTCCGCAGGAAGCTGGCGGATTCTTGCAGGAGGCTCCTTCGCTGGAGATGCCTTGCCCCGCGGGGCAGTCGGCAGTTCAGGCATTGCTGCATTTGGCATAGCACATCATTGCACCAGAGAGTGCTGCCTGTCCTCGTGCAGCGACAGCCATGGGCGAAGTGATGAGACGCCCAAGGTTCGCCTGCCTCAAGCCTGAGATTCAGCCTTGAGGAACCGCTGTACATGTCCAAGAAGTCGATCTTTGCTGTTGACGTCATGCCTGCCAATCACAATCTTCTTGGCGTGGCACCAACAGATCAGTGGATCTCAGCGCGGCATCGAATGTAGCCACGCAGCCGGTCAGAACCTTCAGGTATCTCCACATCTGACATTACGTCATATTGTGTTTGGAGTTACATGGACTAACTATACGTGTACTCAAGTCCACTCCTACCATTGAACTGCAAAATGACCTTCCCTTTGACCCACACTCCCTCACGTGAGAAGTGGCAACAGACCAGTAGTACACTTATTCACCACGAAGGAAAGGTCCTTCTGACGTGGTGAGCGGGAGCCGATCCGCGAGATCTCGTCTGAGATCATCTGACTGCCTGGCTTCTTTGTAAGCGTTGTTGGCAAGTTCACGCATGGCTCTGCCCGTGACCTCCGTGTGTGTGTGTGTGCCAGTTAGCTGTTTGGTTCAGAGATCACCAGATGAGAACTGGCCACTGCTTCGCACAATTGAAAACTCATAATTATTATAGCAACGGCTACGGGTCAAAAGCCAAAGTTTCTCAACTGTATCCGTACGACTTCGTACGCATCACACCTGGCACTTGTGATTGACCTGTTTTAGCACGGAGACTCATGTCTCCTGGGCACGTCCGAAATCCAGGAGTACTCGCCAAGCTGATGCAGGATGGTAAAATACGGTCACTCGTACCGAGCGTGCATTCACTGCCGACTAAGACAAATTTGCCTGTGCATCCCGCCAAGCCGTCTCCGTGACTCGATGCTCTTGTATCAGATGTACCCCATCTCCGAACCCGACTCCTTCCCGGTACTGCTTTTCAGCAGTGTACCATTTACCGTGGTACTCTTGGAACAACAAAAGCAGCCTCTAGTGCGAAGGACGGCATTCCTGTTTTCTGGAACAAAAAGCGCCCAGGTGAGACACTTGTTGCGTGTAGGCCACATGTGGTCGCTTGCGATAAGCTTAGCCCAGCAACATTCTCAGGGGCGTCCAGAGCGCATGGCTGAGCCCAAGAACCCACTTCGCAATCGAGGAAGAGGTCAGGCAGCATCGGTTCAACCCCGGTCTCGCTCTCGAGGAACCGCTGGAATCAACAGACGTCCGAATGTCGTGGATAAACTCCACATGATTTTGGACGGAGTGACCCAAGTGCAGGCCGAAGAAAACTTCGATTATCCGTCACCAACACAAAGCGATGTCGATGACATCGAGCGGGAAACCCGCAATCAGATGATGGATCTCGCTCGTGACGAGGAAGAACAGGCGAGGATCCAACCCTCCGTCTGGTCCAAGCACCAAAGCTGCACACACAGCCGCCGCAGTGCCGCGACTGCGGGAGCTGCAGCAAACTTCTTGGCGGAGGCTCAGCAAATGCACAGCCAACACGTGCTGATGCAGCCGATACCCAACATTCACGATTCTAGTGAACATGACCTCTCTTACCTCAGCCTTTTCTGGAATCTGTTCCGTCTCTTAATGGGATTGTGGTGCTTGATCAAACAACTTACTAGACCACCACTCCGATGCATGGACTTGCCACCTGGCCTGATCTCAACAGCAGGAACCAAGGGAAGTGCCGCTGCACCATTGATTGAAGCAGAAGCTGAACCAGCCGAAGTGAGAAGTCAGATCATACAAGGCCCTTGCGGTGAAAGCCTGCCAGTCGCACGCAGGAGCTGGTCGATGCAGCCTTGCATCGACCAAATGCCAATTCAAACGGCGTCACTCCTCCGTGAGTGACAGAAGAGTTTCTGGCCAGACACCCTTGCCGAACAAGATTGCAATATTTATGTGGTGATGCTTCAAGTGAAGCTGCTGCAGTTCCACTGGGTCCTTGAGTTTCTCATGGATGCTTCTGAGTGCCAGAGCAAGTGAAGGAGTTTCTGCTGGGCAGATTCCCTCCTCGACGTGTTCACTTGACCCAAGTGGTCCGACACAAGCGTGCGCATCCACTCTGCCTTTACTGGAGTTTTGGGCTTGACGGCAGGCTTGGCCTGCGTCTTCGCAGATGAACCGCCTGATGAAGGCTTTGGGCCACCAGATGGTGGTGGTGCACAGGTACTTTCTGAGGAAGGTTCTTGTGCTTCCTGTGTTTGCATTCACACACAGGACACTTCGATTCTGCGGTTAGACTGCATTCCAGGGTCATTCGCAAATTCTTCATTTGTTCGATAGCAAACAGAGTAGGAACACGACCTTGGTCAACGACGTCGATGATAGTGTCACGAGGAAGTGTGGTTTTGATGAACCACAGCTGACACGCCCTTTATGAGAGCAGTCTCACTGTCAGCAAACGAGACTTGTGTTTGAAGGGGAGAATGTGAACTCAATCTTGCCAGGAGCGTAGCGCTCCACCGCCTTGATCAGTCGACTGACTGCATAGCGGGAACCCATGTCACGAGTGCATCCTGAGTCAAAGGTGACGTAAGTTGGTTCATGTCAAGATTGACATGTTCTATAAGGAAAGACAGCAATGGCGGTTTCAACTTCAGGCTCTTCTTCCTGACTTGTGTTGACAGGGAAGTGTAACTCTCCTAGGAGTTTCACACGGTGTCTTTCCGCGGATTCAGGTGTGCACCTCTCCTTTTTGACCTCTTTGTTATTCTCTTTCTCTGCTTTCGTGTCCTTCGTTTCGATGCATGAGAGTAATTAATACGGGTCTGACTGTTGCTCGTTGTATGCGGCGTAGATCCATGATTGATCAGCGTAATCGCTGTCCTCGTGCACTCATCCCAGTTAGGAGTGGTGGTGGTTTCGTAGGCTCCAAGGGAAGAATTCGCTCCATCCCCAATCAAGGATGTGGCATTTGCTGAACCCTTTCCTTTGTCTTTGTTTGCTCCTGTGAAGGACTTACATTTGTCTCCTTTGTCCTTTTTCTTTGCCTTTGCCCCCCCTGTTTCTTCTTCCATTACCGGAATACCTGGGATCGGATGGATCTTGGAGTTCTGCCTGGTTGGCCCTCCCTTTTGAGCGACAGGGTCTGAAGCGACCTCTATCCTTCCTGGAGATCCGGGATGCATGTGGCGGCGTGCCGCGCTTGAACCTCCTTGCAGCCCGGGCCTCGTAATCGTCGTAATCAATCATCACCAAAACCTCGAGAGTGACGAACCCTTGTTCGCGGGTGTCGTCGTCTTGGAGCCAGTAGCCTTCTGATCCATCGAATTCTCCTTAGTCAAGGATGGGTAAGTGACGGCCTCCCCGTCTGCGACGGGTATCTCTTCGTCCTTAGCGGTCCTTCTTGCGAGAACAGGGCCGAATGCTGGGGTCCTGCGGACCTGTTTGCGTTGTAGCAAATTGGCCGAGCATGGTCTGACGTACGACAAGGCACCTATACGTCTCACTTCGGTACCCTTGATTGGTCAACACCGATACCAATCTCTGACGTTGCCGGACATTGAGGTCAGACTGCACAAAGAGCAGAAGAGATAGGAGATTATCATTGAGCGGGAAAGATCTGCGATGCTTGGTTCCAAGCATCAAACAGCTTGGCCGCGTATGCTTCCTGTTCCGCCTATCCTCAGCAAGAGTTGTTGCTGCCGTCATCTCCACTGCTGTGGGAAGATGACATAGTGACACTATGACATAGTGCAACCTCGGCCCGCCTATGGAAGCGATTGGTCGGAGCCGCCAGAAACTTGCCACCAGATATGGACCCCCCTTCAGAGAAAGGATCTGGGTACAGTGAAGCCCAAAAGACCTAATGATTTGCTCTTGCACGGACAGCAGGTTGTTTTCACTGCCACGCAGAAAAAGCTACAACCTCTTGAGAGGAGATAAGCAACGGAATCCGTAGTCCACCAAGGCGCCTAGGATTTATGGTTTCAGCGGGTGGGTGGGTGAGGTGAAGCGGGGGGGGGGTGGGTGGGTGCAAAACTTGCCGGACAGAAAGGTGGGTGGGTGTTGCTTCTTGTCCGCAGCTTTCAGAAGGGGAGCCACACATCTGATGTTGTTTGGCATCGCGTTGTTCGGTTTGCATCCGAGGTCATGTTTCAATCAGGATGGAGATCTCAAAGTAGAATCTCAGCTGAATTCGGTGTGGCACTAGCCGGCTTCAAGATCGGAGCAACCGCGATTAAATAACAAGGCTGCTGCCTGTGGAAGTATCGACATGATGACATCGCCAGGCTGTTTTGTGCAACGGCTCTGTGAAAGCGGAGTTCCGTGTCTACTCGAAGTTTCTCTCCGCAACTTGGATGTTGACGTTTGGCGACTGTTCCCGTGACTGTACGGAAGATTTGCCGATATTAGGAGTTCCCGTTTTCTCTTCCACTGCATCAGCAATCAACACGTCCTTGGTATGAACCCTGATACTTCGATTCTTCCAGACGTTTGCATTGTCTGCCGCACTTGCGGAGACAAGGTTTAGATTTTAGATTCCATTGCACAATGTCCACACAGTTGTGAAGCAGTCGCATGGTCACGTCGAAATGTGTTTAAAGGGGATGACAATACCGGGTGCCGTAATAAGCCACAACCAAGGGCTGGTCTCCGACCTTGGCCCACCAGGTGGAAAAGTGCGGAGACAGGCGGGCTTGCACCGCAAAATGAATCAAGACTTTGCAGATGTCTGGAATCTGGAAGTTGTCCATGGCAATCGAGTCTTCAATCACCCCAGGTGGGAGATCATGAACTTCTCTTCAGCAGCCGTTGACGCCTTCCTGAGGCAACACTACAGCATCTGTTGCTGTGTGAGGGCTTTGTGTCCACGTGCGCTATCCTGGCATGCGTGCCGTCCGGCTTCTCGTGGAGGTTCCTATATTCCGGCAAGTTGTCGACCAATATGACTGTCGCCGTCGAAGCTGCACTCATGGCAGAGATCTATGACATCCAGGACTGCAGGCATATACTACCGGGCCGGCAGGCCCAGAAAGCTTCACAACCTTCAGCTTGAGACATGGTTTTGGCACAGAAGCTTGCAGCTAGAGCATGCAGGGGTTGTGCTAAAGTAGACCAGTATCTGCTGAAACTTCTGGCGTGCTGAAATGTTGCCTTACGGGTCTGGCATCTCTAGCGAGAGTCTAGGTGTAGTGCCCTTGGAGGTTTTGACTACTTGTGCTGGCCATGCGGTCGTGCCATGCTGCACTGTTTCTCACACAGAAGTACTACAAGGAGTGTTATTGCAGCCTAAGTGCCGCAGGAGCCCTCCCAGATTTGCGAAACCATGTTGTTGAATGGGACCTCGCTCTCCGACGTTTATGCAGCTCATCTTGATTCCTGGATTCTGCAGTGCGGGCAGCACGCGCCAGCTTGCACAACTCCACTTAATGTTGAAAGATTTGTTTTGGCATCCCACATCTTCAGCCTCAGGCCATGCTGGAAGTGGCACATCGCTTCCCAGAAGTAGGCGAACGTCTGCGAGGGGCTTGCTTGAGCTGCTCAGCTTTCACTGGGCGATGGACCAGGAGACCCATGGAGTGTTGCTGACCTCGCTGCTGAGGAGCCTTGTTGGCAGATCCAGAACAAAGTCTCCAGGATGCCTGGACGTTGAGTCCAAAGCTTCTGGAAGAGTTGCTGGCGACGGCAACCAACGAGCCTCGGCTTGTCGGCTTGGCTTGGAGCATCTTGGAGCCGGTCAGGGCTGGAAATTCGGCTTGGCAGGACATTGGAGACTATGAGCTTGCCAAGATGATCCTCTCTTGGCAGGAAGCTTGCACAGGATGAGACGCTGCTGCTGTAAACTCACTTCTATATTTGAAAGGAGAAGAATCCGCATCAAAGCTTCGCCAACATGCTGCAGGCGTGTGTTTTTGCCATGCCCGACGTCCACCATGCCGCATGCCGTTTCAAGCGTGAGTGATGAGAGCGTCGGAGGTCATGTGAGCGCAAACTTGACTGCAGGTAAGTGCTTCATTTTCCATTCGAGCACATCTTTGCCAGGACCATGTGAGCCTTGGGGGTCTCAGTGAAGAACGCTATTCAGATATCCGTGCCGGGCCTACGTACGCTATGTTGCACCGAGTGGCATCACTTGGCGGCCTCTATCCGTTTGCACGTGCCCATGTTGTGCATATGATGCGTTCAGGGTTCTTGGAATTGTGATTGGTGATGCCGTGTCCGCCGCAATAAAGATGATGTGAAGGTCTTTAACTGTCGATCCATGTTGCGACCATGACAATCGGCAAGGGAACCAGGCATTCATGATTTGGCCTTGTGCAACCAAACGGGAACGGGTGAGTCTAGAGAGTCTGATGCCTTGACTTCGTTTCGATGCTAGAAGTCTCATTTACAGAGGTGAAATTACAGCGACAGCGCCGGTTAAGAAACAGTAATTTTTCGTGAGGGGAGGCTCGATTTCTGATTTTTGAAGCGCACGTTTTTTTAGTTAAAAAAGTTTCCGGATTTGAGGGTAAGTTAGATACCTTAACCCAAGTTTCTTAATTTGCAACGGCAGCAAATCAAAAAAGAAAAGAAATGACGACGCGGCGGGATTCGAGCCCACAGCACTTCCCATTCCAGCTCATGCACTTATCCGCTCGGGCGTGGCAGCCCAAGAATTCTGCAACGCCGCTATATCCATCCCACTTTCTCCAGCTTGTGATCAGCCATTGCCAGAACCCCCCAAAATAAGAAATCGAGCCCCTCAATTTCTTTAATGTAAGAAATCGAGCCCCTCAATTTCTTATTTTGGTGGTTTTTTTCCTATATGGCAGAGCTTAGTTTAAGGCCTTACAAACCCTCCAAAGCCCTCCAAAGCTGTTATTAAGGCCTTATGAAGCCCTTATTAGGCATGCCCCAGAACCCACCAAAATAAGAAATCGAGCCCCTCAATTTCTTATTTTGGTGGTTTTGTCCTATATGGCAAAACTTAATTTAAGCCCATATAAAGCCGTTATAAAGCCTCCAAAGCCCTCCAAAGCTGTGAAGACCTTATTAAGCCCTATAAAGCTGTACTAAAGCCTTATTACCTTATTGGGTGGGGCTCGATTTCTTAAATTTACGAAATTGAGGGGCTCGATTTCTTGTTTTGGTGGGTTCTGGGCTTGCCTAATAGGGGCTTTATAAGAGGGGCTCGTTTTTTTGAATTTAAGAAATTGAGGGGCTCGATTTCTTGTTTTGGTGGGTTTTGGGAATGCCTAATAAGGGCTTAATAAGGCCTTAACGACAGCTTTGGAGGGCTTTGGAGGCTGTGTAAAGGCTTAATAAGGGCTTATATGAAGCTTTGACATATAAGGAAAAACCACCAAAATAAGAAATTGAGGGGCTCGATTTCTTAAATTTAAGAAATTGAGGAGCTCGATTCTTGTTTTGGGGGCTTCTGCTAACGGCTGCTTACAAGCTTGGTAAAAACTGGGATGCATATAGCTGTTGTCTCGCATTCTCCCGTGCCTTCATTTCTTGGTTTGCTTTGCAAGAAGCGGGGAAAAGGGGGGCCGTGCGAATCACATTCCAGCAAGTCTTGCTGCATAGTGCCCGTGAATGCCCGTGACCAGAAGGGCGCTGAGCAAAGCTTCATGCGCGATGCGAGCTGGTCTGAAACAGACTTGGCTGTTTGGTGTTTGCATTCTGCAGGCGTGCGCGCGTGTGGGTGGGTGGGTTGGTGTGGGTGGGTGTAGGTGGGCGTAGGTGTACGTGTGCTTTTGCACGTGCCTGAGCGCGTGCCCGTGCGTGTGCATGTGCGCGCGTGCGTACTGTCAAGTCACGTCCTATTTTTTTCTTGGTTTGCATGCAATTTTTCCGTTCGCAGGGGCCTGGTGCAACGGAGGTCTAGTCACGCGTCAGGATATGACCGAGGGACCGTACCTGCACAGTGATTGTGAACGTAAACAATGCATCTACCATACTCGCTGTATATGGTTAGCAAATGTTAGCAAGCTTGAAGAGGCGTTTTCGAAGGCATTCAAGCGACTGACCGATTCTGTGGCAGCCGGCTGTGTTGTGCACGTTGCCGCAATCTGTTTCATGTTAGGTTAGGCAAGCCGCAAGCCGATCACACCGGTATGTGTCAGCCAGAACATGCATCCAGCAGTTCGTGACTAGAAAAACCAACCATGAGTGCGAGCATCCTCTGAGAGAGAATGTGTGTTTGTCAATATGGGTCTGTGCGGGCCGGACTGCTTCGTGGAATCCCAGGGACGTATGCAGAACAAGTTGGCCTCGGTTTCGCAGTGGACCAGATGTGGGCAACAGCACAGGCCGGGTGTTCTGGAACAGCGAGTGTGCTGTTTCTGCTTTTCCGCTGCTGCTGCTGTGATCGCAGTCATCAGAGTCGTTCTCGCTTTGTGTCCTTCGTTGTATGCGACATGTACATCCGATGATGCTTGTGTTGATGAAGATGAAGATGACGATTGGTGATGATGATGATGATGTTGGTGATGTGGATGACGACATCCGTGCGACACTTCGTTGCAAGACATGGCGAACCATGTGGTTTTGATAATTGACGGTCGGGGCATGCAGGTGCCGAAGTAAGGAAAAATTATCGGACCCTACTGCAGTGCTTGACTTTCGGACTGGACTCAATTCACACTGGAAACGCGCACCCACAGCGACAATCAACGACGCTGTCCGGCTTGGAAGTCGAGAAAAGCAGTTTAACAGAGCACGAGCAAACCAAACATCTGGAAACCACGGTCTTTGACGATCCTGTTCACTACTGTGACAATAGCACCACCACCGCCACAACCACCAGCAGCTTCATCATCACCACCATCATTATCACCACTGCCGACACCACCGTCATCAACATCATCATCGTTGTCGGCATCATCATGTCATTAGACGTGTTCTTACTATTCACGTGGTTTTCGGTGGAGTGATTTAGTTTGTGCTTTCATGTTGTCACTTTGTTGTGCTGATTTTGGTTTGTTTGCTTATCGGACTTTTCGCCGGAACATGGGCGAAACCACGCTGGCAGCGGCGGCAGAATGCCTGCACAGGCTGCCACCGGGGATTGGACCCCTGATTTGTTCAAGTACATGGAGGGAAAGTGGCAAGAGCAGTCGGCTTCTCAGCTTCAAGTGCCAGCACTGTTCCCGGCACTACACGTATCTGTGTATATTTGGTGCCAGGTGCCAAGAGCATCGCCGCACAATGCCTTTCGTTGGTTGCTGGATGAACCTCATTCCAAGCAGTTTGGGATGGATGCTCGGCTTGCGACCTTGGCCCGGCAGCGACTTGCCGTGCCGCCGTGCCGTGCTCCTCTGCGCCTGTAAGGAAGCCGCCCCCTCACTCTCACGGGCCGCACAAGGCGCAGGAGGAAGTGGCACGAAACGTGCTAAATTTGGACCTTCAGCCAGGTGCGACTGTTGCATTGCGCAGAGGTCCACAGATGTCCACAGCCCAAGCATCCCCAAGCCCCGAGCAGGCGAAGCGATGACTTGGTTCTTGCCAATCCACACAATCCATGTCAGTGGCATAAACTTTACAGACGCATGGTTTCGATGTGTAGGGTGCATTGGATGCTACATGCCGGTGCTGTTTGCGGAGCAACCGCAATCCAAACAAGGAACCTGTGCCCGGCGTGTTGCCCGGTGGTGAAGCAAGTGTGGAAGTATTCAGCCTCTCGGATTCGCAAGCATGCGTGAGGTGCTTCTCGGTAGGTTTGAGAAGGTAATGGTCGCGATGCTGCAATAACTTGGCTTTCCTTGTGTTCGTAAGGTTCCAGCAATGGATGCCAGTGGGACTTGCTTTGGTCATCTGCCCGCAACAATTTCTCCTGCCGAACGAAAGTCTTTTGGCGCAATTCATGACCTGTGGCATTGAGCATAAGTGTCCATGACATTCTGCTTGAACTTCTTGCGCAGGAAAGAGTAAGATGGTTCAAGCTCAGCGTCAAGCACCAGACCTTCAGCAACAAACTTCAGATACAAGGCGTTGTGCATGCTGGCTGAAAAGGCTGGAGTGGTGCATTCGGCCTTCTTGTCTTGGACAAGGTGTACTTTAACACTATCAGGGCCTGCTCAGATTCTAAGCTTTCCCCAGTAATTGGTTTGGAGCTGCATTCGGCCAGGGCCTCAAATGCATTGTCGCGAAACAGCGCATGCCACGAGGTGCTTGTCCTATGCAGGTTTTTTGCATGTTGAAGCCCGACGGGCCTTGTCGTCCGTCTCCGGGCAGTGTCAAAGACACACCTACGGGAGGATGCCTGCGGCGGGGCCGTTGCGCTGACCCAGACGCCCTTCGCATGAACCACTCTTGTGGTCGCTGACAGTCGAGAAAGAGAAGACGAGCTGCCCGAGACTCACACGCTATCTGACCTGTCAGCACATTGTTGGGCGCTTCGGCTTTGGTTCGTGTTTCCACTAGATTGGCAGGGCTGTTGAAAGTTTGACAACACGGTGCGCAATTCAATCGTAGCATATTCAACAGAGGACGGATCGTTTTCAACTGCGAGCGCAAGTATTAGCCAGGACTCAGAGTATACGATCAGAATGCAGCAGGCCTGAGGAGATGTCTCCAGAATCATGAAGGAACGCTGGGCTTCCCGTAGGCAATACGGAAGACAGCGGTGGAAAGCGTCCTCCGTGGAAGTAGAAGGCAGGGTGCTGGGCGATCCGACGCAGCTGCGCGGGCTGCGAGGGAAGTGTCCTCAACTTGAGACAACCTTGCTGAACGCGGGCGCTTGAAGAACCTCAGAGGGTGTGAACAGCCGCCTGAACGGCATTGCCGACCTCACCGGAACCACGGCACCCAGGTTCGCGACACTGGCGACCACCTCGAACAGGGAGCAGTACATAGTGCACCAAGTGTGTGCAGTGACATTCCCGAGCGTGAACTCTGAGTGTGTCCGCAGTCCAAATGCTGGAGCCTGAGTGTGTGAGTGAGTGAGTGAGTGTGCAGTGAGTGAGTGAGTGAGTGAGTGAGAGAGTGTGTGTGCGTGTGTGTTTGTGGGACTGTCCTCGTTCATGGGCTAGGGGTTGGTCACGCCCCTTTTTGCATCTTGCACGGGGACGGAGGGGGTGTAGGAAAGCTCCGTCCAACACATCCCTTGCACCCCAGGTAAACGAAGCTGCAGGCTTTTCCTGGGTCCTGACAGCGGGGCAGCTGGCGGGGCACTCATCTTCAGGTTCACTTTCATTTCGTGGGGTGTGATTCCCTCGGGTCTCCCACAGCGAGGGCCGGACCTATACCTTCACGGATCATCTCACTGTGGTTGTGCTCTGTATGCCATTCTTTTGGTCTGGCATACATGGTACCAAAATTTCAATCTCATGTCCTTAAACATCTTAACATCATCATCAACATCATCCTATTTGCTGTTGCCGACCATGAGTGCAAGCATCCTTTGAGTGTGTGTGTGTGTGTGTGTGTGGGTGTGTGTGGGTGTACTTGCTCTTGCGAAGGGCAGGTCAGATCAGAAACTCCCGCCCGCTCCGCCCAAAACTGGGTGGGGTGGCAGGTAAGGCGTTATGCAGATGTGCAGGATGCCTTGCACAAGGGACCGGACCTATCCGCCGCCCCAGTGTCCTGCCAAAACAGGGCCGGCCCTGTGAAGTGTTCGAGGGCGTTACTTGTCAATTGTGAGTTTGCAAAATGTGAGCTCGATGTCAGTCACCTGCGCGGTGCAGACTGGACACTACTTGCAGTGCCAGCGAAGAATTGTCGCCATGGACTTCCCGCCGGAACCGGAGAGCGACAAGGGAGCGTCTGTGACAGACAAGAAACACAGTCACCAACAAATGCCCATGGCAAGCAGGAAGTTACATCTGGAAGTGCTAGCTGAACATGTCAGCTCCACGGCAAAACGTGGGAAAGCCGGTCCTGACCAAACTCGAGCCGTGAAGCTCTGCTTCGATCCAATCATGTTTCCGTTCAATGCTGGGATAGCCGAGCTCGCTATTATTGCAAGCCAATGTGCGAGACTGCAACGTATCATATCATACCATTCGATATCAACCAGTATTGTATCGCATGGTAGTATGGTTATGAGGTGTATTGTATTGATTGTTTCATATTGCATGATGTTGCATTATGTCATCATGTGGTACCGTATATAGTATTACATAGTACTGCATCGTAGTGTACTGCAAAAACCTGTGTTTTTGTTGAACTACGATGTGCTGGCATTGTGTTGTGCTGTGGTGCATTGTGTCGTATTGTGTTGAAATGTCTTGTGATGAGTTTGTGAGGTGTAACCTTATACCGTACATGACTGCATCAGGTCAAAAACATTCCAGATAGGTTTTACCCACCCTATTTTTTGCAAGGTTTTTGTGATCTTACGTTGCAGATTGTGGTGTATCTGCAGTTTCATCTCGGCCAAGTACTGTGCCAGCAGCATGCAAATGTTGTAGAGAGCTGAACTGTTGATTGCGGCTCACCAGCAGATCGGTTTTGGTTCGTCTCCCAGCAGAGCCTCTTGGCTTGAACAGTGGACCTTCGTGGCGGATTCTCAGGAGACAGCGAAGGCCAAGGATCTTGCCCAGAGTTGTCCCTTGTCAAGGTGCCTTCATCTGCGTGGAGCGGCCGGACGAGGCATCACTTGAAACTGTTTTTGCGGATTCTTCGTGGTGTGCTTGGGAATGTGTAGTGCGTTGCTTTCACCTGCAGTATTTGTAGGTGCTTCTTCTACCGTTACGACTCGTGATCCCCACCAGGGTGTGGAGGTGATGGAAGTGTCAATCAATAGGAAGCCTCACGAACCAAATTGAAGGATGACCCCAGCTTGCAAATCGAACTTTTACTGTAGCTGGCCGAGATTGTGCCATGAGCCGTTTGTCGACGGTGGATTCGAGAGGGCGACAGCCTCGGCTTCACCTACTGGCCTTCGTCGCAATCTCTGGGTATGCTGCCTTCCTGCTGCCGCCGCAACAACCTTCTCGCATCAGAGGGCGCAGTTCAGTGGCGATGAGAGCGAGCTGGCTTGAGATGCTGGAGGAAGCCGTCGGCGCCCCAACTCCAGAGCCGGCAACTCCAGCTATACCCAGCAGTGTGCAGCCACTTGATGCCGGGCTGATGACTCGGGAGCTTACGGCTTTTGAGTTGGAAGAGAAAGGCTTGGCCATGTCCGGGGAAGACTTCGAAGTTAAGACCCCCGAGGGTGAGCTGGTTTTGCGCATCGGCGGCGGCAACCGCATACCCCTTCCCGGGATGCCCGTTTGGGACAAGCTGACAGTCGCAACTGCTGCTGGCGGCGAGGTCGCTACACTGGAGCGGCAGGCATTCGCCATGACTGCAAGCTACGATCTTCTACGACCAAATGGCAAAAAGTTCGGCAGGGTCAGCAAAGCCATGTTCGCCTTGACATCAACCTTCGAACTGTACCAAGAGGATGACAACGAGGGGGGTGCTTTGCTCCGGGCGGAGGGTTCCTTTAGCGACAAGAGCTACGTCATGAAATCTCGCCAGGGACAGGCCTCAAAAGTTTAAAGCTCTTCAGTTGAAGTTTGAAAGCATCGAGTCAAGTCATGCATCTCGCCTTCTCGCAGGTGGTTGCTACCGTGACCAGACTTAAGGGTTTCAGTGGTGGCAACGTTGACAACTACCAGGCGCTTGTTTTTGTCACGTGCATGTGAAACGTGCCATCAACCCGCTTCCCATGAATCTGAAGCCAGGTCATCGTTGGAGCAAACGTTGATGCAAGCCTTGTGTTGTCCATGGCAGTCATCATCGATGAGATACACGATGAAGAGAATCCTGAAGCGGCGGGTGGTGAAGGTCTGCCTGACATGCTGGAGGATGCTCGAGGATTGCCTTTGCCTAAGGCGGCGAGCCCAATGATTCCGTTTGGTAGAGCGCCGCTGGATATGGATCTTATGCATGCAACCACCACGGCCTACGAGCTTGAAGAGAAAGCTTTGTCCATGTCCGGAGAGGACTTTGAAGTGAAAAGCCCATTGGGGCAAGTGCTTCTTCGGATATCTGGAGGAAATCGCTTGCCACTGGCTGGCATGCCAGTATGGGACAAGCTGACGATGTCGACAGGATCAGGGTCTGTCGTAGCGTCATTAGATCGGGAGATGGTTGCCATGACGCCGACTTATGACGTGATTCGGCCCGATGGTTCGAAGTTTGGAAGAATTTCGAAGGCCATGTTCGGCCTAACAGAGACCTTCGAGTTCTACCTGGAGGGGGATGGTGGTGGACCAGTCTTGAAGGCTGAGGGGAGCTTTAGTGAACGTGCTTTCCAATTTAAAAGCCGGGAAGGCACCGTTGTAGCTACAGTTGGCCGTGGCTATTACCAGACAGACAACGAGAACCGATATCATGTGGTGGTTGGCCCGCAAGTAGACGCTACGCTGGTTGTGGCTATGGCTTTTGCAATCGATGAGGTGCACGATGAAGAAAATCAGGCCGAGGCTGAGCCTGAGGGTGAAGAGGGGGGCTGGCCCTTCCGGTAGGATGAGATGAGCGAGGCTGTCTGAGTAGCAATTCTTCAGGCTGTAACCCCAGCGTTTAGATGAGTTCTTCTATTCTCAGCTTTCGATCAGCATCGCATCGGAAAAGCATGAATCAACATCTTATGAGACATGGCAGAGTTGCGGATTGGCTAGTTGTTTCTTGTCCAGCCTAAAGCTTCCACAGCCAGGGCCATGGCCGATAATGCGGAGACACTACCGTGGCTGAGCTGCATGGGGCTTCACGAAGTAAGTCAGGGGAAAAGGGGAATGTGGCTTCAGGACGGATGAGCAGCCGGCGCAGCCGCTGGCCTCTGATGCCACGGAAAAGAAGGTCCACGAGTTTGGCAGAACGAGCATTTAGTGCACATCTGCTCTGTTTCATGCCAGGACGAATCTGTGAAGAAAAGAAGGGGCAGGCCCAAGGACAGCACTGCTTGTTTGAGCGAGCGTCCAGAATGTCTCGCACGGATCTGCAGAGGATGACAACGCGCCGCCGAAGCCAAAGACTCCAAAGATGCAGGTGTGCACCTCAGAGGACATAAGCAAAAATGAGACGCCCGGGATATGGATGAGTCTTGGATGAGTACTCCTTGGTGCAGGTTACTGGTCCGGCCCGCGAGCGTCTCAAAACAGAAAGGCATTGCCCGAGAGCGGGGTCTTTGGCAGTTCGAAGGTGGCGCGCTGTCGCTGTCGTTGCACCATGTCCTTGCAGGCCCGAGTTGGCGACGGATCTGAAAGCCATGATGGCTGCCTTGAACGATGTCTGGGAGCAGGTCGGCTCCCGGTGTGTGATGGCATTCCCCTGAATTGGAGTAAACCGAGCATGCTTGCTGCCTCTACAACCTTATACAAGTAGCTCCTGAGGTGCCGCAGGAAGAGAAAGATAGGATGGAAGCAGAGCTACCTGGCCTTGGCATGCTTTGGAGCTGCGTAGAAATCGAGTGGACAGGGACACACCGGGGTTGCAAAGGCGAAAAGGGAGCAACTGGGACTTGCCAAAGGTTCCAGAAAGAGATGGAGATTTGGCAGCCGAAGTGGGAGGCATACAAGAAGACCGCATCCTTCAAGGAATTCAAGTGCTTGAAGCAGGCACGTTCTGCGTCGGAAATGGACGACAGTTGCCAGTAGTTTGGATAGTCGATCCACATAATGTCTGGTAGAACTGTTAACGGTCAGCCGTGGTGGGAAGCGGCAATGTGCTCTGCAGGAATACCTGGATCGAAAGGAGAAGCGGAAATTCTTGAAAGCGGCTGCAAAGAATGCACCCAAAAAGCCGATTGCCAACGATTGTCAGCTGTCAGTCATCCAAATGGAATGATGCAGTGCATTGGAAACCTGGTACTCAAGGCCGAAGTCTGGTTACATGATATTCGCTTCTGAAGCCCGCGACAAGGTCAAAGAGGTCGCGCTGTGCGAAAGCTTTTCACGCTCATGCGGACCTTGCTCACGCTCAGGAGGTCATGGCCGTCGGTGGTTCATTGGGAGATATCGGGAAGCGAATTGCTGATCTCTGGAAGGAGCAGGGGTCTTGGCATCACGATCAGGTGGAAACATGGCCACCCCAACAACTCTGCAATCGTACGGCATTTTTGCTTGAGGCTTCCAGAGGCGAAGAAGGCGGAATACGACGAAACTTCCCAAGCACAGAAAGAAGAGCTGCCGCCTGAAGTGGGTGGTCCGTTCAGCGAAAGTGCTCCTTTTGTGCTTTATGGCCGGGATTCTGTAATGATGCGTTTTTGAGGTTTCGAGTCAAATTTGCCGAATACAAGACAACGGCAGATTTCAAGGAGGGGAGAATACAGAACCCGAGGTGAGCGGGCGAGGACGAATAAAGTGCTCAGTTCCGCTGTGCAGGATTTCCAGAGGAGCAAGGCGAAGATGGAAGGAAAGCACGGACTGAGACAGCTTCAGCTGACAACCCATAAGGCGTGATGCCGGACGTTGTTGTTGGGTTTTTCGAGTGGTTTGTGGAATGCTGATTGCCAGGAAGCACCAGATCCGCCGAAGAGTGCTTTTGCCTTGTACAAGGCCAAGCACATGAAGCAAGTAATGGAGGACTGAATCGAGCTGGTGTTCCCAAAGGGTGTCGGAACACTATGGTCACTATGGGCTTCCAGTGGTGTAAAGAGGATTAGATTGCTGTGCCGGTGAATCGTGCCCGGCCGGCGTGCTACGCGGTGGCACTGTGGAGATTTTTGCCTAGATCGCACTCTTTCCCCAGTCCTGCTGTGGCGCCGCCCGCCGCAATGAGTGTACAATTTAATACGAAATTTGACTGCCGATGGCGTTCAAGTAACTTCTTGCCACCAGCAACCGTCGGGGGCGCACAAAGCGCGCGTTGGAGGGGAACTTCCCCTTCGCCATAGCCCTGGCGAAAGACAGACCCTTATGCCCGGAAGAGAGAGAAAGAGAGAGAGATATGCTCGCTCCTCACCCCCCGATAGCCTGCATAACAATCATGCGGGTGGGCTTGAAGCCCGGGGGTCTTTGCCGACCCCTTCGCCCGGGAGGGAGCCTTGGAGCTTGACCCCAGTGAAGTGAAGTGAAGAGAGAGCAGACCAGGGAGGGAACGTGCCTGTCATCCCACCCCGAAAGGGGCCTCGAAGACGCACGGACGCGAGCCATGGGGGGTTGGCCTTCGGGCCGGGGAGCGTGCACCCAGACCCCTTCGCAAGCAAGCAAGCAAGCAAGCAAGAGAGACGACCGCGGCCCTATACCAAATTATGGATGGGGCAGCGCTCTCGTGCGGGACGGGAGGACTGCTCCCGCCTCAAACCCCAAGCAAAGTGAACAGAGAGAAAGAAGGTTCATGTCACGCAAAATCGACCTCCGCAGTCCCGCACACATTTTGGGTCGAAACTCGTGTTCCCAGTCGGGTTGCCAAGTCGTAGTCGTGCCCCGGCCACAGTCATTCAGTGCATCTCGCATTCGTCGGACTCATTGGGCGATCTTGGGAGCCCGGGATGCAAAGCTTGGACGGCTGATAGGCGTTCTCCTTTATCATCTGGGGTCCAATTATCGCTGTGGTGCGCGACGTCCAGGAGAACAAAGGTGTGGCCGCAGGTGAGCTTAGCTTCTTGGCCATTGGAGTTTGCAGTCGTGTTCACCAGACCGGCTTCAAACCGTCGCTGTAACGTTTCAGGGCCAGCAGTGATTATTGCTTCCAGGGCCGTGCCGGCTTCTCTTCATGTTGGCTTGTCTGATAGTCACTCAGACAAGTGTAGCTCAAACAGGCATGGTCGTGTTGGATTGGAGGAGTTTGTGAAAAGAGGGGCTATTTTTTCTCGTCTGCTTCCTTCAAGTCTTCGGAGTCACGAGCACCGAAGGCATGCCACCTGAACGATTCAGCTGAGGGCTGTGCGGTTAGTGTGCCTGATGCAAGGCAAGATACTTGGCAGTATGTGGAAGAAGGCGGAAGCAGAAGACAGAGCTCCTTTTGAGGAGCAGGCCAGACCCAACTTCGCCATGTCACAGCCGTCACACGTGGAAACTGGAGGGTTTTCAAGCCTTTCTTGTATGCAACTCCAGGCTGCAGTCTTGAAGAAGGAGTACCTGCAGTACCTTGGCCGGACATGGCTCGAGGTGCAGTGATGCTGGTGCGCTCGCTGCCAGCGTGTTGGTTGGCTGTACAGGTGACTTGCAAAAGTTGGGCACATGCCCAATAAGGCTTTGTTTTCTAAACATGACCCTTGAAACCTGACGAGTAGTGAGTAATGTTTATGGCATATACAGAACCTCCTCTAACCTGCAACTAAGTTCCGACAAGCTCTGCGAGCTCTATATATGCTGCTGTAGGAAGCAAGCAACTCGTGGTGCAAGCTGCGAGCCATCTGCTCATGTAATTCCCAATGTTCGAAGGCTTGTGTGACTAGCTTGAGAATTTCAGGTTGTCCTAGCGATGGCCAACGAGCTGTTGTGATGGATAGTTGCAGAAGAATCCGCGAGGGAGTGAGTCACATGTTCATCAGTACGGTATACCTCAGCCATCCTCAGCCAATCTAAGCGGTAGATGCTCTTGCAGCTTTGTAACATGACTTCGGACCAGTGCTTCCGTGCCTGAGAGTGCGGGCGGAGGGGTTGGAGACACAGAAGAAAGGGGCTCGTCCGCAAGTTAAACCAATCACGAACCATGACAAACAGTTAAAATAACGGGTCCCCAGTCCCACAGGTGCCGACGGTGTGGCGGGTAGACACCGGGCCTCTACGTTAATTTGCATTTTCTTAAGCCTCCGAGCAGCCTGTGTGCAGGTCAAAGGTGACATCAGCAGCACGTCTCACCGAGAGTTGCATGCAGTTGTTTGCACAATCTCGCGGTTCGCGTTATCCTGGAAGGGCAAAACGAACATGCGTCCACAGCCTTTGGGTCTTGTATCTCTTCGCGAAGTGAGGAAAGTTGCCGACTTCAAGCGCAAGAAGGCAGAACAGAGTGGAGACAGTCTTGCAAATCGATTGCTTGCTCGTCGTCTTCTATGTCCGCGTAGTTTCAGTTGCTGTGAGGTGTATGTGCAGTTTCTCCAGAAGCGCGTGGCTGTGAGAACAAGAGCATCTTGCCAAAACGGATCAAAGAGTATGTCATCTGCTTACATCGCATGTTTGCACAAACGGCTTCGGCAACAGTTGGCTTTCCCCATTTCTTGCCACAAAACCTCGGCCCGCCATGCAAAACCTTCGGAACTAGTCAGGACTGTCCTGCTTGCCGCTGAGCTCTAAGTACTAGGGCTTACTCAGGACTGTCCTGCTTGCCACTGAGCTCTAAGTACTAGGGCTTACTCTGACGCATGTATGGCATGCGTAACAGTCACCCAGATCCTGTGCCGGAAGCATTGCAGGATTGCATAGCTTTCACGTGCATCGGCTGAAGCGACGCTTTGTATGGCCGAGGAAAACCGCAGGGTGAATCTGAACGAAATGCCGAAGAAGCCGAAAAGCGTCAATCTGCTGCAATGTGAGCACGTCCTAAGATGTTTCTGTGCTATCCCGCTTTCTGATCACAGATCGACTGCAACATGGGCCTGGCTGTTCGGTGGGTAGTACGATGGTACGATGTGGAGGTAACCTTAGTCTGTGAGGTAGTGCTGGGTGCCAAAGCATCTTTTCGTGAAGAGAGTGGTGTCAAGTGGGGCATCCTTGGATGAGGTGTACGCCCTCTTCAGGGATGATATCAAGGACGAGGTGCCCGCTGGGAAAGGAGAGGGCCCCACAGCCGCAGGATTGAAACGAGTGCATCGACATATAATGGATTGGGATGCTGGTCGCGGGACCCAAGGAAAGGGGATGAACTTCGTCAAGACCAAGTTTGCTGAAATCGATGAAACCGCGCAGCTTGGCTGCGTTGCACTTAGATGTTGGGAGTACAGGAAATGCTTCCTGGCGGCAGGAAGAAAAAGTACATGGAGCAGGAGGCAGACTTGAAGCAAAAGTACAACGAAGAAGTCAAAACTTACAAAGAGGGCGAGCAGTACAAGGCCAGCGGCAGAAGGCTTTCGTTTCGGAGAGTTTCAGACTTGCTTACTCGTGCAGCGGCCTGCCCTTCTGCTAGTTGCGGAGCTTGGCACTTTAGTGTCTTGCTTAGCGTTGCCTTGCAAGTGTGAGGAGTTTGAGAAGACGACGGGCAAGATCAAGAGGGAAATGATGACAGAAGCCATGAAGGTCAGACCGTCAGATGTAGGGTTGCCGATGGAATGGTCGACCTTGCGGCATGTAGATGGTAGAGGGCACTTCGAGGTCATGACTTTGAAGTTCCTGCGTGACGCACCTCCGGAGCCGCCAAAGAATCCCTTTGCCATCTTCGTCGGCGAGAAGAGGCGGAATGAAGTCGGCCTCTTTTTGGTTTGAGTTTGTCTGAGAGAGAGAGGCACAGGCCACCACAGGAACCCCGGCAGGCGTATGTCTGAAGAATCCAACGGAGCGCCTCCAAAGAAGAGGACGCGTGAAGAAGCCAAAGCGGAGGCCGTGGTAGCTGACAAGGGGTTATGTTGGTATCCTAGTTTCGGTGCAGTTTAAGGCAATTTTCACACAGAAGTTAGAGTCAGATGCTTGAAGCTGCGTGTAGGTGGCAAAACTCAAGGAGGAATGGGCCAAGCTTGACAAGGATGGAGTTGCCAGCTTGTGGACCGAACATGTCTCGATTTGAGAGCTGTGTCAGGAAGCAAAAAACGTTTATGATGAAAAGAGAAAGGACCGCTTCAACGAATGGAAAGAGCAGGTCAAGGCATACATGGAGAAGCAGGAATGGAAGGCCAACTGCAAGTGTTAGACTTGAGAGCACGGTATTGATTTGTTGAAATTAGAGTGGAGAATGAAATCCGCATATCTACCGGCAGCCGGACTTCGCCAGGACTACATCGAGGAGGCGAAGATGCTGAAGGTCCCCGTGAAGAGTTTTTTGCCGAACAAGAAGCTGGCGCTGCCTGGCCAGTTTTCACTTCACGAGTTGCTGTGCTCATAAAGCCTGTCAAAACGAGTCAACCCACCGTGGCTTTGCAAGCTCAGGATTAAAAAGCTGAAAAACGGCATGAAGATTCAACGACCGCCCGAGAAGCCCTACAACTTCCCAGCCAAGCCACCAACCGCACAGAGAATTTTCTGCTCTGAGAAAAGGCCTGTGCCGGGGAAGTGTGGGGCAGAGCTGATGGGAAGCAACGCTTAAGCTGGCTTCGTAGGACTCATGTCCTAGGCCGTTCTGTCTCTGCAGGAAAGAAGTGGAGGACCCATCAAAGTTGCTGGAGATGTGGGGAGCTTTGTCGGAGGAGGATGGGTGGAGCAGGGACTGACAGATTTCAGTGCATCTTGTTTTATGCAAATTCATAGCAGGAGCGCAAAGTCTACGAGGGAAAACAGCAAGACTTGGCCGCCCAGTATCGCGAGGACGTTCAGGCTCGGCCGTGTTGGAGCGACTTGTTTAAGGCTCGAGCGCGGAGGCAGTGTCGCAGGACACTGCATGATACTATATACTCACTACTGTATACCTTCACACATGATTTCTTCTTTCGGCTCTTGCATTTTGCTTGGCTGCTGCCTGGTTTTTGCTTTGGGCATTCTTGATGCCTATTCTGCTTTCCGTTGACTAGTTTCAATTCGCCCACTGGGAACGAGATGATGTCATAGAGTCAGATGATGTCATAGAGTCGTACCTTTGACATACAGGTCTGGGCGGCTAAGAACAAATCTACTGAGGACGATCTGTTGCCAGAAACTCATGCATCAAAGTTGGCTGCACCGCCACGAGTACTCCGGGACATGGTGACACACGGACACAAAGACTGGAGGATGGCAGGCCTTTACTGTTGTCAGAGCTTGAAGTCATGGTCCGGGAGTTGCAGTGTAAGACATGGTAAGACTGTGGGATGAAGAGTCGGATGCTGTCTGCTGATGAATTCCTGGGTCGGGCCCATGAGCCACCGGTGCTTGTCAGGCTTTTGAAGGCAGTGACGAGGGCAAGGAGTACTTCAAAAGGCTCGCGCAGGTCCGGAAAAGCAATGCGAGCTTCGTCAGCGCTAGCTTTCGGATCGCCGACAAGGAAAGCTCTTAAAGTTGCCATGCTACTCAGGATTGCTCAGGCGAAAGACAAGTACTTGGAGGGTATGCCGAAGAAGCCGAAAGGTGCAATTCAGCTCTTTCTCCAGGAGAAGCTGAAAGACCTGAAGAAGGACCGGCCGAGTGAGACTGGCATCCTGCTGCAGGTTTTTGATTTCTGGCTTTGCAGGCCAAGCCTGATCTAAAGGGTCCAGATCTCAAGAACGAAGTTCGCGAGGCATGGTGGCTCGGCTTGGAGCTCTCACAAAAAGGCGGCAGTAGCACTGCACGGGCAGCACGGCACTTACCCAAGGAAATCTTGCCCAGAGGAGGAAAGAAAGGTTTATCAGGACAAGGCCGACAACCTCATGAGTGCATACGAGGACGCCGCCTTTGCAAGTCTGCAAACCCAGAGTGAACCTGTGACAAGCACCTGTGTTCACGGTTAGAAGGAATCGTTGAAAGAGTTCAGGGAGACCGAGAACTTCAAGAAGTATGCATCGCAAGTCCGGAAGCTCTCCAAGAAGAAACCCGGCGGAGGCAACGCTCAAGACCAAGAAGAAGGATTCGCTTCTCGACGCAGTCTGTCCTGACGTCCGGACACTGTGACTTCTGACTTCTATTCGAGAATCAACTCTGCGCTGCCAGCTTCTGCAAATGGTTGGCAAGCCGTGATCCATGAAGGGGCTTCGCTAGTCGCGAGAACCCTTATCTTTGTGCTGAGATGTCTTCTTTTCTCGACTCTGTCTGTTATTGCTGTGGTAGGCAAGGGCAAGGGCAAGGGAAAGCGTTCTGGCAAGTCAAGATCTTTGGCTGCATTCGGTCCCTGCTTGTATTCAGGCTGCGAGACGGAACGGGAGAGCTCATCCCTAGTGACCCAGAGTCTAGTGAGTCTAGTGAGTCTAGTGCCTGTGCCGGCATCGCGGAATTTGTCTTGCGAGATGATGTGGTGAAGCCTGAGGCAGCGGCAGGGGAAAGGGCAAAGGCAAAGGAGCGAAAAAGAATCAGAGGGGCCCTGAAGTTCCAGAGAGCATGCCGAAAAAGCCGAAGTCCGCGATGCAGCTCTTCATGAGCAAGAACAAAGGCTTCGCTCTCAACGGCTACATGACCGACCTTTTTCAAGAGAAATGATTCTTGGTGCAGGTAGCGGGGGTTTGAAGGCCCAAGCGGAAGCCTGGTCTGCGCTTGGCGCTGAGGTTGGCTACCGGCTGCCTTCCCTAGCCTTATATCTGGGGACAACTTCGCCTACTCACCTCACTGAGTCAGTAACTGATGCATTGTGCAGGGCCAGAAGGAGTACGTAGACGAGGCCAGATCGCTGTCCGAGCAGACGCTCGGTCGCGATGCAGATGTGAACGGCCGCGCCGTATTCTTGAGCCTTGAGCCAGTCGGGAAATTCTCGAAACTCAGGTACGACAAGGACCGGGCATGCCAGTCAGGCAGCAGTGTGAGAGCTTGAAGGGTGCACAGATGTCTTGCCTTCTGGAGCTTGGAGTAGGCCCTGGCCGAGTCTTACCACCGTCCAGCTTTAGCTGTGCCTGGAGGACATGCTGGAATTTCGAAAAACAGGTGAAGGCGAATCAGCGGAGATGTAAGGGGTTCATGCTGCCAGAAGTATGTCTACAGAAGACCCTGTTCGGCAGATACTGCCACTTGTCTTGCCTTGAAGGCAAAAAGTATCTCAGACTCAAGGCAGCCGCAGCAAAGAAAGCGCGTCGCCAATCTGAAGCGAGGTGTTAGCATGAATAGAAGGTGATTGATGCAACTTTGCAATTCCGAGACCTGTGATAGAATCATCGACAGATGTTGAGGTGTGGACAGTGCTCGAGCAAAGTATTTGGGCAAGGAGGATGCCCCCAAGCCTCCTCCAAGTGCTCCTGGTGGCTTGGCTGAATGCAGTCGGTCTTGCATTCATTTGCCAGAGCATGTCCCAGAGAATGTTGCAGTATTTGCTCCTGTCCTCCTGCTGAGCTGTCTCGCAATGCACGCGGTCACAGTATATATATATATATATATATATATATATATATATATATATATTGCAGTCAACCTGCCCCAGCAAAGCAACCAAGGTGCTTATCAGCTCTTCGTCCAGGCTGTCGGCTAACTTTTATCGTCTTCTCCAAACTTTGCGGATCTTCTCAGTTCGCAGCATCGCGCAATACACGGAGTCACGGACTTAGATGCACTTCGCAGTTGCTGCAGGAAAAGAGGCCCACGCTGCAATCTGCCGGCAAGTCCGTCGGAGAAGTCGCCAAAGAGATGTCCCAGATGTGGGGCAGCATGGTAGCAGCTGGTACGTGACAGCTGTCGCTGTCGGGGACATGGGGGCCATGGCGGCAGCAAAGGAAAATACTCCGAAGAAGATCGGAAGCCTTACGAACAGCGTGAGGCCGAGCTCAAGGCATGCCCATGTCGGTAACGCGCTTACAGTCGATGATCCCGTGCGCTTTGCGGGAACTTCTCCTGCCAGCGCTTCTCAGCAACGTCACTGCCCTGACAAAGTGAACAGATGTCAGGCAGAATACGAGGACAAAATGAAGGAGTACAAACAGTCCGAAGCATACATCAAGCAACCCAGCTGCCCTGAGTCGGTGGTTGCCCTTGAAGTGCCCTTTTGCAGAGTGGATGGCGCCCAGGTTTGAGAAGGCCAAGAATGCTATCTTCAAGAAGCCCAAGGCCAAAAAGGAGGCAAAGAAAGCCAAGAAGCCCAAGAAGGCCAAGCAGACAAAGCCGAAGGCCAAGGCGAAGGCCAAAGCGAAGGGGAAGGCAAAAGCCAAGGCCAGGCCTTAGAAATCGACGAACGACGAACTCGCGCCTGGTCTCGTGCCTTTGACTCTTCGTTTCTTAGGACGCAGTCACTGTCCTAGGCTCGCGGCCGTGGAAAGAAGCAGGTGACGTTTGAAGCACACTTTGCTCGCGCTACTCATGTCGTCGACTGTTTTTTGGTTACATGCGACGCTTGCTGTGAGGCTAGCGCAAGTGACAGCGATGTGATGGGCAGTGACAGTGACAGTGATAGCGACAGCAGCAGCAGCGACTCCGACTGACAGATAGCTCTCAAGCACTGAGGGCGAACCAGCCCAGACTTCGCGGTTTGCACAGACTCGAAGTCGCCTGTTGTGCTGTTTTCAGAGTCAAAGCGCAGCCTGCTGGACTCGGGTGAGCTACCCGTGTGGTGGGAGTCCGCAGCTCTGCAAGCGCTGAAGGCAGGGAGCTCAGGAAGCAGTGTCCCAGTAGGTGCTTACGCAAATGGGGTGATGCGGATGATGCCTTCTCCTGGGTGTCGGCCTCTTGAGTGATGCCTTGCTGCTACATCCCATCCGCTGTTGTCATGCATCACTCCGCTTGGACGTCTTCGGACGACTGCAATTACGCTTTGCGGTTTGGCTTCCTCCAAACCGCGCACCGTCAGGGGAACGGCAGTGCATCGCAGAAGGGCCTTCAAAGGCCTGAGCTGAGATGCAGATCAGTGCCCATCGCGAAAAGAGCCGGTTCCGGCACTCGCAATGAGCTGTGCCTGGGCTGGCGCAACGAGCGGATGCCTGCAGCCGTCTCCGGTCAAGCACGTGATGACTGCGCGTGCCCTTAAGAGGCACGGTTTGGTTGTGTAGGTGACCGTTCTGCAATCTCTTGGTTTGTGATGTTTCTGGTCTGTGGCTTCAAGGGAACGGCTCCCTCGGCTGTACAAAGCTCCTTGGCAACAGGCCTTGCAGGCGCAGTACATCTGCTCTACCCTCTTATTTCTAAGGATGTCCTTTCCAAGAAGCCAAAGGAGTATTGGGACTACGAGAAGATGATAGTCGCTTGGACTGGTTCTAAGTGTAGTCACGTGCTCCTAGTCCTCTGAAGCAATGGTTGACGGTAGCGAGAAACGGCAATCTGCAATTTTGTCTTCCTCTTCTGGACTTCGTGGCTGCTTTCATCTCTTGTCGGCTTCTCCTGTGGTGAGTTGCAGCTCTGGAGCCGGAGGTCAAATGGGGAAATCTGGAGCACTACGAGGTTACACAGAAGATCGGGCGGGGAAAGTACAGCACCAGCCTGAGCTTTCGACAATCGGGCAGCTGACAGCATTCTTCTTGTCGTCGGGGAGACTTGTGTGCTCTGAGAGACGAGGTGAAGTTTTCACCGGCTACCATGTGCCCACGAACAAGAAATGCGCAGCCGTGCTCAGTTTCTTTTTGGCTCGGGCACCGCCGTAGCCCTAGCCACGCGCCAGAAGGCTGAGCGCTTTCAGGTGATCAAGATCCTGAAGCCAGTGAAAAAGAAGAAGATCAAGACACTCGACGTTCTATTTCTTTTCACCTGTGATCGACGAACATTCATGCAATCAATTCCCAGAACGTCAGCCGGGGCACCAGCCATGCCAGGAGTGCTGAATCATGCTGATTTGGTCCATGAAGCGGACGTATCCGTGATAGCCAAGGCGTGAAATCAAGATTCTTCAAAACGAACCTTCGACGCGCTTGTGGGGATAAGATTCTGCCGCAAATTCCCAGACTGTGTCTTCGTGCAGGATGTATTGACGTGAATTATAGGCTTAGGTGCCGGGCTCCAAGCCCCCCAAGTTAGAGCATGGCCGCTTGGCAGGTCAGCAAGGGACCCAACATTGTGGCATTGCTGGACATCGTCCGCGACCCGCTGACAAAAACACCCTGCCTCGTTTTCGAGCACATTAACAACACGGACTGGAAGACACCTGCCAACTTTTGAGATTGCATGCCCACATGCTTGCACACACACACACACACACACACACACACACACACACACACACACACACACACACACACACACACACACACACACACACACACACACACACACACACACACACACAACCACACACACACACACACACACACACACACACACACACACACACACACACACACACACACACACACACACACACACACACACACACACACACACACACACACACACACACACACACACACACACACACACACACACACACACTGATGGATTCGGCCAAGAGTACGAGTGCAAGAGGAAAAGAGAGAGGCATGTTGTTCATGTTGCAAAGTTTTGTCAGATTGTGGCAACCGTACAACTTGTTTGTCTAATCTGGACACCACAGGGGGGCTGTCCTCAAAACTAATCTTGGCACCACAGGGGGCTGCCATGCAGGTACACAGGACTGATCAGGTCCCGCTTCCCACTTGCATCCACAGCTTCGTTGAATGTGGTAGGACGCAAGTGCCACACTCCCCTGCAACAGTTGATTTGGTAAATGTCCAATGCCGGATTATGTTGAAAAGCGAAATTGCAAACAGTGTAGGAGTGACCCTCTGCTCCCATGTGCTAGGGAGGTTCACACACACAGCCCCAATGGGGCGTACATGCTTCAAGTAGAGTGAAAGGTCTGATGCGCGGCAATAGGAGTGAATGGCGCACTTTTCTCGCTGTCAATAGCGATCGGGGGATTGTCGTATTTCCTGATCCGAACAGGTTCTAACAAAAAGCACCGGCATCAACGTGGCTAATGTGGTGACTGAATCCCAATCATGTATTCGTCGACGGTTTTGTTCGAAGAAGAAAGCTGGGATTTTAGGAGTTCTGCCGGTGATCTCCTTGATGCGGTAGGAGAAGATCTTGCGAGCTTGGAGAACGTTGTCACCCAGACAAAGCACCACGTGTAAGAACATGTGCTTGTCTCTGGTGATGCGGTCAGGTGGAATTTCAACAGTCATCCGAAAACATTGTCCTGCCATGGAGTACCATGGAAGGCCGGCCTCGGCAGCCTTTCGCTTTGTCATATTTTTGCTGCTACCAACCGACAAAAGCTTGAACAAGGAATGCAAATCAACATGGACATGATGTGTGCTCTGGCAAAACAACAAAGTGGTGTCGTCCTGACACTCGCATGCGCAGGCTTTTTTGTCACGCTTAGCGGATCTTGCAGCCCTAATCCGTCCTGAGAATTAGGGTCCAACAGCGAGTTTGTTGGGACAGTCACTCATGATCTTGAAATGGCATCGACACCTAAAACCTGCACGTACCAGCATTTTTGCACAAGCGGTTTTGGACCGCTTGTGCTGAATAGTAGGATGCACAATATCGTAAGGTGCAATCGAGTCAGAAGACCAAGGATCTCGAGATGGAGACCGGTGTGCGTCCTCAGCCATGTGTGACGTTGCCGTAGGTGACGCTGATGATGTTGAATGCGAAGAGCGTGTCCTCTTTCGTCTTGTAGTATGTGGATGTTGGCGTCGTTGCTGTGTTGTGGATTGGGATGGTGGTGAGATGTTGCGTGTTTTCTTTGTTTTCATGACTGTTTTGTCCTTTTTGTCTTTGTTGTCTTTCTTCTTTTTTGTCCTCGTTGTGTGCTTTGTTTTTTGATTGTGTGTGTGACTGACTGCATGGGAGGATGTGGTGGTGTCATCCTTCCTCAGGAAGGCATCAATCTCTTCGGATCCCCATAGGCTGCTGTCGTCGTCCTCGTCCATCTGTGTGCGATCCTAAATATGTTTCAGCAACTGTAGTTCTGAGAAATGGCTGCGGAGTCACAACTGCATTGAGGCATGTGCATACGCTGATCTTCAGAAGAGAGAGAGAGAGAGAGAGAGAGGTACACAGACATCAATTGAGCAACCTCGCCGACCGGCATGACCTTTCAACATGATGCTCTTAATGTTGAACCTCATCAGGAATGATGGAGTTCGCAGCACAGCTTTGCTGTGTGGTTGTTGGCTGCCGGGGGCAGCAAATGTGCATCTAATTGTCAACTCAGCAATGTTGCTCACGGAGTTCTTGACCGCTTTCTCTTGTTGGAGGTAGGAGTTGATGTAGTAGATACTGTCTCCTTTTGGGTCGGAGGCGTTGATGTCGGACGCTGATCAGGTTGCTCCGCATGCTTTCGTATCCACTCTTGAGATGCGATAAAGTCCTCCCGCCACCATGAAGAGCCGTTAGTGGCCCAATGCCATCTCCATTGTGATGCCGTGGGAGATCGCGATCTGGTGCGTTGTTCCATGGTGCTAACACAACTGGTTGTTTTGCAAAATGCTGCGGGAAAGAGTGCATCAATCGCTGCATACCAAACATATGTGAAGTGAGTGCACTGACCGTCACAATTGGCAACAACGACAATCGTTGTTTTAACCGTCCGCTGCAAAGCACCCAATGGTGGTATGAACATGGTTGATCACCTATTGTTGCGAAGCTTCGAGTCTTTCCACTCGTTGCTTTAGCTCTGTGATCTGCCGGGTTGTTTGCAGAATAACCTCGGCTAATTGGTCGCGTAGAGCCTCGTCACTGAATGTGGAAGGTTCACTTCCAGTTTCGGAATCATAGTCCCGATGCTGTGTCAAAATCTCCATGAGGGCCTCGGAGAGAGCTTCACGTCGTGACTCATCGACGGGTGGCGAATCTGTAGTCACTGTGTTTGTCGGAAGAGATGCTTCGCTCATGGCTCGGTGTCGGGATTCCGATAGGTGTCACTCTGAGGCAAAAACTTCAGAAGGCAAAATTATGGTGTGTGTCTGAAAGCAACATGTGTTGAAATGCGAGAAGTGTGCACTACCTGGCTCTTTTTATACCAGCGTACCTTAGCAGCATATTCACGACCAATCAGGCGCGTTTTGCCTGATGAGGCTTTCGAGTACGTCGAGCTGCTGTTTGCACGAGGCGAGGATCGCCGTGGTAGCCTCGTGTTGAGTGGTCAACACGGTTGTAGCCTGTTGTATCAGGCGCTCGAGTTTGGCATTCGATTCAAGCAACGAATTGTGAAACTGCGTTATTGCTGCCATAATCTCAGTCGATGAATCCGGATCAGAATGATGCGGAGGTGGAAATGGCGGGGTCGCCGGTGCAGCCACTGCTGCGTCCTGCTGTTCTTCCGGATCTTGGTGTTGATCTTGGTAATCTTGGAAATCTTCGTCTTCTGCAACACGTAGGAACTGAGAGCGCAAAAGCGCCGGCTGTTGATTGTGGCTGCCAACCGCAGGTTGCTCGTTGCGGCGTCTGCTATGCTTGGAGATGGATGGCCGAGGACGGCCGCTCAGCGCTTTGTGGCTTGGCTGCAATCTGCCAGTCATGGCACTTTTATACATGATGATGCCTCAGTTAAACCCTGTAAATGGCTGCGGGAAACACTGTGTTGATACAAGGCGGCTCTCATGTTGCAAAGTTGCATGGCTCTGGACACACGCACGGCAACTTGGCACAGTGTTTTGCTGACAGCTGTTGATCAGTATAGCCGGCAGCGATGTAGAGATCGCGCATGGCTCGAATGGCTGATGTGGCCTCGCTGCATGGTGTTGTCACTCTGCGTACCATGCGTGTGCGGGCCTGAAAATTGCTGCGAAGTGTTGCAACAGAGGTGGCTGACTGTGGGTGTAAAATATCCGCCTTGTGCAAAGTGCATTGATGCGTAAGGCTGCTGTGCTGAGGGTTTATGGCGAAACCCAGGAAAATGTTGGCCGGTTCAGTTTCAAGCTGAACCGGTGGGTTGTAGAAAGATGCGTCAGTAAGCTGTGCAAAAGGAGGCAGTCGGGTCAGCTGTGCAGGTAAAAGAAGGACGCGGTTGTCGACGTATCTGGTAGCAAAAAAGAAAGCTTGATCCTGCTTGTTGTGGTCGGGAAAATGCTTGTGGTTCTTGAAAAGTTGTTTGTATGTGTGGTGCCAACACTGTTCTTCGACAGCAACCACGATGTTGCATAGGGCTGGGCTGCAGGGAGAGCCCATAGGTGCACCGCGAAATTGCTCAATGAGTGATGTACCAACAGTGAAATAGTTGAGTCGGAGCACTGCAATGATGAGCTGTGGTATGTGTTGTAATTGTATGCAAAGTTTGTTGCCGGAGGAGGCTTCTTGCTGCTTTTGTCTGCTTTTGCCCCTGTGGACACGATGTGTGGGGTCTTTCTGTGAGTGGTCAATGAAGAATTTGGAAGAGTGTAGTGGGTTCTTCTCTCTGTACCATCGAACCATGATGCTGTATGCTGAAAGAAACCGGCTCTTATCGACCGATGTAAAGAAGCCAGCCAAATCCTGATTGTACAGGATGTAATCTGTTGAATCTTGTAATTTCCTGCGTTGATGCAAGAAGAGTGCTGTTTGTTTGAGCTGTGTTATCCCGTCTCCTTGGTGAAAGGAGTTTGGGCATGCTTGAAGTGTCATCAGCTGCAGTACGTCTGCTAAGGCTTCCCATAATTTTCGGCCCATGGTGTCGATGAACGCCACTATAGGACGTCCTTTCGCGAATTGCTTTTTTCTTTTCGGTAAAATGTAGGCACGTGGGATGCGGCCCCATTGTGGAAACGCCCATGTGTAAGTTGGTAGAAGACTGCGGATGTCTGTGTAGACATCGAAGTGGGGTTGTAGAGGTTGGCGCTGCGAGATCCGAAAGATCTCTTTGTCTAAAAAAGTGTTGTGTATGGCAGTGTGGTATAGTGCTGGGCAGTACCACGTGAGTCGGTTCGGGAAGTGATCTTCGCAATGGATGATGCCCGTGGGTATTTTGTGTTGGACTTGCTTGAGCATCTTGACCTGTCGTATGTTGTTTTTACTGCAGTGTGTGTTGTGTTGTGGTATTTGTTCAGATACAAACTGCTTTGCAGTTTGATGGTTGTAAGGTAGTCCATAGTGTCGATGCCATGTGCGTATGGCTCGGCATAATTGTGAGGCCAACTGTGTGGGCTTTTGAAGGCAATTGCTTTTGCCGGAGTATGCCAAAAACTGATGTTGTGGTTGTAGTTCTTCAAGTTGGATAGCAATGTGATTGTGGAAAATGTGCTCCTGGGGTACTTGTGAGTGTAATGGTGAGCATGTACAGGGTGGTGGTGAATCAGGTTGCCATGTGGTGTGGGCATCGCGCCAATTGTGTAGAAGTTGGTGCATGGGTGGGTGCTTTTTGTAGACAGGTTTTGTGCTGGGAAGGTGGAATGGTGGAATGTGTTGTTTGTTGCTTGTTAAACGAGAGCGCAAAAATTGTCGTAGTTGTTGGGTGAAGGTGGGGTGCAAGAGTGGCTGTAGGTACATGGGTTTTGTGACAGGAGGTGGTTTTAGTCGTCGCTTTTTGAAGACGGTGTTGAGAGCTTTGTGAGCGTGTCTGCGGTCACGTCGTGGTAAGTTGTTTGAGAGTTTGTGTAAAGCGTAAACTGTGGCTGCTGGTGTGTCTGAGCGAAGCAGTTGTTTTGTTGTGTCGAATCTGGTGCGAGTGTTGGAAGTAAGATGTGAGACTGTGGTCCATGCCTGTTTCCTGGTGTTGAATAAGGTGGAGTTGGTGAAGCTCCGAATGGAGTGGTGTAGTTTGCCTCGGCGCTGCTTCGCCCATAAGGTGGCTGTGCCGTTGTGCTTGTTGTTGGCTGCTTTTGTGAAGCCGGAAAAAGCTCCTTTCATGTGTGCTGTGATGTAAGGAAAGTTGAGCTTGGATTGGTGGTGTTGTATGAGAGTGTTCTCCGTGGCTTCTAGTTGCTCGGTGGGTATGTTGGCTTGTAGTACAATTGGTGTGTATTGGTGGTAGCATTTGTGTTTATGCCACCATCGTAAGGCAAGTTCGGCTTGTACAATCTTGTGTTGTTGAAGTTGCTTGAATTTTCGATTGCGTGTGCCCTCTCGTTGTGTGAGAGAGTGACTTGTGCTGCCGATGTAGACGTAGCCACGAAAAGGTTGTTGTGTGGTGACTCTGCAGTATACCACCTGTGGCTGACGAAAGAAAGAGAGTGTGTACGATGGAAAAGAAATGTTTGAATGTGCAAACAGTCTCTGCAGGTTGGAGAAATGTCCTTCCTCATGTTTGAGGTAGAAATGCTGTGTACGAAGTAACAAAGTCAGGCCTTGAAGCCAGAGTATGATTTGATGGAATTGTGTGGAGACTGGTTCTGCCAATGGTGCGACGAATTGTAAGATGGATCTGCCTTGATCCAGAATGCGTATGATGTTCTTGAATTGTTTTTGTCGGAAAATTGTTGTGTGATCTAGTGTCTGTCGGTGTTGAATCAAGTACTGCCTGAGTCACTCTGTCATCTGACTGATGATGGCGACAAGTTTGATCAGTGCTGGGGAGCCAAATTTGTCGATGGCTTTGGGTGGGACACCCCAAGCGACTGCAGCGGTCTGCAGTGTCTGCTCTTGTGAGTTGCTGAGTGAAGGGAATTCCGAAGCAACAATGTCAAGGTACTTTTTTACCTGTGTTTTTTGTTTGTCGCTGATGCCTTTGATGGCACCAAACCATCTGGTGATGCCGGATTCGGAGTGAACGCCAGTGAAATGATCTTGAAACCAAACACTGGCTTTTGTAGGCTGCTGAAAGATGCGCTGGGGATCCATCTTGGGATCGAGGGGTGCCGCCTTCGTTGGTGTAAGAGTTGACTGCTTCTGTCGCTTGGCGCCCAGAGTGGAGCGTCCCGGAAAGTGCATACCTGTGGTGGATGACGATGCTGGGGAAGCATGTAACGGGTTGTTGTCTTGTTCTGCAGCGGTTGTGGTGAAAGGGGAGAGGCCATCAGTGGTAGGCCTGGTGTCGGTGTGTGTAGAGTCATCGATGGTAGCACGTTTTTGTCCACGAGTGGTTGTGGTGGGGGAAATCTCAATTGTGGAAAGTGAGAGAGGTGGTGGAGAGGGCGTGTTGATGGGAGTGCTGGGTGCGGTGGTTCGTTTTGGTTTCTTTGGTGCTGGTGTGCTGGGTGCCTCATTGTGTGCATCCGGAGCACGGAGAGTTTCAATTGTCTCCAGTGCTGTGGAAAGTCGTGCTTCCAGGTCGCTGATGCGATGTGCCGCCATAGTGTCTGCCTCTGTCGGCTGCGAAGGTTGAAGTGGGAGATGAGGTTGTGATTTGCTGGATTGTAGTGGTGTTGGAGATTCGGTGGGTTGCGATTGTGTGTTGTCTGTGTCAGATTTGACATCTTGCTTGTCCTTTTTGTTGCCATCATTGTACTGGTCCTGCAGCTCTTGCAGGTACAACACCAATTCCTTGATGAGGTGTGACATTGCTGGTCGTTTTGCGAGTGTGAGCTTTTCTTGCCAGCAGAATGCGGTGGCCGCTTGGTCCAGATCAATTCTCCTTGCTCGGAGTTGACCCATAAGTTCAGTGGTAAAGACGGCTTCGCTGATGTGTTTGCTGCATGTGAGATGGATGTCGAAGCCGTGTGCGGCGTACCGTAGCCAGTACGAGGACCAATTGTGTCGCAGAAATGCGACCAATGGTGCTGTTGCGATTGGCATGCCTGCCGTGCGGTTGTGCACTGAATGTGGTGTAGATTGAATGTGTTTGGGTAGGTTGAGGCCAAAAAGCTGCCTGTTGTCCCAATGCTCTGGTGTTTGAACGAAGTCGTTTGGAATCTGGGGATTTGTAGGCGTGGGATTGGGGGTGTTGTTGTTGTTGGGGTGTGACGGTGGCCTGAGGTAATGTATGTGAAGAAATGCTGGGGTTTCGAGTCGTCATCGAAGATGGACTCACAAATGTGTGTTGGGGAGTGGCAGGTGTGGGGGTTGGCAGTGTGGTGGGTGATGTTGGGCCGGGAAACTGCTGGGGTGGGGGAGGGGGTGGAGGGAAAGGTGGGAAAGTGGTGTTGTGGCTGTAAGTGTGAGCTGAACCCCAAGTAGTCGGGGTTAGGGGTGAGGTGTGTGGTGGGATGTTGTGAATCCCTGGTGGTGGGGAGATCGGGTGCATTGGGGTGCTACTGGTCGAGGCTGTTTGTCGCTGCACCGTACTGATTGCTGTACCGATGATGCCTGTTGGCATTGTTGTATGCCACTGAGGCTGTGTCGGCTTGTACATGGTTGCACAATGGGGCACTACAATTGCCTGTGACTGCAAAAGCTGCACATGGAACATGCATGAGCAACATGGTTGGCTTGAGTGTCAACATCAACTTGTGCGATGCATCCAGCATGCAGCTGCATCGACTCTTCTTTGGCTCAAAAGCGGTGTCGGAGCAAATGCTTGATTGCAAACAGCTATGTGCAACGGGATTCAGGCCTGGAAGAAAATTATACTCGAGAGTGAAAGGAAGACACGGAAGAAAAAGAAGAAAGCAACATCACTGAATGAGGCCGAATCCAACGATGCTGAAATGCCCCGAGTGGAATCCCCACTTCTCTGGGGTCCGCACGACACCCTTTCGCCCCACGATGAAAGCTTCTCTGTACATGTCCCGATACGTCATCTTGTAATGCTGATACTTAGTCCGTATTGTCCCGATGACGACCACTCCCTGTTGGCCCTTGGGCCGCCGTGTACATTGATCGGTAACTATATGTACCGTGCTTTCCGATACATCTCCTGGGGTCGCATTCCCGTATATGACGCAAGAGGGAATGGGTGGATAGGACTTGTCGTCGAAGCAATGGCTGACTGAACTTGGGCGGACCAAGTCCTCGCGCATTATGCGGGCGGCACTTGCAATGCTCGTGCCGTGTCCGGCGGTGTAGATGTATGTTTCCCCTGGTGGGTCGGTGGCACGAGTGCCGAATGCTCTGCGAGTCTCTCCAGCCCACGGGATGAATAACATAGTATGTACGCCGTCCGATATTGGCGTCAGCGTTGTTCGTTGCACGCTGATAGCGTGCCCGACTGTAGCACGGCATGTGCAAATTCGGCTAAAGTCTCCTGCCTGAAATCGCTGTCAGCAGCTATCTCGCCCAAGGGTTTGGCGAGTTTATGTGCTTCTTCCATGTCGACAGCGTGGGGGGTCGGCTTTTCATGATCGTAAAGCTCAGAGAAAGGCGCCACATCAATCTGTGGTGGTCTGCTCTGTTTGCCCAGTTGTTCGAGGGTTGGCTGACCCGATGGGGCAGCAGTTGTGGATGCATCAAAAGTCGGAGCAGGTGTCCGAACAGAGCTGGGGGGATTGTGCCGAAGTTGTTGGCGCGAGGATGTGCCCTGGCTTGTTGGGGGCTGCTGTTGTGCTGCTTGGCTGCCCTTGATGCGAAGGGCGATGCGCTGAACCTGCGAAGCCAATGTTTTTTGTGGGACCTTGGGTGGGGTAGGTGGCCTTTGACGTGGCTGTGTGGCTCTGTAATGCCACTTGTTGGCATCATCATCACGCACTGTAGAATAGCTACGGAGCACAACCGAGGTCCGCGGAGGTGTCGACGAAGATTGTCTGGTGTCCCTGCGAGAACGACTTCTGCGAGTGTCGCGGGATCGGTGGTGTCTGCGTCGGTGGTGGTGTCTTCCGCTGCTTGCCGGTCGTGCTCTGCTGCGTGTGCGACGTCGGCGCCTAGTGCTCACGGTGCGAGTTCTGCTGCGTGTGGGTGAGCGCCGTCGCCTGCGTGGCAACGGAGGATGGTGGGGAGAAGTACGTGCTGCAAACTGGTCGGTGTCCGCCGATCCCGTAGCCGGGGGTGGTTGTGTGGGTGGCAATGTGCTGACGGAGGGGGTGTTGGCTGTGTTTGTTGGTTGTTGTTGGGGAGTCATTGCCGGTGTCTGCGGGGCAATGTGTGTGGCATCGGTAGTGGGAACACTGGTGGGGTGAAGTTGTGAAGCTTGTTGGAGTGTTGTTGGCGGCGGTATGTGGGGTTGTTGAGCGGGTTGTGTGGAAGGGATGTTGCAAGGTGCAGGTTGGGGTTGTGGAGCCGGTGGTGTAAAAGGAAGGTTGTATGTGGTAGGCTGGGGCTGATGCGGTGTCAGAGTTGATGGGCGCGTGGGAAAAACTGTTGGATGGGTAGGCAATAGAGCAGGGTTCAGGAAAGTGGGGGGGTGTTGTGACATGAATTGCTGGGGTGGAGGTTGTTGTGGCATCTGGGGTTGTGGTGTGCTGAGATGTGTATATACCGTCGGATGCTGTGGAATAGGAGCAGTGTGTCCACACGGCATCATGGGGAAGCTGTGCGTCTGCTCAACAGGAATCGTAGTGGGTTGTGTCGGCAGTGTGGGTTGCTGAGTGGCAGCAATGCCAGTTGGCATCATTGCTGGGTAGCTTTGTGACTGCGGTACCCAGGTGTTCGGGTGAAATTGATTCAGCACCGGTCGGGCTGTTGGTGCATATGGTGTTGCTGGTGGCTGCGCGGCAAAATAATCCGGCCACATAGCTGCAACGAAGTGGGTGAAACAAACACAGTTGCACAAGCAAAATGCAGGCTGTCCTGGTTGTCCCTGCTGGACTGATTTGAGAGGTCG